>JAVJGI010000062.1:64377403-64460167 GCA_035590275.1 Ibycter americanus
GTGTGTTTGTAGTAGAGCCAAAAGTAGTTTAACTGTCTTATTTAATTTTGATGTACAATATAAAACCATGGTGGTTGCAATAAGAATCCTATAGAAAAGCTGTAGAAAGAATTTATTATCAAAACCTGCAAAATATTTTCCAGTAAGACTGCAAGTTGTGAATACAGAAGTATATAACGTTACTATAAGCCCATGTCTGAATACTTATTGTTTTGTAAAATAAAAAAAAGCAGCATAGATTAAAAACATAAGAAACAGATGAAATATACATGTGTGTGTATATATATATATACACATATATGTCTGTAAAATATTTTCCTCAGTCTATTTAAATGGCAGTCTTCCCACCGTAATCAAGCATCATTCTACTGGCTAGAACTGGTTGATTAAATGATAGCACACTGCTTTATTGATTAATTATGTTCCTACCTTGACTACATCAAGAAGTGTCTGACATGGATTTTGTAAAAGATTAATTGCAGTCTAGCTCCGGAAAAGTATCACCTTTTACAGAAAGCAATCCAACACCAAGGAATACAAAATAGCTAAAGAGATAATCAAAGATCAGGAGTGAAATTCAGACTTACAAAGTGCAAATGTAACTTTGAGGTGAGCTAACAAAATCAGACAGAATCCATTCTCCACAGAAACCCAAAAAATCTTTCATATCCACCAGAAACTGATGTCCCATCTTTCACCCAGTCTCTTTCTCATTGTTATAAAGCCATCTGGAGTTTTATTGTTTTCTATCTTTTAATGTTGTTTCCCTGACATTCTTCGACTGTCTACGTCTTCAGCACTTTGGAATTCTATGTTATACATTTGATACTTGAAAGTTGGAAAGAAAACACAAATTGCAACCCAGTGAACTACAGTTCTCATACTTTCCTAGCATACAATTGTGATTTTGTAAGTACTGCGTGTGTACGTGAGCACTGTGTATCTCACTGAACTGATTTAAAGAAAAAGCCCCAAAACATTAAGGTGAGAAATAACCTGAAGGTAGACACGGTGATCAAAAGAAGTAGTGATGATCGGCAAAAATTGACTTCCAGTGGGATTTGTTACATAATGAGAAATTCCATCATTGTGTTTTAGTTCTGTTTTTCAAATTCATTAATGATCTAGAAAAAAGAGTGCAAATTTGTTAGTGAGTTTCCATACAATATGAATTTGTAAAAAAACAGAGAACAGAGAAAATTAGAAAGAAATCCCAGAACTGTTAGGCAATTGCACAGAGAACAACATTAGTAAAGTATAAATTGATAGATATGAAGAAAATAACTCAAAAGCCCTGCACAACTGCAGAAGAGAAACTGGAAAAAAAGAATGCCAGAAGTAGCTTTGAGATTATATTAGACAGCAAACAAGATATGGTAAGAGTTTGCATTATGATATGGAAGAAAATCATGAATGTAATTTTAAAATGCCTCCATGGAGAAATCATGCCATGGAGGAGGAATATAATAATACCTGTTTATCTTACCCTGAGTTTATAGATTTTTAAAGTTCTGATACCCATTTCTAGAGGTGGAGGAAATTATGTGATTGAGGTTTTATTTTCTAGGAACATTATTTTTTTACAGTGAATGAAACTATTTTTAAGAAATACATGAAAAATGAAACTTTTAACTCCATGTGTTTGTAGTGAGAGAAGGACAGCATGCAAGCAAGACAAGTAGCTTTTTGGTTGTCATCTATTTTCTTTGTGCCTGTTTGTTTAGTGAACTAAAAAACCAATTCACACATTTTTCTTAGTACGTTGCAGCAGAAAGCCCTGAGAGACTCCTGTAAACTTACTTTATTGAGGCAATAACCCAGACAGTGTCGTTGTTCTGAAGGGAATAGGCATGATGACATACTCTAAGTACTGAGGGTGCTTCAACATCCAAAATTGTAGTGTGTGATGCTGATTAATCAAGAGGGTTAGAACCGGGGTCCAGGGAAAGGTATGAAGACAGGGAAAGGAGGTCAAAAAGTTAGGGAAAAATTGTTGGCAGAAGCAAGCATTTGGTGGTTAAATAGCGTCTTCAGGTGTAAGGACTCTGATCTTGTGCGTATGGATAAAACCTAGCACACTACAGGAAAATGTGCATATAGTAATAATAGTAATAGATTTCAAGGAGATTTCCCCTGGAACATTTAAAACTAAACTGCCTGCAATACTGTAGTCTTTGTGGCAAAGGAAAGATTTTGCACTGGATAGGGAAAGAGCAAATAGGTCTTTTTCATTATAGATGGCTGGGCTTGTGTGAAGCTAAATGCCTTTAAAAACATGGGCATTCTCAAGAATGTAGTGTCTGCTGTCAGTATTATAGGGGAATGTTTCCCTTTCTCACTTCGTAAGATTCAGTTAGTGTGGCAAATAATCTTAATGCTCGTGTAATTGATGCAAGATTGTGTAATTGATATGGCCAGAGATGGTTCTGCTGCAGAAAACAGCGCTCACTGGATGAAAAAAACAAATAAAACCCAAATACCATGTCTGGATTATGTTATAGCTACACATGGTAGGTTGTATATCTGAGAGCAGGAGGGAGGGAAATTGAACCAGTGAGAGCAAATTCCTGGAGTAAACAGGAAGGGGACTTAGTTGCACCTGAGGGGGAAGGGAGGGCATCGGCTTCTAAGTGCCCTGTGCAAAAAAATATAATTCATCACTATCCAGCTACTTCGTATGGTGTCAGTGAAGGCATTACCTACAGTGTTAAAGTGTTGTGTCAGGTCACTACTTGAACAAGAGCAGTTACAAGCACATGCCTTTTTTGTCAATTTGTTTAGATTTTTAATCCTTGAAGGTAGTTCTTTTTGGATGTTTTGTTCCTGAATAAATATTTAGGCACCATATAATAGAGGGAAAAACTGCCTAATGCGGTGGTTTTCAGTTTGGTGTGTAAATAATGGATATGGGATACACCGCTGAAGGGAAATGAAAGCGGGCAGCTGAGGGGAAAGCTACGGGTGCGCCCTGGCGCGGCTGCTGCTGGGGGGTCAGAGCGAGCCTCCCGAAGGGGTGGAACCTGCTCCGAGAACAGCTTTGGCATGGCATGGAGAAACTTCAGCATTGCCTCAAGAGGCAGGCAGAGGTAGGAATAGGGCAGCTGAGCTACCCCTGAGGGGAGTTAGCTGTCTTGTCTGCAACAACAAACAGGCTTCTAGCCTAACTCATAATAAGAAAGTTAGCCACCTGGAAAGCAGGAGGGAAGGGAAGGACCTGCCTTACAAACATACTGTTACAAAGGAAGAGACAGAGTTCTTTTCAAGACTTTCATTTACTATGCCTAAGCACTGAGCTTTCAGTATTTGAAGAGAAAGTTTCGCTAGTTGAGTTTAGGGGTTGTTTGGTTTTTATTTATTTATTTGGTTTTGGTTTTTTAATGTAAACTGTATTTATAGAGATCAAACATCAGTCTCATCTGGCACAATCATTTCAGAAAGAAAGCAGGGAGGATGCAGTTTCGCTCTGGTTGCTTTAGGATGCTATCACAAGTTTCCTGATATTTACATGTCCCAAGCATTTATGATTCATGTTGACCTTGCTGGAATTTGTGAAACATAAGCAACTCAAAAACTGCAGGTGCATTTTCATTAAAAGAGTCAAGGCAGATTTTGGAGCCCATCTCCAGGTATGTACATTTGAGTGGTCAATTTTTACTGACTACAAATTATGATGAAATGCAATGGTTTTTGCTCTTGAATCACCTTGCCAGTCATTGAATAGTACGAAGTCACTTTAATGAAGAACTCTGACTAACATTCATTGAGCAAATGTAGCAAAGGTTTAAAACTATTATTTCCCAGCAGATGTTTTGCACTTCACCTGTCAGTCACTGCTTTCTTGGCAGAGTCAGCAGAAGGCAACATATGAATCATTCAGCAGCAAATGCATCAGTCTGTGAAATGGAGCAGATGAAATAAAAGAACATAGGTTTTTTTGGCTTCTCTACTAGGAGAGACTGCAAGCTTTGGTGGCACCAAGAGTTGGGTGCATTAACATCTATGACCACTACAGTGAACTTTGCCTGAGGCTTTACTTTGAGTTGTAGAAGAGCAGCCTAAGGAGCTCTTAACTGGATCTTGTACTGGCCTACAGTAAAGCGGGCAAGAACTGTTTAGGAGTGAAGCTTGTTATGCTGCAAATAGCTCTGCTTTCAATGCAGAATTAGTCTGCGTGTTCGTAATTATTGTGGCACACAATTTCACAAACAGCAGAGAAACTTCTGCAGAAGTTCTTTGATGATGACTGTGTGAAAATACACCATTCTTTGTTCATGGTGCTTGGTTAACCTTCTAGCTCACATCGTGGTGTTTGTATATCTTTTTTGAAAAGACCATAACTATTAACACATGTGAATGACTTATTGTTTTAGCAAGTTATTTGCTTGAAAAACGGACATTCATTCCCCAAATGCTCAAACCAAACTTCCTTAGAGAAGTATTTGTGAAGAGTGAATAACAACGGTACATGTGCAGTGAAATCACTGGTGGATCAAGATTTGCCTGAAATGCTTTTCAGAAAAATTCAGCAAGTGCTAACAGATTTCCAGGTAGAAATAACCATTCTTGTTCCTCAGAGAGTAACAGCTCCAGCAAAACACAGCAGTATGTGTACACATATATATAAATATTCAAAGTCAAGGCAGTGAGTTTGCCATCTGAATCTCATTGAAGATAATGAGAACCACGTGGCCAAATCCCTGCTTACAACATGGAAAATTTTTCCTAGTAGCTCTACGTAACATGAAAAAAATGTTAAATAATGAAACATTGCAGCTTTTAAAGACTTTTAAAGCACAAAACACATCTTAGTCAAGAAAGATTTACTTAAAAATTGTAAAACCACCATAAATGTCTTAGCTATGCTTGAAGAAACTAACAAACACCAACCATTATCATTTAGAAACAGATAATTTCCATTTCATGTTAATGAACAAGGAAAGACAAAGGATGCTTTACTGTCTACTAGGTCTACATGTCTGTTTGTCTTCTAAAAAAAGACACAATTTAAGTAGAAATTCTCATAGAAATTCTGGAAGGGCACTGAGATTACAGCAGCTACAAGAGGATAAAAAGAAAAAGCTCATCACATCATGAAGTCTGCAATGGTATGTAAGTAGCAACCATTTTTTTGGGGAAAAAAAGCCAGTTATAAATCTGATGCTTAAATCACTAATAAGATGCATATTTTGAATGGTGACACATGCACAGGCACCAGCTGCAAAGGAAAATGAGATGTTAGAAAAGTTCATTACATAAATGGAAGGCTAAGGTGAGAATTCACCCTACTGGAGTGATGCGGAGTTTGAAGAAGTAAAATGACTAATAGCAGAAAATTTTTGTTGATCTGTGCTTGATGTACACCATGCTACTTTTAAGTGTCATTCTTTCAAGTCTATAGAAGATAAAGAAGCCAGAAAACTCTCTTTCGTTTTACTTTTATTGTAGCATGAGGTGGAAGCCAAATTTTACAGGACAAAATGGATGATTATCTCAGCTTGGAACAGAACAAGTTAATGCATGAAACAGAGTAGGATATCTGTGTACATCAATCAACAGATAGTCCTTAGAATAACTCAAATGACAGAACATGAGGAAAATGTGAAAAGCTCCACAACTCTAGGGTAAAATTTCCCTTGTGGTCATTTTTATTACAGTTCAAAACTGAAAGTCTGTTCAGCAGAGTTCATGACATGTCAACTCATCTGAACTGAAGCATGAGTTTTCTAGCATTCAGACTGGAATCTCTAAGGGCTGAATTGTCTCAAAGGGCAACTGATTCCCAGCGGTTTTGATCCTTAACCAGGCAATGCCTGAACGTTTTGATTGCTTTTATCTTCACTGGGAAGGTCAGCTTAGGCTGAAACAGAAAGACACGCGTGGTGTGCAAACCATGTAGAAACACACTGTTTTAAAAACCCACAAAGTTTTAGGGCTTTTTTTCACAAAATTTTACCAGATATCTCAAAGATTTCATTTAAAAACTGGTCCCTGATTGACTTTCTTGTCCTCTTTATCCACTAAGCATGTATATATTCAGATCATGGTTTTAGTTTTAAATCTATCTGATAGTGTATGACTGTGACCATGCAAACCTGCAGTTTATGGATGCAGCTTCAGTGATATATATACTATACACTTCAGCCACCTGAAAGTTCAAAGATGAGGGAAGTCGGCTGCTACTACCTCTCTTCTCACACTGCAAAGCCCTTACAGTTTTGCTGTGTTGGTAGATATGAACTAAATTATTTTCCCGAGTGGTACAACTGTAGGCTAGGAGTTACTCCAATGAGTGATATTTTAATGAACTGTTTAATTTCTCTAAGCATATGAAAAAGTTACATCACACAGAAAGCTGTATTCATGCATCTAACAATGCACAGCTGATCGTACAAAAAAGAGTTACACCCTTATTGCAGCATAGCGTTCATTATGTAAGCCATAAGCAGTGAATTAGTCATTTGACACACTTTGCTTAATATTTAATAATTTCCATGGGTCTGGTCCTATTCCTGTGTTGCTCTCCAGTTATAGAAGAGAAGCACCTTGGCTCCTTCTACAAACTGCACCTTTTTCTTTTTTTAATTTATCACTTTTTCCTTTAGCCTATGAGTTCATCGTACTCAAACAGTTTTTAAAGTGTGTTGGGTTGAAGCTGTGAACTGTTTGGATACATGTTTGGGGACTTGGTGGAAAACCTAACATTTTTCTTAGTTAGCATGGACTATGGTTTTTCCACTTTGCTTTGGCAGACTCATTTTACTGCACTGCACATATGTTTCCCTGTAATTACCCACTACCAGTTGTAAAGTGTTGCTCTTTATTTTGAAATTCTGATTCCACAATGCATGTAATATAAGATGTAAAATTAGAGTGCTGAAATTGAAGTAAGAGTACTTTTAATCTTTGACCTATATAATAATCTGATACTTTGAGACTGTAAGGAATCATTTAGGTCCCAGGTTAATGTCAGAGACCACTCAGACAAATAAATGAAATTATTTATGTTGATTGTTTACATGACTAGATATTAGCTTTGTTTCAGGGAAATATGTAGAATCATCCTCACTGCCTTCACTTCTTCCAAACACAAGAAGATTTAAAAAATCTCAGTCACTGAAACAGAAGCATGCATGTGATTTCATAACACACTGACAAGGATTTGATTTCTTTCCTGTAGTTGACGTTAAAACTGTCGACATCTTTCCTTTTGAAAAATATCTCCATTTAGAACATGACTCTCATGTTCTTCAAATTGTCCTTCTTCATGTTATTCTTACCTTTCTAGGTATTCAGAAATCTGCATCAGTATTTCCCTCTGGTAATTTGAACTGTGGAAAAAGCCATAGGATGAGGAAGATGGCTTATTAAACACAAAATACACCACCTTGAGAGGAACTCATATTAGGAATATCAATTAAGTGTGAATAAGCCCTTGTATATGTGCAAATGCATACATATCCTATGCACATACATATGTATTCATAATATATATGCATACATAATATGGATAACACATTAAAAAAAAAATTATTACTGTTTTTATCTTCTATGAACTGAGGTATGAAAAGTCATGAAGCCAGGAGAAGTTCATAGATTACAGATGGGAAACAATTTGGCTATTACAGAAAAGACTGCAGTACATATGCAAACCAACATACATCCCCAGACCCAATAAATACCAAGAGATGTATTTATGCAGTGTTACATAGTACCTTATTGATAAGACTCTCTCTGAACATGGCTGTAGCGTCTGTCTGAAATTTCCTGTGGCTTTGACTCATCCTGTCATTATTCTTTTTTTTTTTTTTTTTTTTTTCCCAGAAGAAATAAATATAGGAATAATTATCTGTGTGATGTGTATTTTGGAATTGTTCCAAATCCCACTGAAATGAGCCAAAAGTCTCTCACTGATTTCTGAGAGTCCTGCATTAGGCTCTGTTTCTCTTCATTATATCGTATCTGTTAATGCCTTCTTATCTTATGTTGTTCCATACTAGTTTTTAATGCATGCTTATCATCGTTTCTGATAAAAGTCATATTTTCAAGTACTCTGCTTACCTGACTGTCATTACCGTTCTAAACATTTATCACACCCATGCACCCATGGCAACTGTACTCACAAACTGTCATACAATCCTAGGCAGATGGTAGTCCTACTGTCAGCGGTGAGAACAACCGAATATTTGAAACCATAGAGAGGACTCTGTAAGGATATTAAGATACTTTCGGGACTGTTTTGATAGCTCAAAACAAGGACAATCACCTTGCAAAGAAATCTAGCAGGAATAGACATAATACAACCAATGGGGGACTCACCTATGCCAAGAGGTGACCACATTCACATTAAATGTTCTTAGGGTACCCATACTTCATTCAGGATAGTTGGGAAGAAACTGAGACTGTGCAACTGATAATCTGTGAGTCTAACACTTTTGGGATGCACTGGCCTTATTTTACATGAACTGCAGAGTGAGCCAGAATAGCCAGAATAGCATATAGAGTACACTTTGTATAAGCCTGGTGTACCCTAACCATACTGGGACTGTGCATATGCCCCGAGCCTGCACTGTGGCTGTTTGGCTGGGGCCCGCAGAGGATCAGCAGTTGCGCTCAGCTGCTGCAGCTCCGAGCAGATTGTCCTGCTGGGGGGTGTTAATGAGGGGCTCGCACACACCTTGGCTCCTTCAGTAAATCCATACCTGATCATCCTAAAGAAGATGTTATGCCCACGTCCAGAAAATAAACATACTAAAACATACTAAAGACAGAAAGATTTTTTTTTTTTTTTTTTTTTAGTTATTTGCCTCTTGTCTTAGTCTTCCTGCATATCTTGCCAAGTCCAGATTTTGCAGTCTCATGACCTGAACAGACAGTGACTTGATTTCCCTTTTGGTGGGATTCTGGCTGAATGTAGTCACCTGCATTCAGCTGGATGCTGAAATTTGGAAAAGGAATGCACAAGAAAGTTGTAATTAACTCCTCCAGGATTTAAAAGGTAGTGAGCAGAAGCACATTACTTCTAAGGGGGAACCTGCAGGGCTTGGTGTATTTTAACAAACAGAATTTAATTTCACACATTAAGTTAACTCACTTTAACTTTCCAACGTCCCTTGGGAGGGAGACAAGTCGTTACTACATACTCTTTCAGCAGGGACCATAATTCTGTTTGCAAAGTGCTTAGTTTAGTGGAACTCAGATGTCCACCATGCCTCTAGGACTACTGGAAAACAAATGTTAAGTAATAATACAACAATAACATAGTAGCTAGATGTATTGAATGTCACAATGGCTATCCTTCTGATTTACAAGAGGTCATTGCAAAATTGAGATTAAGCTCCTGATCTGTAATAGATATCTGTTACAAATGTCAATTGTTATGAAACAGGACCACAACTGGCTGCAGGCTGTCCAAGAGGATGTCTGCAATTTCTTCTGGATATTCATGCAAACATGAATTACAGGGGCAAGCTGCTGACACCTCTGGTGCTAAAGCTAGCATGAAAGAAGTGTTATATGTCAAAGGAACTTTTTGCCAATGAACAAAGTAGAAATATTGGCTGCTACTGAGCAAAGAACAATTACTTTACAGACATCTTGAATTGCATTACTCTTGTCTATTCCCTAATGTTTTTTTTTACTTCACTGAAGAAACTGCTAAGGCACTAAGGTTAACAAATGTTGCAGCACCATTAGAGGCTCAATGTTGTTCAGAAGTCTACACGTTACTGAACACACTTCCTTACAGACTACGCAAGTGCAGAATTATTATCATTCCTTGATGGAAACAATCTAACCACACTTTTCACAAACAGTAAAATCATCTGGAAAGCTATAAAAATTAAACAAAGTTTACTATTCTTAAAGATCTACAACAGGCAGTTCTTAATTGCCTGGAAGCATGTAAAGCACAACTTCAAGATGGGAACACTTAGGACTTTGTCTTTTGGTGGACACAGGAGTTGTGGAAAAGTGGTCTCCCACTCCCTGGAAAGGACTTTCACTGCTGTTGTGAAGAAGATGGCTATTGCCATTTTAGTAGGAAATAATACCCTGTAGATGCTTAAAATTAGTGACTTAAATTATGAATTTTGGTTTCATAGCAGTATGTCAGAGCAGTCCTGAGACAGATGACTGAAGGACTTGTTCCTCGATCTTTCCTATGGCTTGCTTAAGCTTCCCCGTGTGCTGACTATGCTGAATGCTAGTAAATGCCTTATTCTCTTTCATTCAGTAACAGGAGTATATGCACCTGATTTAGGACTCTGAAACTCACTTGAGGACCATGTTCATTTTACTGTCTACATTTCTGTACGAAGCAGGGCATCACCTAAGTCCTTTGACTCTGGACATCGACTATTCTTCTAGGTCTTTTTCAAATCTCTTTACATTCAACAGACATAAATGAACTGGGCTTCTGTTATGCTTCCATGCTTCCGACAAATGCAGTCACAATTTTTCTCTCACCAAATGAACATTTAGTTATTTACAAACAGTAGAATAGTCTTCACTTTCTATTTCCACCCTATTAGGCAGAAGATCTGCACCCTAAAGGTGCACTCGGTTCTGAATTCTGCTCAGCTTTAGGCAGCTTCAGTGAAGTAGTTCACTGTGAGTTCAACAGATAAAGCTCAACCAGATGTACAACACAAGAAATACTTAGTGATAAAGGGTATAGTATTTTTTTGAATTTCAGGAATAAGAAATACAGACTACAAAGATGCACAGCCAGAGGTAGAATACCAACAGGCACGTTCACCTACAACTTCTGCTTTGAGAGTAGGGTTTTGTGGGGTCTAAACTGGTATGAGAATATTTCTCTTTTATCTTTATTGTATCCATCCTTTGGGGATAGCTTAGACCAAATAATACTTGATTAACCTATAGAGGTCATTTATGTCAAAGTATTCACCTAAGGAATAGGCTTGAAGAAGAGTAAGATCCCATCTACCTACCAGTTTCTAGGTTTAAGTTGTATGTCATGAGATATAAGATGGGTTTACCTAAATCAGCAAGAATCGGGGTGAATTATGAGGTTTTTTGGCTTTCTTTATAACATTTTCTTCCTTATAACTTCAAACTACTTGTTGAAATGGAAAACAGGCGTTTTGATCTCAATAGTCCTACCACAACAACAGAGATCAATACTGTTGATTTTGACCAAGGACTCATCCTCAGTGGTGATCAATGGCAAGAAACTAGAAGTGTTTGAGCAATGGGTAAGCCTGCAGGAAAAAAAGAATGGGAACAACATGGTTGAACTCAATCTTTGGAAGCATGTAGACCTGGATCTGAGAACCATTTGTCTATTGAGATCCATAACTGAAATGAAAGATTTTGTCATATTGCAATTGTGAATTTCAAACAGAAGCCCTTTATCCATGAAATGAATGCAGTTCATGCTTGAAATATTATATGGAAAAATAAAGTGGCAATCTGATATCAAACTGTTATGGTGATTATGAAATGACAGTGGCTGAGTACAAGCAAAAGACAGGCTATGGCAGAAATAAGAAGCTTGCATTTTTTTCCTACACCTTGATAAGATTTTTTTTTTTTCCCAAAACCAGTTTGTAAATAAAGGGGAGATACCTGCCTACATTTGAATTTTACAGCTTAAAGAAGGACACGCCATAACAAATTCAGTAGAATTCAAGGACAGGATATATTAGATATACATTATTAAAAATTAATAGAGACAGGAGTGATTTTTTAAAATAAGTATTTACTGTATTTCCAATAATCTGTGCAATAATGTGCAATATTGCACAAAAGAATCTAGCAAAATAATTGTACATTTGCAAGTGCTTAAAGATGAGTGTGATGTTTATTGACTTAAGATCAGGAGATGTAATTAAAGAGGGGGAAAAACAGGAGATGCAGAGATACAGGTTCCATTTTTTTATTTCCTCCATAGGGCTGGGCTGGGGTGGCGGGGTTGGTGGGGGGCAAGTATTGATGCAGCCATTTTGTCATGTCCACTGTGGATTTCTATGGTGTTTCTGTCAGGTAACATGCCACAGACTGGATTTGAACATTCACTTGAAACAGGGTTAGCTCATGTGAAGAGAATAGTCGGTATCTAATAATATGGAATAACAGAACATATTTCTGGTACAAATAATGTAAATTTCTAACCGTTCTTCTGCAGATTAACTGCCATGACAAAAGCCATACGATATAGGCAGTATTTACAGTGAAGGTGAAAGAATGTTAAGCCACATTCTAAACATTAAACTTAGAAAACCTTGCCTTTAAACTTTTAAAGACACTACATGAGGCCATGAAGAAATTGTCTCATTTCTTTTTCACTTCCTGAAGGCTTTTCGTTGTTCTTCAGTTTATTCAGGGATTTAAGATTTAGCATCCCTCTTATTTTGTAAAACATGAAGGCAGTAAAGCCTCCTGTATTGTACTAAGCCTAGGATCAGCATAAACAAAATAACACGTATCTGAATATCCTTGACAGTAATGCAAACAAACACTAATAGTTTTGCTTGTGGCAAGTGTGGGCAATTTTGCAAATTAAACTTTCCATTTACATTTACTACTTAAAATTTTAAAATTCAGCTTAAAAAAGAATCTCCAGACGCTGTGAAGTAGTTCCATCATACTGAAAATATCTGGTTTTGTCTAATTGTATAATACAAAGACCTTTCTTCTGTTTGACCTTTCTGTAGTACATGCCAAGAATCCATAAGCAAAAATAAGGTTCAACATCAGGATTAAAACACAAACAGCATTATCTTCATGTACATAATAGATCTTTTATAAAGAGACCGAATTTCTTTTTCTTTAGACTTAGAGAGATTAAGGTCACATCACAGTATGTTAAAACACACAAACCTCGATAATCTTTGGCAGATTTATTACCTACCACACACTCACAGATCCCTGTGAATCTTTGTAATTCTTAACATGAACAGCTGGTAGTAAATAACCAAACATAAAGTGCTTGATGGAAAGAGAAGGATACCTTCTTATACTCCCAGCGAGGTTCTTCACTGGAAAGCTAATCAAATAATGATTCAGAAGAAAAGCTAACAACCATGTTCAGTTTGTTTTTGCAGATGTCCCAACTTTTGAGCTTTAATTTATGGTGCAAATATTTCAGTAAAACAACAAATACTGGAGTCTAAGATAGATTAAATTTATCAAGAACTTCCAGTTTACTTTTTTTAAGCCAATATGATTTAGCAAAGTTTTTTATTTTCAAATACTTTAAAGTCAGCTAGTTGCATAGGAGAAAGCATTTAACACATTAAGAGGTGGAAGAAAGAAAGAAGAGTAAAATGCATTAATTAGCATTAACTACATTTCTGGATTTATTTGTTTATATGCTTGCTATCTTTAAATTTTGAAAGGTTTCAGTAGAAGGCTTGGAAGGAGGGTCTTGCAAGAAACTCTTTCTTTGAGAGCTTTTTGAATGCTTTCTAGAGCTAGGTTGTTTATAGACATCGTCTCTTTGCCTGTAAATCTTTAAACCTCATTTATCTGTAACAATTGCTCACATAAGCAGGGTGAATACTGTATTCCCAGCATGATGCAGTGAATACTGTATTCCCAGCATGATGCAGGGAACACATGCTGTTCATATTCTGACCTCATAGCAGTCCTGTAGAGAGCAATGGAACTGTATTTGCTGGTTTTAGCATCTTTGTCACCAGCACAGGACAAATTGCAACCAGTCCCACTTAAGGAGTGGGATTCAGAGGGAGACAGTGAGCAGGTGAAGGAAGCTGGATTCCAGAAACTTGTTCTCAACAGTCACGTTCTGCCTCCTCTCAGGTCTTCAGAGGGCTGGAGAGTATGTGGACTCCTGCAGAAGGAGCGTGTAGCCACACTATAGCCTCATTTCGTGAAAAATGCATGCTTAAGTGTATTTTGAAGTGCTTTTTATGTTCAGCAAAACTTTTTGCTTATGCTGAAGATTCACATGCAAGTAATACTTTGTATCATCTGCAGTGTGGTAAATGATGACCTCATTTCCAGCTGTCTTTATCGTTTCTCATCTTAGCAAAAGCAAAGCAGATTTGCAAACAAAGCTGTCTCACTATCAGAAATGCTAAGTAGCACAGAACGCAGCGTGCATCTCTCAAGAATCAGGAGCAGTATCAGTTGCATCCTCTGTTGTTTATACTAGCTTCAAAGAAGGTGCTGAATCAAGTTCAAAGTGCACATCACTATCTTCTAAGCATTCAAATGGTCCAAGGCATATTAAAATTAACTGAAATTATAAGATATAGGTTTTCACTTTTTTGAAAGCTCAAAAGTGATGGTGAAATACACCTTTGCAAGACAAAAATTTTTATCAGACTAGAATGTACTCCTTGGGGAAAACAGGGCTCTTAAAACTGCTTTTAATAGCCCCCTCCTCTCTTTATCCTCTGTGTTTAG
Organism: Ibycter americanus; assembly: GCA_035590275.1. Lineage (NCBI taxonomy): Eukaryota > Metazoa > Chordata > Aves > Falconiformes > Falconidae > Ibycter > Ibycter americanus. The sequence goes on from JAVJGI010000062.1 coordinate 64,391,798, forward strand.
TATAAACTCTCATCCCAAAACCAAAATGACCCCTTATCTTCTTCCCTTGGAAAGACAAAAGAAGCTACAGATATGGCTGTCATAGAGAGCAGCTGGATTCATTCCGGTATCAAGGTAATGAGCATGGAACAGGATGGAGTTGAACAGAGTAAAATAGCATAGCAACTCCATCAACTGGGAATGCTATATTTCTGGCTCATCTACAAGGTATGGGAAAAGAACAGTTAGACGTCTTGCTACAGCTCTGCATGCTTAAAATTAAACTTCATTTTCTACTCAAGTCGAAGATCACTCTCAATCAAGCTAGCTGTAAAAGGATAGTTGACCAGTGGTCTAGAGTTGAAGGCAGTTAACTATATTGGCTGATTGCCTAGACAGCTTGCCTGGGGAAATCATATAACTGTGTTGGTCAGCGGATCACCTAAACACAGATGGACATCTAAGCCTCAGCCTCAACACCACTGTCAGTGAGGTGTGTGGCTTTTACATTATCTGAACCAGATACTTAACTGAATTAGGCAAATTACACTGTTTTTCATCTACTGAGAATCTGACCCATTTCTTTTTGTGTATCATCTCTCAGTAAATTCCAGGAAACGATTTTCAACAGCCATGTCCCCATCATCAATAGCAACATGGGGTTATAAAATTATAGTTCATGAGGAGAGAAGTTAAACTAACATTAAGGGCATTTCCATATTCAGATCTCTAAGAACTCATCAGACAAACCATAATATACCAGAAAAAGTCTATATGAGGGGTTTTGTCTCACCAGATGTAGGAGCATAGCTGCAAATAATCTTCCTTGGGTAGTGAATGATTTGAAGTCATTATTCAACAAGTAAAAATCAGTCTTTATAGGCAAAATTTTCACTTGTTTAATGCAAGGAAACACGAGAGAAAATACACAATCAGGTTATTCAGCTTTTAGCCCTGGACATAAGGATAGTTAATACCCTGTATACTTGCTCTTCAGAGCAGGTCAAAAGGAAACGGCTGGTACTTTGGTTTTCTCCAATTCAGTTGCTTGATAATGCAGTTGCTTGACTGAACAACTGGACTACTGCAAAGCGAAACAGAAAATTTTCTGTTATTATAGACTAGCAGTAAATTAGTACTCACACAAGCAAGGGCTTGTTCAGCTTGGCTGGAGTATGGCTCGGTGGTGTCTCTGAGTCACAGTATCTCTGGATCTGGGGTTGTGTGGTTCAAATATCAACCCTTGTTCAGGTCTCTGCTTAGTCCCAAAATCTGTTCTTATGAGTTTAAAGAAATTCAGAGAGAGCTAAAGGTTTATTCACTGAGCTCTTTTACTGTGTCTTTTGCTCTTCATTGTGTTCTTTGTTTTGCATTCTGTTATGCCATCTCTCCCCATACATATGCCTCAGTTTTGTACAGTTCCCTGAGCATAGTAAGCCATGGCTCTTGCATGCTAATTATTAGCTATTTCCTCTTACCTTAGGAATAGGAATGGAAGAAAGAAAGAGTCTGGCATCTGAACTTGTTTTACATCCTGCAAGATTTATCATTGCTCAGTTCCAGAATGGAGCTGCCCTTTGCTTCACACAGTGGGCATCCTATGTTGAGTCTTTTGATTCTGCTCCGAAACCAGCTTTTAAACCACCTATTTGCATTCATTCCAATTGTGTCATTTTAAGTTTTCCTTTCTTCGCTCTTTCCGTTCTTCATCCTTTGTTTGAGTTGCTGACTCTCTGATCATTTTCTGTTGGCAACAGTAAAAAAATGTATGTGTATATAAGTTGCCAGAATTATTAATTCTTCATGACTGTTTCCTCTCATCTTCATTCCCATTTTCGCAAGCCTTTCCATTTGTCCTTGAATATTTCATTTCAATAATTAAAGTTTTCAAGTTGGCCTATAGTGCAGAAACCTGTGGCATAGTCTTTTTTCTTTCTCCCTCTTTCTCCTTGGCATGGTGGGAGTCAGTATTTCTACAAAAGACTGCCAAAGACATTGGGCTCTGTGCCTTTGGGAGAGTGAAACAATGTTGGGAGTCACTGGGAAGCTGTGTGTGCCAGGGAAACCCTCTATTTCAAATGTTCCTGTTCCACTATTATTTTTTTCCCTCTGGGTTCTTTTGATGGTTTCCAGGTCTGTCTTCTGGGATTAGACTTTTTTATTTGGTGTGGCTACTAGGAAGCATCATCAAAATGGAGAAGTAAAAGAATCTTCCAGTCTTTTTAGTTCAGTTCAACTTGATTGTATGAGTGGTATTCAGTAGCAAAAGCATTTAATAAATGTGCAAGTGCAGTTTAATTATATCTAGACAGTAGTGAAGTTAACATTAAAGTCCTCTAATGCTGAAAATAAAAGTTGTGTGGGTTTTTTATTTTTTTTTAAATCATGAATTCATTATCAAAATAACAATCTTGATCATACATTGTAATAGGTGCAATTACGTGATTCCTTTATTACTTTTCTCCAGTTTGTTCTTCCATTATTAAGTCCATTAGACTAGCGTGAATAAGGACTACTAAAATGACAAGCAAGACTATATGATAATTTTCAGTGCAGTCACTTTATCGTTTCATTCATTATGTTTTGAGGCTTATATTTTTCTCTTTGTGTTGTTTTTCACTGCAGGTGTCCTGTCTCGTATAATTGTTCCTCTTGTAAGGTCATAGGTCTTGATGGAAACTGTGTTTCATATACCAGCATATCAGCAATATCACCTTCCATCAGACTCTGAGAATAAAAGTTCTCACAAGGGATAGGAACTGTAACCCACTTTTTCCACTTAACTGAAGTGTCAAAAGTTGTACTGGGCAAGAGAAGTCAATACCAAACGCTTACAGGAATTCACACCCTGAGGTAGTCAGGGGGACCAGAACATATCCCACATTTAGGGATATAATTAATTTGCCTCAACCAACTAAATCCCATATGCAATGTTCTCATAGTTCCCCATGCTGCCACCAGGTGATGGAACAGTTTTGGTTTCATTCAGCACTGGCGTCCAGGCTAAACAGTTCAACTGATGTCCTCAGAAAGGAGCAGTGAGACTGACGGTTGCTTGCAGCATTTAAACAATCAGTGCCAGTTCTGGAGAAAGTAAAGTTTAATCTTTAGTACATTACAAAAAATTGCTGACTACCTATTAGCCACAGCTCACTTCAGAGGTTTAGCTTAATTCTGACATCTCAATTCCTCCACCAGTGAGAGCGTCAATGATGAGTTAGTCTGCTATGGTCTTCCCCGTTCTCCTCCTCCTGCAAACATGTCTGTATGCACAGCCAACTCACATTTAAAAGCAAGCAAACTCCTCTCAGTTACAGGTATGTTGTCATGTATTTAAGGACCCCTCATTTTCCCAAGGGTTGGAACAGGAGATGTATGTAAAAGGCAGAAGACAGATCCTTCACAACAACTTCTTCCTGTCCCTGTGGCCCCGTGCCCTTCCTTCTTTGACATTCCTGATCTTTTTCTTTCCAAATGATGTGCTTACTTGGGTACCTGGATACTGGTCTTCAGCTGGCAGTGGCAGCCCATCAGGATGCAGCACAATGGAGGCTTTCCAAGGTGATCACATCCTGCTCCATTCACTTCCCTCCTCTCAACACATTCCCAGTACAGTTCCTTGTGATCAGGCCTGTCCTTGTGCAAAAAGTACCTCTAGGGCTACTCCTCTGACTTTCCTGCTCACTTTAATTTAATAATCTCATTCTCTTCCCTTCCCTTCCCTTCCCTTCCCTTCCCTTCCCTCTTCCCTCTTCCCTCTTTTATTTTCTCTCTCATTGCCTGTTGTCCTTTTTCCTTTTTTCCTTTTGTTTTCTTTTTCCCTTTTTTTCCTCCTTCCTTTTCCCTTTCTCTTCACCTCTCCCCTTCCCCTTCTCCTTCCCTTTATGTTTTTTTTTGTTTGTTTTGTTTTTGTTTTGGTTTTTTTTTTTTTGCTTCTCTCCTTTTTTTTCCTGCGTCTACTTCACAAATAGGACAGAATGGCCAGGAAAAAAGTCATAGTTACTTTGGTCATTATTACGACTCAATACAGGATTCCTAGCAATGAAGGCATGATCTGCTTCATATTCCCTCAGTAAAAAAGGGTGCTGCATGGAAGAGAAAACCTTATTTTAAATTGTGAATCACAGATTTGTCTGGAGCTGCAATTTCAGTTTCAAGCTTTTATATTTCAGATTGACTTCAGTTGATTAACAAAAGCGGATCTCAAACTGAAGTAACAGTCCATGTGGGTTATATACTGGTTGAAGTGCAACTTTCTCACTCAGACACGTCTATGAATATACAATTGACAGTTGTTGTAGCTTTATATCCTCTGCGAAACAGATACAGGAAGAAATTTTGGCATAAAATACCCAAAACAAGGGCAAAAAAGCATTTCTTTCATCACTATGTTATCTTCTATTTTTATTTTCTATGAATATTCAAGGAACAAAACTAGCATTTTATGGAAGAATGTTCATGGAAATGTTAACGCAAAAAGAGGAAAAAAGCATCAGCTCTGCATGTTTCATTTTCAAAAGTGTGCACGAATCTTTACTTGGTGTCTTTTTTCCCTTCTTCACTCATGACGCAGCCAGCACTCCCACTAGACTCAAAGAGCTTCTGCGCCCGTAAGCAAAGGCAGGGTCAGAAATACCAAACATTATACCTCAAGTCTTGTGACAAAGTGACTTGAACGCTGTCTTTCCAGCCTGACCTCCCGATTCCTCAAAACCAAACCATCCAGAGTGTCTCATTCTGGGTGTCCAGCCCCTCGCCATTACTCTTCACAACCTACCCTGCCTTCCTTCCCGAAGCCCCCTGCCATGGTGTGTAACAGAGCCAGAACTGTCTCCCACAGCTCGCTTTCGCTGAAGCTCCACGGCCACAAATTGTATCAAAAACCCTAGTGAAAAGTCCAAAAGAGTGCCCTGTTGCTGACTGGGACAGGGATGAATCGTGTCATAGTTCAGAGCACTGTTGTCGCTCTGGCACCGAGTCACCGCGCTTGGTCCCTGCCAAGGCGGGTGTCAGCTGGTGAATTATAGCATTGGCAGACAGGACAGAGATAAGCAAAAACCACAATGACAGCTGCTACACAGAACTATTCTTTCTGGCCTGCTGAATACAGAAATACATTGTGTAAATAAAGACAGACAGCTTCATTATGCAATTGTCTGCTACTACGTCTCTGCTGAAGAAGTAGTATTGATTCAGGAAACTATACCCAAGCTCATCAGACTAATGTGTTCTTGCTTTTGGATGCCCAGTGTAATAAGAAATACAGTAATGTAACTCTCTATAAATAGTTCTACCGAAATATCTGCTCAATGGGGAAAGAAAGTCCTGGTGATAATCTAGTCGTTTTGTTTCTCATAAATGCTTCTTACATCTGAGTCCAGAGCAAAACATGGAAACAGATACCCTTGCCTTACATGGCAGATGTAAGATGCAACAGGGGTTAACAAATAATCTCTGTATAGAGATATCACCATATCATTCCATTAGTGCAAATCAGCAAATACTTTTTTCTGTTATGTTTTAGCCCAAGTGGTAAAGAGGCACTGAATGGGAAAATTGTAACAGATAAATCACAGAAATGAGCTGAAGTTATCCTACCATAGTGTTTTTCTTAAAATGTTGTTTCTACCTTCTTTCATATACTTATCTTTGCAAACGATGCAGGGAGTCACTTTAGAGTGTGGGATGCAGGAAGGCAGCATTTAAACCATCTTTCAAATGGCCCCATTCACCTTTCGCTTTAACCTGACATCACTGAGCCCTTCAACTGAACAAAATTAAGTTAGGAATGACTGCGGAGATGTTCTCATGGGCAAAAAGCAGATGAAACTATTCATTTTGAAAATAAAGGAAGGGAAAGTTAAATCAGAAACATATTGTGCTGAATATTGCAAGGCATTTGTCTTTGGGAGTGCTAGGGAGTGGAAGACTTAAACTTAAAAAAAGTGGGAGTATAAATAGGCTGTAAAGAAAGGGTAAGCAGTGTTATTCTCAGCAGGAATTAGTCAACTATCCAAAGCTCGTGAGAACGATTCCAGTTTTCAAGGGGCAATTGTGTCCGAACTGGCTCAGCTATACATTCACTGGGATCCTGGAAGCAGTTGTGTGAACTGTGAACAGAATATTGAGAAGGGAGAAATTGTGTGGAAGGCTACCTCAATCCCTGAACAGATATTTTTTTAAGTGGGAAGAAGGAGTGGGGAAGGCCACAGCATATTTTAAGCCCCTTTTATGTTACCTTGCACTCGCATAAGAGGTTATCAGCATTATGCACAATTATTTTAAAATGGTGATCGCCTGAACAAGTCAAATTGTTTGCATAGATGCATTGTTTACTAGGGAGTAACACAATGATGAGTGAAGGTCTTCCTGGATCTTTTTGCAAGCTCTGTTTGCTCATGCACTCTGATTTATGAACTAGCTCTTATCTAGCCATCTCACAGCCTCTGTAGGAAGTCTGCAACTGTCTGATTTCATCCAAACTGTAGGTGACCTCTGCTAAAAAATGTTACAGGTATAAAAAAGGCACAGTTAGTTTTGGACCTGAAGCTTCCAGTCAGTAATTAAAGGGATATGTAAAAATGTCAGATGGAGACTGAGGCCAAAATCAGGTGGCAATTTTCAAAACACTTGTAAAATCACATGGTCTGATTCATTTGGAGCTGAGCAACCTCAAGCTGTGGTTCAGTTACTCTACTATTTCAGATATGTGAATAAATTCATTTTACTCACATTGCAAGCAGTAGGTTTCCTGTGGATGTCTCTTGGGATGTTTACGTGGTAATTAATTTTAGTAGCATTGCAACTATTAAATTAGGGATTGCCAGCATTTTAAAAAAATGTAATAGTTTTAAAGGCTGCAAAACCCATTACTGTGATTCAGTCAGATGCTTTCTGGCATAAGGTATTCTAATTCTAGGAACACATAGAATATTATTAACATACCTGAAGCAAATGCCTGAATTAATATACTTGTTAAAGATTTATGACTCCAATAATTTCAGTCTTCTCTGTGTTTACCTTGACAGTTTTGGTGAGCTTAGCTCAATTATTTTTTAGCTTGTGATTGCTCTGAAACATGGTCACCACTTTGCAAACTAGTAAATCCAAAGAGAACACTGTTATTGGTAATAATACTTAACTTACATTTTCAACTTTTTTGAACAATATTCACTCTTCTGGACCCAGCCAACAGGAATCTGGATATGGTTATACCATACCTGTAGAGGGTTAATCAACATTGATAATATACAGTTGTGAGCTTGCTTCTGGGCTGGTGGGTTGGCTGATGTGGATAATGCACAGCTGTGGCTTGTTCAGGCTAAGTAGCTAAATAGCACTGAGGAGTCCAGAAGAGGAAGAGCACTGGTGGAATGGAGCACTGGGTAAAGAGAGAGAGGAGACGGGATGAAGAAGAGCCCAGGGACGTCGGAGAGGCCCTGGGAGAAGCTGAGAGAAGAAGGGGGCCTGAATAAGGAGAGGCTGGCTGGGGGAGATGCCAGGAACCTGGACACAGCAGAGGCAAGAAGCAGGGTGGGCTGGCCTGAAGAGGATGAAGAAACAGCATGGACAGTAGATGAACCATTGAAACCTTGTGTGGGTAAAGCCTTGTTGCAGCTTGATAGTTTTGTAGTGCTGTGACACATACCCATTTATTGGTCATTGCAAACATGAAAGTAGTGACAGCATTGAAAGTAAAAATAAGCACAGACTTAGCAAATAATATAGATAATATTTGCTCTCCAGAACAGGGCTTTCTAACCCAAGCAGCAGACTCAGAGGGCTTATAAGGGCTGAATGTGGCTGCAGGATCTTGTGGGGAGCAGAAACTTCCTTCCTAATAAATATTCTTTGCAACCATCAATCCCTTTCTCTTCTTCTGTACCGGTTGCAATGTTGCAAGAGGCTTATCTCTAGAGCCCGATGGGTGAGCTCTACAAGATTCCACCCTCCTCCTCCTGCAATGGGAGCTGGAGTTCCATGATCATGGCAAGAAAAATGGAGAAGGCAGAGAGTGATTACTGGGGTAGTACGCAGTATTTGAACAGCTGGACTCTGCCTTTTCCAATATAGGCAGAAGCAACATAACGTCTGTAGTAATTGTGTTACTCCTGCAGTCCTCTGCTCTAAATAGGTCATGCTTTTGGTGGTCAAACTCACTCTAAATAAATGTATGCCCTATATCATGACATGCGTGCTTTTCATCCACATACCTATGCAACCATAAATCAGACTTTGCAAAATAATTTTTTCAGGATGTATATAATTTGATTAAAAAAATAAGAAAACAAAGACATAATAACGTATCTGATGAATACTGTGTTTGTCAGCAATAGCTGTTTATATTTAGCTATCAAAACATGAAAGTAGGATAGTATCTTCCAGTGTTACAGAACTTTATGGCTATGTGACAACTGTTTAGGCTAAACATGGCATTCTTTCATTACTGTTGTTCTTGTTACTCCTATTTACTCCCAAGGTCTGATATGCTCTCTATTAACATCATACTGTAATAATTTTGGACAAGGACTCTAACTACTTTTACAGCATTCCTAGAGCTGTTGGAGACTGGACCCTGATTACTGAGCTCGAATGTCATCTCATATAATAAAAAAAATAAATTTCTTATTTCTGCTAACTGTATCTAGATGAAACTTTAAATACCATATCAATATTATTTCTTTTACTGTTACTCTTTTGTGACTCTACATCTCCAGTTTGGAGAGAAGATAAAGTCATGACATACTGTAAGCAAAGCTATTCGTGGGCATTTTCAGTATTTCCACAAGCTGAAAATCTCCAAAGAATTTTCTCAGAAAATTATAAACCAAGTCATTTGAAGAGTGTTCTGTATCCTAAGACCCAAGCCTGTGGCTTCACAACTGTTTTTCAAAACTCTGTTCTAAATACTAATAAATACAGTTTGAGGAGCTTACTGCAGCCTAAAGCTTGGTTCTCACTCAATCTGTGTGCACAGCGTCCATTGTTCTATTTAGTGCAAAATTGAACAGCCAAAATAAGATGCTTAGTTTGCAGTACTGATAGTTTAAATTACATTAGTGGTTGAAGACAACACAAGTCTACTCCAGAATGGCAGAACTGTTCAATGGCCAGGGAAGAGGCTGCTTGAGAGGCTATCTGAGATGATTGTCTCTCCTGGTTTCGACTGGGATAGTTAATTTTCTGCTGTTTCAGATTTTGTATGAAAATAATGTTGATAACACACTGATGTTTCAGTTGTTGCTAAGTAGTGCTTATTTTATTTAGATTTAGAAATCAAGGACTTTTCAAGTTTTCCATGCTCTGCCAGGAAGCAGGTGCACAAGAAGCCAGGGGAGCACAGCCAAAACAGCTGACCTGAACTAGCCAAAGCGGTGTTCCATACCATAGAATGTCATGCTCGTTGTATAAACTGGGGGGAGCTGACCAGGAGTTGCTGATCACTGCTTGTGGAATGTCTGGGCATTGGTCAGTGGGTAGTGAGCAACTGTATTGTGCATCACTTGGGGTTTTTTCCCTTGGGTTGTATTCCTCTCTCTTTCTCTTCTCTTTCCATTACAATTGTTGCTGTTCTGATTATTATTATTATATTATATTTTATTTCAATTATTAAATTGTTCTTACCTCAACCCATGAGTTGACCTTTTTCTTGATTGTCCTCCCCATCCCACTGGGGCAGGGCGTGGGAAGTGAGCGAGTGGCTGTGTGACACTTAGTTGCTGGCTGGGGTTAAACCACCACACTTTTCTTACATCTGCTGTCTGAGTACACACGTGTCCTTGCCTTAGCTATAATGCAGTCAGATCTGGCCAGAAAGTTTCCTACACCAGAACAAAAACCTAATGAGACTCTAATTTTCCCAATCCACCCCAACACAGTTTGTGCGTTCTTCAAGCCAGGTATTTTCTGATACTGATCATCACCTCAGAAATGCTTATTGCAATATAGCTGCAATGACTGCTCAGAAGTTCCTTCTTTGCATGGGTGTACATGGAAAATAATGCAAAATCTCCCTCCTGTTCTCCCACCCTTCCTTCCTTCCTTTCTTCCTTCCAGGAGGTGTGCATCATGAGGTAAAGTGGAAGTGGGAAAAAATCCCTTCACTATCTTAGAAATAAATGGCAAAAGACAAATTATGATTAACATTTGAGGGTCGTAGTAGTGTTTAAAGCAATGTCTTGAACGTACACAAACATACCTTTTTCCCTCCTGCAGGTGTTGTGGTCAAACACCTAAATGTATGCTCCTAGAAAATTAATTATCCGTTATTCTTTTTTTAGGGATTTATTCTTAAGTGTTCCTCTTTATCCTTGTCTAGAGTTTTCTGGTTTTCTTAATTAAAAAAAAATAAGGTTAAAAAGTAGGAAAACAATATACAGGTTTTGGGTAAGTTATAGTTCTTTACTCATTCTTTACTATCTAGGCAAACTACTGGTTTTCTACAACTACATCATTAACCAACACTATTCATTCATCATATTGTGACAATACAAAACAGAAAATAAGAAAGAACACCAGCTTCCTGCCAGGCTTTTCTGAAAATAAATGCCTGTTTTCTAGAGCCTTAATGCTTTAGGAATTCAATGTAACTTGAAATACATTGGCTAGAAGATTAAAAGTTATTTCAAGCTTTCTTTAGGAATTCCCAAAGTATTGTGTGATGCCCTGGAGTCCACTGGAATGAATGCAATACAAGTTAAAGTGCATACAAGTTAAAGCAAAATACATCACAGGAAATAAAGTACAAGTGTGAAAACATCACCTATTTCTTAACCAAATACAGATCTCTAAGGAAGAACTTTTCAAAGCATCCTAATCCTACTTTCTTCAATGTAAAATCTACCTTTAAAAGTATAACTAGTATTAAAGATATCTTTAAAGGTTTGGGACTATAATAGCAGGCCATATAAAATATTATTATTGAGTTGTGAAATAAATATAAGCACAACTAACTGCATTATTGCTTGGACATTTAAAATTCTATGTTGATGGCAAGCAATTGACCTTCAAAATATTCCAATAAGTTATGTAAGTGTTAGTATCTCTGTCATACAAAGGCAGCAGGTGGTGCTCATAGTTGCCATAATTTAAGCCAGCACCTTTAACATGTCAGCAGCAAGGCTTTATTTGAAACCTTATGCACTTTTGAACTCTAGCTTTAAACCACTTTATGCCCCACAGCAAAAAAACAAAAACAAAACCCAAATCCCAAACAATTTTTCTATACCTCCTGCCATGACTTTCCCTCACCCATTCTCCTGCTTCAGAAACCTGCAGCTGTTCTGTTAGGGTATAATCTATTCTTTGCTGAAAGAATGTCTCCACACATGTGAGTGAAAGTTGTTCCATTACAGTTATGCTTACTTTCGCTAGAGGAGAATCTTCCCCAGTGTGTTTTGTCTTCCTGCTTGTTTAACATATGGCAAGAAAATCACTATGGAGACTGTGATTTAGTAACTCCAAAATCACTTTCTTCCAACATCCTGAACTCCTTGGCTATGCACTCAATCTTTTAGTGCAAGAGGCTGATACACTCAGGATTAATTTGGCCCAATAATTTCTTGTGTTTACTTGGAAAATCTTGATCAAGATGAAATTTGAAATAAAAAATGAAGAAAACACCTTTGACTAAACATGGTTCTAAAATGTATTTTCCATTTTCTGATTGCCTCCAAAATTCAGAAGAAGAAAATTCCAAGAGCAAAGAGGAACAAAATCTGTCCTGACTCTAATTATTAAACTGATGGGATAACTGATGTGATCTTATCTGCATAGCTGTTCAAGGCTGGATATTAAAGAGAATGCTGCCACTGTTACACAGTCCCATTTTCTAAATAAGAAAGCAGAAATGAAGTCAGCCTCAGGGTTATTTCCTGATCTAGACAGAAAAGGCTCAGTACAGCGCAAAATGTTTATGCCAGCTAACTGGGTTCTTGTGCCCCCTCCAAGCCCACACAGGGTCAGAGGGGTAGGGGACAGATGACCTGCCTGGGACTCCTCCTGTCCCACAGCTGTTGTTGGATTGGTCTGTGAAGGGCTCCTGCACGGGTAAGCCCACGTCCCGGACTCACCTGTCCTCTTCCCAGCTGACCAAACCTCCTGCTGCAGGGTGGCCCCTCTGAGTTGCATCTGCTTTATGGACAGGTCACTGTGTGCTAGATCTTCTCTCCTAGCACTCACCTCCTCTCCCATAGCAATATAGACATGCTGCATCACTTTGCCTGAAACTCCTGCTAAATTTATTAAGTCCTTGTCTAAAGCAGATACACAACTTAGGACCTGAGCTGGCTGTGTTTAGATGAACTCCCCTGATGTCTTGATTTGACCTGAACAGTCACTAGTGCAGCTTGGATTTTAAGTGGCCCAAATTAGACATTGGGCAACTATCTGTTGTACCTGTATGGATACACGAGGAAGGATCAAAGCTGCCCATGGCTTGGTCTAGCAAATATGACTTGTACAGGGTAATAAAAGAGTGCTAGAGCCACATTTTAGAAGCTAAGAGTTTTGATCAGGTCTACACCCCTTTTTACGACTTCTTTCCACCCTAGAAATTGCCCTCAGGCAAGTAGCTCTCGTGCCTGAGCAAAGTTCCTTTGCTTCCATGTTAACAAAAACATCGCAAGTTTTCTTGCTAGTGTCACTTGGCAGTGATTTTTAAAACCAAGCTGTAGACACAAGCAGTAACAGCGGTAATTTATTCCAATCAACAGTGTGTTTGGAGAGGTGAAACTAAGCTGAACCTCCTTCCATTTCCCCAATAATTAACAGCAATTAGGCAGCCACGCCCCCCACCCCCCCCAGTGCATTAACAGTTGTAAAATTGTCTCAAAATGCTGTTTGACTGAGACTGGATTATTTCTCTTATGATGTATTATACATGTGTTTTTGTTGTTTTTGTAGTTTTTCAGACATTCAGTGTCTCCTGAGGCACTCTGTGCTGTACACATCAGTACTCACATTACTTGAAAAGGCTGTGATTGTGCAGGTTTACAAGCTGTGGTGTCCTCCATCTCTGCTAGCTTTGCTCTCACTTCTGAAATTGGTCTGTGCTTCTCCCTGCCATCCAACAGGTCTCCAATGTCTCTCTTGTTTCCTTCTCCTCACTGGGGACCACCTCTCCTGAGACTGCATGAGGTCAGTGTCATGACTGCTTTGCTGTCACCCCATATGACTCCTTGTGGGCTTTAAAGTTTGGAACATAGCCACACCTGGCCCCAAAGCTCACAGTAGCATTTAGCTTTCACAGAAGTGACTTAGATCTACCTTAAAGTGTCTGTAGGAAGAGTGACCTATCCGATGAGCAGTGCCACGTGCTACGGATCACAGCTATATAATCTTGCAAAATTGGCAGCACCTGTTGGCAACCCATCCAATAGTTTTGGGGGCTGAAGTTCAAGGGGAGTGAAGGAGGATGGTCTGTGTTTTGGAGAAGAACTGTGAGGTAAAGATGGCAAAATGATCTACAGGAAAAATGCTGCAAGGCTATACTAAAGCAGAAAGGTACAGGAGAAAGGAGAAGCTGAAGGATTGGAGTGGGGGAGAGAGAGAGAACAGTCTAAAGAGCAAAATGCATTAAGAAACTTAGCAACAGGAAAAAAGAAGACACAGGAAAAATGAAAATTTAAATTAGAAAAAAATAAATTAATGAAAGAAAAACAAGAAAAAATGCATCTAACTTTGGGATTAATAAATGTTATCAACCTTTCTACTCAGCATTTTCACATCAGAAAAAGGGAGGTTGAAAAATCCGTCTATGTGAAATGCAGAAGGCTCTGTTAGTCTTGTGAGTTGAGACAGTTGAGAAGTACAGAATTGCTGGCAAAGGGTGGGGCTCCACTTCCCATTGAGTCCAAGAAAGAACTGAGCAATTTCAGGTACTCCATGGCACTGGAGAACTCACACAGCTCTTCCTCCTCTTGTCCCGCTATCTCTTTCCTAGTCTGAGGCTTCACAAGTGAATCCACTGCTCGCTCTAGCAGATTCTCACAAAACGCCTGATGAACTTGAGCAATAGGATCCGCAGGGTTCCTCTGGGAACTGAGGTCTTTAGGACAACTGTGGCTGGGGAGCTGCCCCAGAGTAATTAGTTGTATTTCTATTGCAACCATTGGTTCAATTGCTCTACAGTTACTCTTTTAGACAACTAAACTAAAGCATTGACAAGATTTAGATTAATTTAGCTAGAGAAAGCTTATAGTCTTTGGCCAGGAGATTCTGCAAAGGAGGATATAGAGTCATGGTGTCATCCCAAAACCAGAGAAACAGCTTGTCTACTCTCCCTTTCTTACACATCAGCCATCTTTGTTAAAATACCAGATTTATTTTAAAGATACAAAAAAATACAAAAGCATGTTCTTAGATATGTTGCTTCCTCAGCTGCACAGCCCGGATGCAAGCACTGTGATTGCATCCCTTCCTCCTTTGCTTTGCTTGGGAAACCCTGTAGCATAGTCACCACGTTTACGAGCAAGAAGAAAGAAGGAAAGTGCAAGCAACAAGATATCTGATTCTGGAGATTAAAAAATACACTCTGGACAGGCTAGTAAATAATGTAAAAGCTTAGAGAGCTGATCCAAAAAGATGTGCAGTTTTGGTCAGACAGTGTCCTGCCTACAGGTAACCTACTCAGGTTCCAAAGGCACTCCTCTGCTCTGTGTATGCTTAATGTCATCTCACCCATTTAACAGCTCTATGTGTACCACTGTGCTGTGCGTTTTCTACAGAAATGGTGATAACGCCTTGGTTCTGTCCCCCAACAGAAGTCTCTGCTGTCTGTGGTTTTACACAGAGGACTGGTTTGATCAGATCTGCAGCATACTTTGAAGATGAAGACTGCTAAATATGATTACTCTTTTTACTATCATGTGAAAACCCACACTGTGTATTAAGCTCTTCATAAGGAAGGAACTCCACTTTTTTTTATCTCTAGAAGAATATGTAGGTGCAAGGTTACATTAGGCAACAAGTGTTGACATTAAAAGCAGTCAGAGATAGTGTATATTAAATGGGTATATTGGCAGAAGGCAGGGAAAGGACCTGTGAGTGTAAACACTGTAAACAGAGCCACAAAACTGTCAGCAAAATGTATTTCTGAAGTCAAACAGGAAAGTGCCAGAAAGTGTACACATGGACCCAGAAAATAAGACAGAGGAAATAATTCCGGATGCATACATGTAACATTATATTCTAAAATGTGAGACTCCCATACCCAATTTTACACCTTATATTAGAGAGATGATATCACATATTACAAAAAGCAGGTACAGAAGCCTAGCAAAAGGAGAAGTCTAGAAGACATGCTGAAATAGTGGCTGTACTAGATTTGCAGTCCCTGGAGAGAAAGTGATTAAAAGCAACATATGGTTCAGACTGTTACCTCTTTTCTGATTTGTGAGTTTAAGCACACCAGAGGGATGGTCAGTATTTTGTAGATTTTTTTAATGTATTATTATATTCTAATAGTTAGGGGGGAAATTATGTGGCCTCAATGTACGGCCATCTTCTATCGCCTATTTCAAGCTATCAGCCACCAGCAAACTCTTGGAGCTGATGTTAATACTTACAGTTAGAGTAGATATTAATAAAACCAAACAATTTATTTCAAAGTTTGAGGTCATACATTCATTTCGATAACTAAGGTACTGCAAAATGTTTTTGGGGTTTTTTTCCCCTGAAACACCTGAATGTCTTTGTTAACCATTGAAAGAGAGAATCACCCAATATAAACCTATTTTATGTGCTCTTTCCCTTCCCACTTATTCTTCCCCATCATGTCTATGTTGGTGGGATTATACATTGTTGTTTCACATCTAGAAACTTTAAATATGTACATTTAATGTTGCCTGTAAATACATATGAACTTTCTTTGTCCCTCTAAATAAAGAACAAGTTTTGTGCTGTGATAATCTGCTGTGGATATTTTATGTTATCTTTGCACCCTCTTATATAAAACACACTCTTATTTCTCTGGCTTGAGTACCAAAACCATAAAAGATACCAAAAAAGTTCATGGTCCCTGTATGGATGGACCTTGCACCTCTACAGTCCCTGGCACTGTACAGGAGTTGTGCAGAATGACATATCTGTAAGTGCATCACTGCAGCATTTTACAATATACATTTCTATTTACAGTTTTACCAATATACATCTTTATTTACCTGTGTTATAAGCAGAGTATATACACAGAAGCAGCAGGACCTACAGAAGAAATGCCAGTCATACTATTTATTTGGTGTCATCTTTCATGTGGAAAGACTTTTATTGTTCCCTTGTGTCAATGCAATACTTTATGAAGCTATAGATCACTTTCATGGTCCTGAATCATGTTTAGTCGTTTCTTACAAATCAAGTTAGTAATATCTATAAACGCCCATCATTAAGTGTCCACCTCAGTTCACTCATTTCAGATTGCTACTGGCCTCTGAGTTAATTATGGAACATTTTATATCTTTATTGCCTTATCTATGCTGTAACAGGGAAGGTAAAGCTATAGGGGAATTTGCCTGTCTGCAGCTGAATTTAAAGCTGTAAGATTACAGCTGAATATGATTGTTGTAAGTACAGACTCCATGTGTGTAGCTCCATCCCCCTGAGATCACAGAGATTTTCAGTTCTGGACAAACTGCCTGTCTATTAGCCATATAGTCCTAGGATACTTGTAAAGCTGTTGAATTTCCTCCTCATCAAATGTTCCTGTAAGATGACTTTGTTCACCCCAGTTCCACCCTGTCATTGTCTGTTACTTGGCAATATTTTATCCCTTCTCTCACTTTTTACACTGCTCCCACGCTACAAGCCCCTGTATAGCCTTACCTGTACACCTGCACACCAAATGCATAACCACTCCACTGATACAGTCTCCCTTGGAGTCTAAGAGGCTTCAGGTGTGAGGTTAGTTCTGGGCTTTGTCTAAAGATAAAGACTAGCTAAAATTAGGTAGCTGATTGCATGCCCTTGTTTTCTATACATACTAGCCTCCTATCCCTTTCTTCACACTCCAGAGAAACACATAGTGCCTGAATCATTGCTTGCAGAAAACTATTATTAAATACTTGTTTTATTTGAGTGGTAGAATTTAATTGCCGTAGAATCCAGCTATTGTTTATCTGCTAAAAAAAAGTGTTAAAAATAACCTATGAATAAAACTCAAAAGCGGCTGAGCAGGGAATGTGACAGATATTATTCTAGTTACTTGCTTAGCAGCAAAATTTTAGGGCTAAAAATCTGATACTAATGGTGATTGTAGGTATGGTTACTTTGGTCACTGCTTTCACCAAAGAAAATGGGGTTACAGCCTCAGTGAAGCAACTGACATCATCTGCCTAGACTTGAGCTGTTCTGCACAACTTCCTTGTCTCTAAACTGGAGAGACATGAATTTGATGGATGGACCACTTGGCAAATAATGAATCAGCTGGATGGTCTCACTCAAAGAGCTGTGGTCAATAGTTCGATGTCCAAGTGGAGACCAGTGATGAGTGGCATTCCTCAGGTATTGCGACCGGTGCTGTTTAACATCTTTTTTATGTATCCTGAGCTGCATCCAAAGAAGCATGTCAAGGGAGGTGATTCTTCCCCTCTTCTTGCCTCTTGTGAGACCACACCTGGAGTACCACATCCAGTTCTGCGGCCCCCAACAGAGGGACCTGTTAGAGCAAGTCTAGAGGAAGGCCATGAAGATGATCAGCGTGCTGAAGCAGCTATCCTATGAAGACAGGCTGAGAGTTAGGGTTGTTCAGCCTGGAGAGGACAAGGCTCCAGGGACACCTTATAGCAGCCTTCCTGCACCTAAAGGGGACTTAAAAGAAAGCTGGGGAGGGGCTTTTTACAAGGGCATGAAGCTATAGGACAAGGGGGAATGGCTTTAAGCTGAAAAGGGATAGATTTAGGTTACATATAAGGAAGAAATTCTTCACTGTGAGGGTGGTGAGACACCGGCACAGGTTGCCCAGAGAAGCTGTGGATGCCCCATCCCTGGAAGTGTTCCAGGCCAGGCTGGATGGGGCTTTGAGCAACCTGGTCTAGTGGAAGGTGTCCCTGCCCATGGCAGGGGGGTTGGAATTAGAGGATCCTTAAGGTCCTTTCCAACACAAACTATTCTATGATTTTATGAAAATTCCAATTTATATGGTAAGTAGGAGGTCAGAATATGGGACACAGCTTTTCTTCATTTGTAGACTAAGAATTTCTCTCGTGGTGTAAAGCAATTGAAATAAATATCTAATAAGTACCATTCTGTGAATGCTTCAAATTCATAATAGGATCCATTTAAAGTAAGATAGAACTGAACTCCAGATCCAGCCTTTGGGTAGCCAGATGTCTGCTTATGTCAGCACTTGACTTTGCTAACACTGTTCAAATGCTTTTGCATATGGGCTCAGCTTTCTTTAAAAACTTTGGCCAATATAATCTTGGCTGAAAATATAACCACCAGCTCTGTGGTGACTGTTTGAGTTGGCTGCAGGGAAGGAGGCAGTTCCTGGCTAGGTAGTATTGATAGGAGAAGATTAGATTTCATGTGTGAGGGTGTTCCCTGTGTATCTTAGGCATGATCATTCGAAAAACATCATGCCTAAGTAATGATTCCTAGTTAAGCATGTCCTGGTCATTTCCAAAGGGAAATGTGGAATTTGGAAGATGATCTTATTTTGATTCCGTTGGTTTTAAATATGTCTCCTGACAGAAGAAAGGGAGCTCCTTGCTGAAGCTTGGAAAGGGATGGAATTAAACATCCAATCAGGGCTTGATTTTCATGCTTTGTCTTCTGCAGCTTTGATGGATAAGCTGATATTTCATACATTCTGGCCATGGAACAACAACAGAAACCATCTGTGCAGAGACAGGCAGAAGCTCCCTCTGCTCCTATCATTCTGTTATTGTCAGCAGCAAATTGAAAGTCCAGTGAGGACAAAGCATAAAGAGTAGATATATTAGATATTACTGGTATGTGATTAATTCTCTTGGGCAAAATGGACATAATTCAAAACAACTTGAAAACGGAGAGCAGCTACACTCTGAAAATAAATTACCTTATTACAATTTTCATTTCACTGTTAAAATAATAATCATAGTAGTAGTAATAATAATAATATTAACAATAATAAACACAACAGTGTGAGGCAAGCTCTTAAGTTTGGCTTTTGGGTCATGCACAATGCAGAGCACATCCGTGGTATTTTCTAGCTCAAAACAATAGCAGCTGAAATTTAACATATTTAGCAACCTATTTCCAAGTTTTCTGTCTGAACTCTGTTGTTGCATTTTCTCGTGTCAACAGATTGCCAGGAGCACTATTGGTAGATTAGTTTACAAATGGATGCAGTAGATTGTTATAGTCGTTTGTTTTCTTTCAGTTCTGAGCATTATTGTACCGATTTATCATTCAATAAGAACTTACTGTTCGTATCAGGATTTTCTAGAGCTTCTTCCAAGCTAATTCAATGTTTTTCTTATGCTGGATTGGACTTTGAAAAATTGTTGATCTTGAATGATTTTTTTTGCTCCTCTGGATTCTCTTTACAGTGTTTTCGCTTTCCAGCATAACTAGATATTTTTTGAGAAAGTGTCAAGGGACCTTAGCCACACTATTTTGGAAAAGGTCACAAATTGGATTTCTTCCCTATTAAAAACCAGTAGAAAACAAGTCTGAGCTTTGGACTAGAAGAGAAGAAAAATACCACAAACAAACAAAAAATAAAAACCCCACCCAGATACAAAAAAAGAAACACAGGAAACCCTCTCACTCCTGATGTACTGCACTTTTGCCACTAATAACCAATTAATTTGGAAGATACTTCCTATTCCTACTCAGCTGAAGTCAAACCTCATCTTATTCTACCCCACCGAGATATCTATACATGTCATAGCTATTCATCTATGGATGATGTATCACCAAAAAAAAGCCAGTACAGTACACCTTTTCAGTGGAGGGACTCTGCTCTCTGTTAAAAACAGTGAAGGATAAAAGTAAGAAGAAACTGTTGCTTGAAGTTTACATGTATTCGCTACTTACAATTGCTGTAGAAAGCTAGCAGTCCTGTAAGTTTCGCATTTTGCTTTCAAGAAGTGTGTGGAAAAAGAATATTTTTTGTGTGACTTTTTCAGAAATAAGGAGAAGAAGATTTCTAGATCTCTTCCTTAAGGAAAAGAAATTATGTTGGGGCGTTAGGGGGTGCGGAAACACACCGGTCCTCCTACTCTTCTTATTTCTCTTCTTAGGAAAAAAAAAAAAAAAAAGCAGGCTACTCTTTCATAGCAGTAAGTTCCAAACCACTATCTAGGTGTCAGTAACTTGAAGAAAGACAAATAAAATAAGAAAGGGAAACAAATCTGAATTACAAAGTCTCAGAAAAGCATGAACAGGAGTCATGAAAAATGTTTAACAGGACGGGAATATCAGTGACAAGCCATATTTCATAGTGACAAGACAATATTTCAAGTCATCACTGGGACTTTCTTGGAGATATGCTTCCTCTATACCTATTCGACTGTCTGAGCAATTTTCAACTTTTCTTTTTCACTTTCCTGAAATCAAGTATGTATTTACTTAATTCTGAAATATGTAAAGAACTGATTTACTTCATATGCAGAACTTTAGATTCTTTATCCAAAGAAACTTAAAGCTTTCATTAAAACAGCATAGAGCTAAGCATTAGGTTTGAACACACTCTACTAAAACAGCATGTTACTGGACACAGCAATCAATCAAAGGTAATGGATTAAGCCTTTCTTCTGAAAGTCATCACTGAGTCAAAGCTAAGCTATCAAAATTTTATTTAGTCTTATGTAAAAAATGCTTCTAAATGGGTCAAAACCTGATCTGGCATAACCAAAAAATGTCCCAGTTCTGAAGGATACAAGCTGATATATTGGGATGATACAGAAAGAAGCAGTCTAATGTAACTGTGTTGCTGACTAGAATTTCAGAAACGTTCATGATAGGTAGTTCATTCCTACTACACCTTCTACCGCTTTTGAAAATCTGAGTATTAATTTGTAGGACAGCAATCTGTCTTTCAGCCAGTAACAGGTGAGACCTTGTCAGTACCAGCTGTCCCGTGAAGAGTACTTCTGGATAGTCTCAACTCCACCACACCCTTGGATAACTTATTCAAAATCAAGTTTGCTTCTTGACAGAAGCAATCACCTCTATCCTAGTTTTGAGCTTCATATTCTTGAAGGTTAGACCATATTATTCTCTTTTACAGCTTCATACTAAAAAATGCCTTAAGAACGTTTTAATTTCCAAAAGACACGTTTTCGTTGAAATTCAGCCCTTGTTTTGGAGACAGTAACCAACCAATGACATTACATAATCTTCCCTCATGCATTTTTGTGGATGGAATTATGCCTTTCTAACAGCTTATGTCCTCAGTGATATTATCTGAAGAATCAGAAAATTACTTGATAAAGCTTTCTTGATATCACCCTGTGGGACACCATTAAATATTGGAAAATATCTGTCACTACTGCAAAAATATGAACTGCATTTCAACCCTTCACCTCTGAGATTCCTTGGAAGCTGAGATTTATTTGTTGAAAGTGGTTTTTCTATTTGTTTTCAATGGGATTTATTGTTATGTGTTAGTAAATAGTTTCGGGAATTGGTTGTCTCCTTCCCTGACTACAGCTTGAATGACATTTATCAGTTTAATTTTAGTTAAAATGATTCAATCACTCAGGCTCAGTAACAATAAAAGAAGAAATTGCAATGATATCACTGTTGCTTCGATTTATATAGAAAAGAAATAATTTATATTTATAAACAGATTATCTTAGCAGTGTATAGTATGAAAACAACTTCCATATCTTTCCCAGGCAAATGTGCACGAGAAAGTAGTCTGTGGATATGAAAGTGATGATTAAAGTCTGAGGAAGATAATGATTTTGTTCTTCAATGATGCTGTAAACGCCATTCTGTTAGCCACTGCAGAACTATTGGTGATTTCAACATTTTTTAGTTTCCCAGTGGAGTTATGTGTCCCTGTAAAGTTGAAGTGTATTGGTAATTAACCTGCTTTCTTTAGCAGCCTTTCACAGACCCCTGAGAAGCAATCCACCAACCCAAGAAGCTGTCTAAAGTAACACTGGAATAGGTTGATGTGCTCAAAGACACATGAACAATATAGACTGTAAATGCAAAGGAGTGCCATCGTTTTATCCTGACTTCATACAACATCTGGAAAAATAGCCAGTTGATCCATGATTATTTTCAAGTACCACTGCAATTAAAAATAAAAAGCTGTAATTATATGCAAATAATATGTATGTTTGATATAACTGTATTGACAAAAACAATGGTGAGAAAACTAACTTGAAAAATTCTACTTCTCACTTACAGAAGAATCTCAGACACAAGTGTATATGCATATATAAATATGTAAATGAAAAAGTAAGAGATCCTGTCATCCAGAGTTTTTAACTTTGCAGATTTTTGTTTTTTAATTATTATTATATCTAAAAAGTACAACTTGCATCTACTGGATCATTACGAATTTTCTGTTTATTTTTCTGTCTGTAGTGTAATACATACAGATGCTAGCTTAAAAAATTCTTTTATTTAGTTTGCACATATACTTTGATATCATCTAATGGAAAAATGTTGGAGAGAAGGAAAGCATAGTATCTTTATACTTTAAATGGTTTATTGAAAAATAATGAAAGAAAGATGCAAGAAAAAACAGATAATACCAAAGAACTTGCCAAAATTTTGTGAAAAATATGATAGAGGAACAGTACTGAATTACTTTAGCCAGGCACAGACAGCAACTTCAATGTCTTTCTGTCGATGAGAAACATACTCAAGTCTAGCACAAATGGGTTTCTTGAGTCAGAATGTTCGAGCCAACTCAACGATATCGTGTGAAAGCAATTCATTTATACAGCAATCCTTGAAATAAAAGGAAATTGAAAGGGAACTGTTAATTCTTGTCAGTATCAATTATGTTGAAAATACTACCATTTTCTCTTTCTAACTATGGGATCATAATCCGTACTAAAGTATATGTTAGCTTAAGCTGAATGGGGAATTATTAGGCTTCATGTAAGTAGTCTATAAAATCAGCATTACTTTGTTACTGGAAGATTGTGCAGTCTGATTAATGGAAAAGACCCAACTGGACTAAACACTGTATTTTATTGGCTCTTTAGTTAACAGCCTGCAGTGGACAGTCATCTGGACTACATTTGAAATACAGCTGAATGGAACCTAGCTTAATGAAAACCCACAGGCTAAAAAGTGAATGTTACAAAGCAGAGCACAGAGCAGTTAGTGTACTCGGCACCCACTGACTGTTTTATAAATTAGTAAAAGAATTCCTGAATATCAAAACAATCTGAAAATACATTTCCTACCCCTCAAACACGGGTACCTCAGTCCTCTGTGTTCCAATATTTCTTTTCTGTGCTGGATAATAAGCTGGCATCTTTATCTGACATCTTCATCCATGAGGTCAGTGAGCATCTATGTGTTCTAGTTGTATTCTGACAAATTCCTCTAGCACAGGAAAATCTCTCATATGTTTTTCTAGAGGTCTTGAGAGAGCTCAAAAAAGTTACCCAGCCTGCAACTTCATTGGACTCAAAGAAACAGGATGGGAATGCCATAGGGTGCATAGAAGAAGATGAGGACTTGTGCTGGGGCTCAGGCAGTAACAGATCTGTAGTGTATTGAATATATCTTACAGCATCAGTGAGATTTCTTTGGTCAGCATGTGTGTGTTGCAATTTGCAAGCATGTCACCATTTGTTCTTGCCATTCTTTCTAAGCTGGAGCCTCCCTAGGTAGGCTGATTTCACCTGCAGTTCTCCACATGGTTCAACGCCGTTCTAGCTTTCTGATCACAGTGCTTCTTAGACATATGAATAAGCTGAGATCCAGCCCAAGCACATCAGTACTGAGTAGCCCAGGCAACTTACTAATCATCTGTGTAATACTCCTAATTGTATACATCCCACCCATCTTATGCAGCTACGTATGGACTGTGGATCGTGCAACACACAAGGCCAAAGAGGTCAACCAGCTGTGGACCCTGCAGCCAAGTGTCACATTCCTGCTTTTCCTCACAAAAGATCCTCTGTGTTGTTGAACAGTTCAGAGAAAAGCAGTATGGCGTGTAGCTTGATTCCTCCTTGCACAGCCTGAAACCTTTCACACTCCTGCAGCCTGTACACCTATGATATTGTGAATGTACAACCAATTTTATTGCATCTTCAAGAGAAGCAAGATTGTCCTGAGTATTGTAGCAACTACACTTTCCTGCCTCTCAGCATTAAAGGTGTAAAAGTTTGATTTAAAAATTACCTGCTTTGGATAATAATACTTTTTTAAGGTCGGCTGGTTGGGTTTTTTTCTTTGAAAATATTGTTCATATACTTTGGCAGTTTAGGCTTTGAATGACCTTGGCAAATGTTCATCTGTGGCAAACAGCCTGTTAACATGACAATAATGTTGACCTTAAATTAATTCCTCTCCAAGAATGCAAACTGCAGAAGTTCACAGGGAAGTGAAAGAAACAATTCAGTTTTACATTGTTTTCAATTGCCTCACACCTGCTGTTGGGTCTAGTAAAATGGATTAAAAACAGAGTAAGATACAGCAGGAGAGATCTTAGGTCAGAGCTGTGAAAACAACTGATGTTTGTTTGTTTTGCATCAAAAAAATTATCATTTCCTCCACTGAAGACTGTTGATAAGCACCCCTGGGGCTTTTGGTTGTATTCCAGCTAAAATTAATCTTTCTGCATGATGCCATATAAAGAAATTAGTGTCCTTCATTGTTGATTTACATTTAAAGGCTAATTGAACGTGGGCTGGATTCTTTTTTTCAGCTTCTTTTTGTCAAGACAATTTATTAGACAAATATGGTAGAGTTTCCTTATATTTGTGTGTACTCTTTCTAAAATTAACAGGATGGTTGATGAAAGTATTTCAGAAAAAAAAAGGATGAAGACTTTCATCAAATTAGAAGTAAACAGAGGTAAGAAATCATCATGATATTTCCCTTCCGTTCAAATGATCTATCATAATCAAATATGAATACAAATGAAGCCACAGACACCTTGTCAAATATTCTGTATCTATTGTATTCGTAAGAATTGCTTTCCATACCTCCGAGGGTATGTGTAAAACTCAGCAAATAAAGGCAATTAAGAGCAACAGGAAAATGGAGGGAAAGGCAGTGAGCTGAAAGAACATATGCAAGCAATTTGTACTTCCACACACCTTCTTTCCTCCAGATCTTAACTGGCAGAAGATGCTGACCCTGTCTCCTTTGGTTTGTTGTTTTGGCGGTTTTTTGTCATCTCTCAGAGATTACATGTATGTTATTAAGGACATTGCAAATTTCCAAAAGCCTTGAAGATAAAGCGAGTTATTGCTCTCTAATAAGAAATGGATATCATAGGTCTGTGCATGATCTGAAGACGTGTGGTCATGTAGTTCAACATGTAACTAGCAAAGTTGTGACAAATTGTACAAAGTTCTTTGACTTACACCATTTTAGGAGCTGGTGTATGTTAATGGCTAAGAAGAAGTGAGTCCCAAGGGATTATAGCATTTTCATGCCTTACGCTCAGGCTGTTGGAGCCAGGTCCACCTGCCTTAGTGTTTCTTTGATCCATTGCTGGAGCACAAATGAAACTCTGCTTGACGATTTGAAGACTGAAGCTTCATACTTTTTTGAGGAAATTCTGAATAAAGCTACTCATGTATGCAGTGGGGGTTGATAGCTAAAAGATACATCTTTCTACTCGGTGAAATTCAGTACACTTCACTTTAGACCAGCAATGGAGAAATAGAAACATTCAGGGAGATTTCTTTATGTGCAAATATTAATCCACTTCATGATTGTGCTGGTGGATTCTGGCTCCAGTTGTCATCTTTTGGGAAGGACATAAACCATCCAAGACCATAAAGCAAGAATTGCTTTTAAAGGTATTCTCAGAAGATGAATCTCAAATATGGGAAGCATTTTAAGAAAACACACTTTGCCTTTGTGACATGTGCCACCATTTCAAATTTTCTCACAGAGCTTATGTTGATTTGATTAAAACTATAGAGTTTGATAAAGTTAAGACATCTCTTTTCAAATGTTGTTTTACTTTTTGTAATATAATCAAATAATAATTTAATACCTGGAGCTAAAAAAAGCCCAACAAAATGAAACACTAATTTAACCAAATTCCTAAGCCAAATCACTTTATATGTGTTTTTCTAGAGTTTCCTTTTGATTCTTTTGGTCCAATTCTGAATATAAAAATCAGTTTTTAACTTTCAGATTTTCCTATGAAACAGAAGTTTCATTTTCAAACTATTTCTATGTATATGTAAAATTGTTCTTTAGATTTCTGCTCAGAGAATGGAATGGCATATGAAAATTTCATATGAGGATATCTGGGGAAATCATGATATATTCTTCAAGCTGAAAAAAAAATCCTCAATTAACGTTATGCACTGCAAATCATTTCCCCACTGTTAGCGATAAAGTTTTTTGATGATAAGATGGAAAAGACAGTTTCTGAAGGTTTTCTTCCTTCTGCTGGACAAAGCCAAACAGACCACTAGCCCAATGAGGTTAGCACATTAAATAACCACAGAAATAGATCTGGAAGTCATAAGCTCATCCATTTTAAATTGTTTTCTTTGTCAGTAAAGAAAGAAAAAAAAATGAACCTTAGCTCTAATGGTGGAAGAATGATAAAATTTTCCTAAGGTTGACTTTTGTTTCATTGTATAACAGTTTGAGAAATATAGAGACAAACATACAAACAAACAAAAACTTTTAAATGGTGTGGACTTAATATTTCTTTATACTGACCTAAACTCAAGGGTAAGACTATTGAAATTGATTAAACAGTGAAGTATTCATAATTGATTAAAAGTGAGCCAAATTTTTTACAAAGGCAGTTACGTTAGTAGAGTCACAAATCTCTTCCTTTAACTCTTGTGTAATTTTCCACCCATCCTGATATCACAATCATGCTGTGTCCCAGTATTCACACAAGCAGTAAGAAAGTATTGGAACTGTGGTGGCCTCTGGTAAATCTGTATATCTCCGTGAAAGCAAACACTTGATTAAAATCACTTAAGGGTATTCTGTGTGGGGGGGTTAAATGTAAATATACAGATAGTTAATTTTAGACATTTTAATATAATACTACAAATAAAAAAAAAAAAATCAGTGCAAACGAGTTATTTGTCTCTTTTAAAGTCACGCATAAGGAATAAGATACTACTGCACTTAGATATCACTAGATGAATTTAATCCATGTGGTGCCATAGTTTCAGGGTCTCAGCCAGAGTCATTTAACTTTTTAAAGAACCTTTGGGAAGTTCATTTGCAAGACACTGTAAACTTAAATGCTGCTGCTGAGGTACCAGATTATGTCTTGTTTATAGTTTAGAAGTGGTATCATTTAACAGGTGATTCATTTTGTCTGTTTGTTCACATCATTTAACTCAATTGACCTCCAGCTTTTGAAGGAGATAAGGGAATTGGGATTTCTCTTTGGAAATTCTGACTAGAATATGCTTATACTGTAGAATTCTGGCAACTGATACTTAAGCATATATAGTATTATTCCTAGGTGTTTTGTTGCTTTGATTCTTTTATTCTTTCATCCAATTTTTAAGCTCAGGAAAGGCAATACTAATAATCTCTGACTCAGTGTGCTGTTAAAATATTGTCTGTGCACCTTGTTTAAGCCTGACTGAGGTAACATTTTTCTCTCCCTTTTAAAATTGTGTTATCATGGAAATAAATTCCTTATTTAATATATTAATCATAGAATCGTAGAATGGTCTGGATTGGAAGGGACCTTTAAAGATCACCTAGTTCCAACACTTGGGCCATGGGCAGGGACACCTTCCACTAGACCAGGTTGCTCAAAGCCCCATCCAGCCTGGCCTGGAACACTTCCAGGGATGGGGCATCCACAGCTTCTCTGGGCAACCTGTGCCGGTGTCTCACCACCCTCACAGTGAAGAATTTCTTCCTAATGTCTAATCTAAATATACCCTTTTTTAGTTTAAAGCCATTACCTTTTGTCTTTTTGCTACAGGCATTAGTAAAAAGTCTGTCCCTGGCTTTCTTATAAGCCCCCTTTCAGTATTGAAAGTCCACTATAGGGTCTCCAGGCTGAACAACCCCAACTCTCTCAGCCTGTCCTCATAGGAGAGGTGCTCCAGCCCTCTGATCATCTCTGTGGCCCTCCTCTGGACTCGCTCCAACACGTCCATGTCCTTCTTCTGTTGGGGGCCCCAAAGCTGAACACAGTACTTCAGGTGTGGTCTCACAAGAGCTGAGCAGAGGGACAGAATTACTTCCCTCAACCTGCTGGTCATGCTTCTTTGGATGCAGCTCAGGTTATGGTTGGCTTTCTGGGCTGCAAGCATACATTGTCTGGCCATAGTGAGCTTTTTGTCCACCAGCACCCTCAAGTCCTTATCCACAGGGCTGCTCTCAATCTATTCTCCACCCAGCCGGTAGTGATACTGGGGTTTGCACCAACCCACGTGCAGAACCTTGCACTTGGCTTTGTTGAACTTCATGAGATTTGCAGGACCCCACCACTCAAGCCTGTCAAGGTCCCTCTGGATGGCATCTCTTCCCTCCAGTGTGCCAGCCGCACCACACAGCTTGGTGTCATCAGCAGACTTGCTGAGGGTGCACTCAATCCCACAATATTGTGATGTAATTAAAGAGTATAAAAGAACCAAAAGCTGCAAGGATGTAACAGCTGAGGCTGTGATTCTAATCGATAAATATCAGTGATCTTTCACTTCACCAGTCAGAAAGCTTTTAATTCGTAGTTGCTTTTGCAGTTATATACGCTGATAGATATTATAACTATCAATCCCATCTACCAATAGTAAATTCAAAGGGTCACAACTGGTGGCAAATGGTATGACTTTAATTTCTACTTATGGATGTTATAATTGCTATGGTGTCAAAAAAACAAGTTTCATGGGCTTTTTCTTCAACAGTTCAAAAGATAAATACAAATCAAAATTTCCTGTGCTCTTTCCCATTAAACAGTAACACCTCCAGGCCAATGGACCTTTTCTCCTTTACATGTTGTACAGTGTTTTCCCAATAGAGCCTTCCAGTATGAATAACCCTACAGTCAATCCCTGGGTTGATATCCAGAATATGGTTTTCTGGCCTCCTGCACATAAACTTGGGTTTGTTTCTTTTCTGTTTCCGAATTGGCTGATAATGTTAGTGCAACTGCAAAGACAGGCATGTAGGGAAGAAAGGGAGCCCATGTTATATATGTACTTTCAGGATACGGCAGCTTTACTGACAAAACCTTGAAGCATGTCTGAACAAGTACTGAACTTTCACTGTTACTAGCATCTGCTCACTTTTGCAATGATTACTTAAGACAGCCTATCTTATAGCTAGCCTTGCTTTTCCAGTGTGTGCCATCACTACAAACCAAGTTAGCAAAAAATCTCTGAAATATTTATAAAGTCTTATATCTCAGTGCTTGGAAACCTGAAGGAACCCATTTGCTCCTGAAGGAACACATGCTGAAAGAAATATAATTTCTTTGTTTTATTTTTCTCTGTGTGTTCTGTGCTGTTATTTGGGATTAGATCCATCTGAGGATTGCATGTTCAGCATCA
The DNA here is from genome assembly GCA_035590275.1 of Ibycter americanus. Taxonomy (NCBI): domain Eukaryota; kingdom Metazoa; phylum Chordata; class Aves; order Falconiformes; family Falconidae; genus Ibycter; species Ibycter americanus. Next base: position 64,421,407 of record JAVJGI010000062.1, read on the forward strand.
CAGCGTTTGTATACAGTATGTAAGGAGAACCACTTGTCTCAAGAAACAAAGTAAAAAGTGAATGAAAACTGTAAGAGTGATAAGCATGCAAAAGTACAGAAGTAAGGAAAATTTTTCCCTTCCCTCACCTCTTGAGTGTACCAATTCTCGAGACTGTGGTGGAGGGTGAAAGTCCAAATCACCTCCAGGAAAGAGAGAATTTGAGCAGACGTTTTTTGTATCCCAGATGCTCCAGTCATGAGGCTATGGGGAAAAGGGGAGCCATTGCCATGGTGTTAAGCATGCCTTAAGTTTGCCAGTTGGACCAGGCACAGAAAGCAAACTAGGCAAGACAACTCCTGGTTTGTGTCTCTGTAAGCTCACTACAGAGAGAATTTGAGTTGGATGGAAACATTGTGAAAAAAATGAGATTTTAATAAAAAAGTGTTAATTCATTCAAGCCAGAATGGCTGGACTGTACTGTTAAGGGTTCAGCTAACTTCTGCTATCTCAGGCAAGTTTAAGAGCAAAACCTTCTGATCTCCAGGCAGGTCAGGCACTGTTCTGGGAATTTTTTAAGCTTTAGGTCCCCAGCCCTAACACAGCATGGTAAGGGGTCTCTGGGGTGTCATCAACTGCTTATATTAACAACGAAGGCTAAGAGTCAGTTCCGCTGAGTAGCTATCCAGACTAAGATTAGTGTTCAGAAACATCAGAGAAAATTGTTGTGATCTGGTTCAAAACTAAGAAAGAAAAGAAAAGAAAAGAAAAAAAAAGAAAAGAAAAAAAAGGAAAAGAAAAGAAAAAGAAAAGAAAAGAAAAGAAAAGAAAAAAGAAAAAAGAAAAGCATTTCCTGCAAACTGAAAAACCTACTTTTAAGGCAAAATTGAGATAAAATCAGCTGCTTCTCTCTTTCTTTAGCATGTAGATTTACATCAGTGTTAGGCCTGTGTTAAAAGCCAAATACCTCTTCTGTTATTAGTTTATTTTGATGGAAACTACAGATAAGGAAGAACAAAACCCAAAACAAAACCAAACAAAAAGAAAAAAGAAGGAAAAGAGCCAGTCCTATGTCACTATCCAGATTTTTGGTGACCACCAGAAATTTCTTTATAAGCAGAGTCACTTACTGACCCAACAGATATTTAATCTAGACATAGTTTGCATTATGTCATTTAAGAGTGCAATGAGTAAACGCCTGTCATTCAACCAACCAACCAATACAGCTCTGAACGTCCTTCTATGCCAACATTAGTCATTCAACCTGGGCAGCTTCCCAGGCACAGCTGGTAGCATCTCTCAAGACAAAATCAAGCCTAGACCTTGGGCCTCCATCTCTGTTTTCCAGCTAATTCTTTTTTTCACTATGGAAATGGCTCTACATTCTGCTATTAAGTCTGGTTTACTGCCATCCTAGGAGGATGTATGGAAAATTCCTATGTATCCCCTATGGAAATATATTACTAGTTTATTATAGCATTTCCTCACACACATATTATTTTCTTAGACCCTCAGGGGAGAATTGCCTTACAGTGTTCTCAGGAATTTAAAAACTCAATTGGATCTGGACGTACTGTGTTCTAACACTAAGTTGATCATTCATTTGATTGTCATTTAGTTTCTGGAAATGATACATGGTCTCTGTTCTTACTCCCTGCTAAAATTTGGTGAATAAAACTAATGAAAAGTAACATAGGGATACTGAGTGCAGATTTCTGTAACCCTTGATGAAAAATGTCAGACAATCTGGAAAGTTAAGAATAGTTAAGTATGTATTTGACAGAGCCAAATCTGGACACTTTTCAAGATAATGTGCTTAGGGCAAAGTTATGCTCAAAAATAAAAATAATTGAAAACCATTAATAAGGTAAATTATAACATCCCTTTGTTTGTCATAGGAAAATTATCTCTATCTTACATTTCAAAGACTGCTGAGCAATGTAAGGTCACTGTAAAAGACTGTTCAGAAATATAGACCCAAAAATGTTTGAAGAAAATTTATTTCTGCAGGACACATTTCATTGCCTATTGCTTTTTATGACAGTTTCCATATTTAGGGAAAATAAACCATAAGGTCCATGAGTGAGCAGTATTCTGTAAATCATGGGCAATTGGCTAGACTAGGTAGGTAACCAGTTTAAGTAAGCTCCTTACCCAGACATTTCAAAATACATGCAAAAGTCACCAGGTTGCTCCGAGTAGGAATTCATCCTAACAGTAGACCCAGCTGGCAAAACTCAACTCCCACTGGCCCAGAACATGTTCCCAGTGATAAGACTGCAGTTCTGATGTGAATTAATTTCAGCGCATTGCTCCAGATTCGTGTTTAAGTGAGAGTAACTACAAAAAAAACAAAACGCGGCAGGGTAGGGGGGAGGGAAGGGGATGGGGACAAAAGAGCCGTTCAAAGGCTTGATCGATTTATGTGTAGTTTGAGGACCATCAGAAAATGAAAAACCTAACAGATGTCACACCCTTGTTGGGCACCATTAGTGTGTTTCTTTAGTAGTTTGTTCAGTATTTGTTTCAGGGCTCAACTGGCATAGGGGTCAACTGTACAAAAAGGTTGACTATATTCAGTCTAGATGTTGAACTGCAAAACTTGTATGTAGATGGGTAATGTCTTCAGCCAAATTTCTATAATTTTTTTATTGACTGAAATGTAAAAAGGGCTTTATAATGTAAAGTGTCAGGCAACCTTAAGATCAGGCAGCAGCAATAGCCTGCCAACTGTAATATTTTCAGATGAGCAGGCTTTGTTAACACCCAGTAGGCTTACTGAGGAGATGATTTGGGGGAGTCATTAAATTCTACTGTCTTTCCAAAGTGAAACTGAAGGTTAATTAATTCTGCAAAAGAGGTTCATGATTGTATCTTACAGAATAGGAATAATTACCATACTAGTCTGTTTTCCTTGATTTGCACCTACTGAATAAAATGATCTTTTACAAAAAAATATAAGAAAGATTATTTTCCTAATGATATAGTAGTATAATTTAATAGTATTTATATAGTGGATTGAGCTATTATAATTTGAGAAGCTTTCAGATGCTAGAGTTAGAGTGGTCATGTGTTTGTTGATCCAGTGTCTCAATATGAAATATATTTGATCTTATATCTATGAAACTTATTTCTCTAGATAATTTATGTGATGACTATCAGTCACAGATTGATGAACTAGGTTGCATATGTTTGCATTTGCGTGCTCTAGTGTGCTTGATGCAGTTTGACTAAACTAATGACCTCTACCATTTTTTCCACAAAATAAAATATTTTTATTAGTCTTTGTTACTTTCTTTATTGAGCAAGAACATCTATTTTCCTACTGAAATACTATCGGTTTCTAGCACAAGAAAATAAAAGAATACTAAAGAACACTGTGAAGTGAATGTTTTCTTTTCTCAGTATAAAAATATAATCTCACGTCTACTAAAGCATGATATTAAGCCTAGCTAAGATGTGTTAAAATCTGTTCTTGGTAATATTGAAATGGTAATGAGGACAAAGCTGGTTACACCAGACAGTCAGGTGTTGGTTGGATGTTCATTGTTATTCTTATCACAAAGAGAGCAGCAAGGTTACAAGTCTGAAAAACAGGTAGGTACTATGAACCCACCCATTTCAACAACTTTATAGATTTATAGTCAAAGCGTATAATAACTATCTAACCTTATAATTATGGTTCTTTTTAGAGGAAGCTCTTTACTTGGGAAGAGTGCTTTAAATCCAGTGTAATACCCTGTGACATCAGTGGAATTGAAGCAGGTGCTTTAGCGCTATGCTGAATTGAGGCAAGCCCATGGACAGGCTCAGACCCTGTCCTCAGCCTGCATTTTTGCAGATAGGCTCTGTCTCACAGGTTCAATGTGAACTTGCAGAAATTAATTTCAGCATATTTTGAAGGAGTTTGCAAAGGTTTTCAATGCTACAAGGCAGAAACTAGAATCCGATTACCTTTAAAACATGAGATTTCATAGCACTGAATGTTTTGCTGCATCTGTCTGTCTGACATCTAAGATGCAAGGATGAGAAAGTAAATAGATAAACCTCAGATTTGCAGTGCTAACTTTTGTATGACAGGATAAGACGAGTGGGTAGGTACTTAGTAGCTGTTGACTCAAAGGGAAAGGCAATAATTTTGCTTTATTTCTCAGAGAAAGTGGGGGGACAACTTTGCAATATATTTTCAAGGAGGTTTAAGTTAGCAAGTAATCATCATTATGACACATTGTTCTCAAAAATTACATTAGTTAGAGTACCGACGAATCTATAATAGTTCCAATTCATTATGTAAATGGACGTTTTAACCTTTTGCTGGATTTCTAAGGTTTAGATCTTTCTCTCAGGTGCACGAATATCAAATGACAAGTAATTCTTCCAGTATCAATAGTGTTTACGCAATAAATTGCATGGTGTAATTAATCTTACACTCAGGCTTGCGGCATTCACTTTTTAAAAATACCTTTTTCCGAGCAACCGGATACAAATGCTTGGCAATTTATTCATTTAAATCAGCTTTTTAACACAGTTTTCCAGGATAATAAGGTAACACCATCCACGTTTGTGTCATTTTCAATTCCTTGAGTGTTTTAGGAATATGCCCTCACCACGAGGCATACTTTGAATTTTCTAATGATGAATGTGACAAATGCTGAGAGAGGGAAGCCTTCAATCACAAAAGAAATTGATTGTGCTGTGTAAGTCTGTTAAGATATTTTTCTCATTCCCAGATGGTGTCTTGGAATAACTGGTCTTAATTACAGCCTTTTTAGAAATAATGGCTGTGTGTTACTTTTCCAAATACCCTGGCAGATTAATATCAGCTATTCTGGGGTTCAGATCATTCACCTTTTGGATCTCAAAGAATAAAAATTTTTGCAGTATAGGCTTAAGAGCCTCAGAACCCATAGCTTAAAAAATGAGTTTTAGCCTGAAACAGAGTTTCCACTTATTAGTACAGAAGACTACGGAACTACTTAGGGATAAAAATACATGGGGCAGCCTTCAGCAGCAAATGAGCTTGTAGGATCAGAGCTAGGAAATCTTCTAACATCATTTGAAGTTTTTCTTATGATCTCAGTGGCTGGTGTGAAAACACCAGCATTAAGGCCCCGATTCTTAAGATATTTACAATGGCTCTTCATTTCAGGATGATGAGCCCTGCAAATATTCATTGAAAATGTTCAGCTTCTTGTCTGTTCTTTGTTCAACTGCCTATTCTGCTTTAATCTCAATAGAAATTTTAACCCACTATAACACTACTCAAAAACCTGTTCTCTCTCACTTGCCCTGTTCCCAGTCTCTGTTCTTGGTTTCTTTAGCACAAGAACTTCTTGGAAATAAGTATGGGTTCCCCATAAAACAGTGAACTTGTGCATGTTTTCTGTTTACACTGCTATGAACAAACACCCTTCTTTTTCTTTGGCTTTACCTAACCAGGATTTTAGCATTCATGATTTGAAGTGTCAGCTTGTAAAATTCACAGTCATCTGCCTCCTTCCTTCTTTACAGTAAAAATCCACAATTCATTGGAGGCAATTTTGCTCTTCTAAGTGTTTTTATGGCTGATTGCAGCACAAAACAGGAAACATATGAGTTGCCTACTTGTGGTATCTTGAGAGAAAGGTAGCTGCTCCTTTTGTTGTCCTGTTTCTGCACATCACTGATTGCTCTTAAGTGAGCTGTAAAATGATGATACAGTTATGCACAACAGTAATACAATCAAGCTGAAACATTTATTAAGGGCAGCTCTGCAGTAAAAGTAGGGCTCCCTGCTGCTGGAAGCCCCGTAAATGGTCTGCTCCACTTCAGGCAGTTATTGTTAGAAATGTTAGCTGAGATTCTGCTCCAGCTGAAAAATGCTGCGTAGGCAGATCCACCGTAGGACTGTGAGCCTGGGCCTTCCTTTATAGTTGAAAACAGATTGGAAGAGGAAAAGAACATTTCTTCCTGTGGACCCACTCTGCCCTCCTGGCAGGAAGCTCTTTGCAGCTGCACTGCTGGCCACCTGTGACAGCAGAGCTCAATAGCTGGATATCCTGTTGTACGGCTCAGCTTCTCAGCCATCCAGGACAGCTATGTGGAAAGTAAATTGTGACTTTCCAGGGTTTTAAGCATGCCAAGATCAGGTATGAAAAAAAGGATGCTGGAACTTGCCAAATCCCAAATCTTTTGGCACACTGCAAATAACACACTTGGTTTCCAAGACATGCTCGTGTGTGTGCGTGTGTGCATGTGTGTAGGAGCAAGAGACAAAGATGTTTTATCTCGGCTATGGTTTCAGATCTTCAGCAAGCTATTGAGGAGCTAACAGCTAGGGGAGAACAACTGAAATGAATAAACTTCAAAACTAGCCACAAAATTCCGGTGTTCAGATTGAAAATCCAAATTCGTTCAAATAAGAATGTCTATGAAAGAACCTCAGTTTTGGCTCTTCTCCACTCCTTTGTGCAAGGAGAGTAAAATCAGAGCATGTGATTTCCTCTCCCAGAGATGTGGGACAGAGGGAAAAGTGGAATTTTAAAACAGAGTCTGGAAAACCTTTCTAAGCATGAATCACAGTTTTAGATCTGGTAGATTTTTTTTTTTAAGGACATTACACAGGTGAAGGTATTCTATGTATGCCAGGGCCTAAACTTTTTGAAAGGGAGAGAAGGGAACGTATTTACTTCATCATATTATACATTTGGATAAAAGTTTTATACTGGTTTTCTTTGAGGCACTGTGTCTTGCTGTCGTGGTTTAACCCCAGGTGGCAACTAAGCACCACACAGCTACTTGCTCACTCCCCCACCCCATAGTACTAGCTATTATGAAGAAAGTTAACTCCATCCCAGCCAAAACCAGCACACTTGCCTTGCAAGTAAGAGACAGGCTGCTTTGTTTGTGTTTTTTGTAGTCTAATAACTCCTACGCTTTTATGGTAAGTTAAATAAACCATAAGATTTCTGGGAATTTAAAAATTGAATGGGGGGACAGATTGTCACTTATCTTTAGACTTAATTCCATCTGAAAACTAAACAAACATGGGCTAGTAATACACCACTGTACCAAAGATGTGTTCACCTTTTTGACAAGAAGTTCCTTGACACTGAATTTTAGTGAATCTTGCTATCTGACTCTTTTAGAACTTTTTGAAAGCCCACGCAGAACGAAATTTGTTTAAATGAACACCAAATCTAAATGTAAAGCTAGGAAAGAAACACGTTTGTATGATCACTTACAATGCCTGTGGTTTTGGGATGTTTGCTTTACAACTTTAGACATACAAACTTTGCTTCCTTAAATGCATTTATTGTTATATGCTGATGAAACTGCAACAAACGTACACATACAGTTCTTCCATGTTTCTGCACATGTGAAAAACTAACTGAGGTTGTTGGGTATCACTGATGCTGACAAACTGTCAGTAAGAACTTAACATAAATTAAAGAAAAAACCCACACAGTTTTCCAGAACTAATAGCTCCAGTAACAGGGGCCACAACTCACAAAACAGTAATATAATGAAACATGACATTGTACCGGAGGTTTCCTTCAAGGCCGATGTAACAGTTGTAGGTGCTCAGTCACAGGTTAGTGTGTCTGAGTGTGAGAGAGAAGTGACGTAATATTTATTCAAGCAGAATGAAATAAATCTCACATCTAGTAGATCTACTCAGCAATAAAGGCACCCAGAAAAAGTGTACACTGAGTGTCCTCCTACAAGAGATTCAGAGCAGTGTGCACGGTAATTGGCTCTTCTTGGAGCCCACCTTTGTCGATTACTTAAGTCTAGTTATATCCTTTGTGAACAACGGAAGGGCATTGAAGAAACTGCTCACTCTGCAATCTCTAAGATCCACCAAACCAGCCAAGTGATTGAATCTGAAAGAAGAAGGAATAGTATATCTGAATAATTTGTTGTCAAAACAAATCTTGAACCTAACTGCTGAATTAGGAAATTTAACATTGAGTGATCAATATGTTGCCTTGTACCTCTTCCATTAACCCTAAATTAACCAAAGTATTCCGGTTCATCCTAATGGAACACCTCTCTGTTAACTGAACTTATGCCAAGGTTGCATTTGGCCACAGAAGTGACAGCTAAAACAAAGGGCCTAGCAGATCTCTAACATGATTTCATTAAAAAAATCAGATGAACTTTCATGGAAAATGTTGTGTAGTATTCCCACAGTCCCATTTGGCCTGCTTTACTTGCTGCAATAAAGTAGAACTAAATCTTGTTTTAAGAAACAACTGTCTTCTCCTATAACATGAGAAATATTAATTTGTCTAGTGTATATTAAAAAATACTATTAATCAAACAAATCTGATGTCTAGATTTTTTCCAGATGAGCAAATACTAGACTGGGATTTCTCAGCATTGACAGTCTGTCCAGTTAACTTCATTGAGAATGCCTTTGTTTTGTTTGCAGGAACTCATCTTTCTCCCTATGAGTATGTAAACGGTCATATGTTTCCTCAGTGTCTCTGCCAAACAGTCAAAAGAAAGGGTCTTTTGAATCACAACGTGCTTGCATTCAAGAGCTCTGGTGCTTCAGAAGTCTGCTTATTTTGTTGCTTCTTTTCTCTTTTCTTCTTTGTTTTTAAAGTAAAAATTACAAATGTAAGCCTGTTGATTCACCTGTCCTTTTCTTGAGAAAACCTGTTTTCTTCTTTGAAGAGCCCTGAATGCTAAGTCTTCCCTGGTAATATATGTACAAGCCCAGATCTGCTGTGAACTTCACCTAGGTGCTAGGACTGTCTCTCTTACAAGTCTTACAGCTGATAAGAATAATAGCTACCCCTATGTCTGATTACAGTACATACAAGAAAACAGGACACCAGTCCATAATAATGATGAAGTACTCAGGGACAACCACAGGTTAAAAGTAGAGATATAATTATTGTACATGCACTGGTAATTAGAAACTACAATGCAAGTAACCCCTGGGGAGTATGGTAGACTTTTACTGTTTATTAATGCATTTGCAACTACTTTGTATTACTTAGTTAACTGTGTGTCAAAATGTCTCAGAAGAGTATCCTATTGGCTAGATTGATGTTTGTCCTTCATAGAAAGATACATCAATGCTCCAGAGTTTCCTTCTATGCCAAAGTAGCTCCCATTATCACTTTTTTCCCCAAATTGGTTAGACAGCTGGATCATTCACTGCATTTTTTCCCTACATATTAAAGTTGATGACGTCCAGGCATAACGTTATTTCAGTTTCAAAGAAACTTGGTTCTTAAAGTACTGTAGAGCTTTTATTTCAAGCCAAATGTTCTGTAGAAAATTTCACACGTTGAGAAAAAAATAGGTCAGATTTGTTTCTTTGAACATGAATAAAATGCTGAGGTTGTAACAGACACACACACAAAGATAAAAAACATCTCATAAAGATCATGGTTTTCAAAATAACTGAGATGCATAAAAGCAGATTTCCCTTCTCAATAACTACAAGTTCCAGTCCTGCTGTAAAAATTGCTATGTGGTATTCCTGCTAAGCAGGAGGGCAGAGAGTTATTGCACTGTCCATTATGGCTCTCACAATTCCACCCCATGGGTTTCAGTTAGGAAAAAAAATTGGAGACCTAGACTATTATTTGAGGGGCAGACTGAGGTTATGCTACAAGAAAGGAACACTGACCACATGGTGCTTGCCGCAGAGCAAAGGATCATTTGAAATTTTAATGCAAGACAATTCATTGCATGAGCATGTGAGCAAAGCCTGGTAGCAGTAGAACCCACAGTATGATTCAACATATATCTACAGGACAGGTCTGAAGAAGTTATCCCTTTCTGGTGAATGGGTGGCCTTTTGTTTTAATTTCATGAAGTTTTCTCCCTTAGTCAGAGCATGTCTTCCAAGGGAGCATTTTCCAAGAAGGCCCTTGTAATCCAAGTAGTCACTTTGTTTTTCACAGTCTGGCATGCAATTAACCACAATAATAGCAAAAAGGATTGAAACTTGGCTATCTTGACATGGACGTATGTTAAGAGAATATACTTTACAGCAGTATTAGCCTTTTCTGATCTATACTGGGACTGGAACAGAAATATATCCCCCTAGCATCACAAAATTTCTCCTTTAGGTAACATGTAGTTGTATCAATGTCCAGCAAAACATTTAAAACATAAATGTTTCTTATATCTCATGACATCTTTAATTCAAGGACTGCCCACTGAGTCTATTAGATTTTCGTTGCCCTTTCTCTAGAACCAATCTTTAGGCCTCTATGACTTGGGAGAGGCAGAAAATACAAGCAAAATAGAAAAAAAATTAGAAATCTCAGCTTTAATTAGAATGCAGTTTTCTAGACTTTTTAGGGTATTTGTGTCATTATTAATGGGAAAAGATAAGTATAGCTTTCTTGCTAGGATTGGAACAAGGGAGGGGACTGAAAACAAGACATTTATTTCCTGGAAATTTTGAATGTTTCAAAATTCATTTTCATTCCTCAGTGGGATGATGAGTCATGTTCAAATTTACATAGAGAAAAAAAAATTGAGAAAAGGCAAGAAGAGTCAAAGAAACGTTGATAAAGACATATGCCTGGTCCTGCTATGACTGGAGCAATTGTCTCGACTATCAGATTGCCAGTTACTTAATTTGTTTCTTGACTGACACTCTATTCCTTTATAGGAATAATCTATTATTTGTAGCCCTGTGGCACAACACAGCTCTAGTACCAGAACAGTGCCATTCCAAAAGACATAAATAAATAGATAAAACTAGTAAACCTCATGAAAGTATTTGTGTTAGTCACATCAAGGGAATGAAATGGTAATACTGGGCAGGAATATGGTGTATCTTCAAGATGTCTGACAGTTGAACAGTTATATCAACTCTACTGATAGTTTAGTCAAAGCAGACTAGAGAGCATTCAACCCAAATACTCTCGATTTCTTCTGTTTCTTCATTTTATATTTTGAATATAATCTTTCTAGTTCAGTACATTCTCCTTTAGGTCATGTCTACAGTAAAGTAGTCAGGCCACATCTTGCTTTCTGAATTCATTGGGCTTAAGCCAGCTCTCTGCCAAAAAACACATAGCCGTGTTCGTATGGCACTGTGGAGGTTCAAGCATCCCCACAAAGTCTATGAAAATGGGCTTGTTTTGTTCATGGTGCCACTTTACTCTCAGGTGTAAAACTTGTTTTAATCATAGTGCCAGGAAATCACAAAAGGACTTTTATATCAGCCTTTCTGTGCCTTTCTAGCTTTTCCTGCCTCCTTGATTTAGCAAAGTATTCACCTGCTTTTTCCAAGCACTGTCAGTGAGTAGCACGCAGCATATTTTATGCCAGATCTGCCAAAACCAGACTGGAAACTGCACTCTATTTGAGCTCAGAAGTTTAAGCAGTACTGCTCTATAGGTAACGAGAGTTTGGGATAGAAAGGGAAAATATAAAAGCAAGCAGATTTCTGTTCCTGTTCTTCCTTGTAAATAGGCTTGATGAAATATCTATTAATTGCAGGCCAAAAAATTCGATTTTAGATTTCATGGCTGTTGAGTTTCAGGGGGAAAGCCCCCCAACTTCAACAAATTATGGTAGTGTTTCACCATTTTACAAACAAATTAATAACCATGAAACACCACAAAAGAGCAACCAATTTGGCTGAAGCTATGCATCAAATTTTAAATATACCTGTCATGAGACTGCACATCTGCTGAGGAAAGCTAGCAGTGATAGCTCCATCCTATTTAATCTCTCAGACATGCAGTTATGAGACTCACTCAATACAAAATCAATAATTTATACAAGAAATCCTGCATGTGTCTCTCCTAACTACCAAATAATAGATGAAAACTGACAGATAAAAGCCCAACTTCAACATCTCAGAAAAAGATACCATGTACATGCAGGGCATCAGTTAAATCTGTTCTTCTGAGTGTGTACTATGTGACGGTTGGAGCTGGAAGAAAAAAGCTGAGGCAAAAACCCCTAGCTTATTCTTTAGCTTTGAGTAGCAATAAATTAGCTTAGTTGGACTCCAGATAACAGGACAAGAAGGTCACAGGCCGATTTAAGAGGCAGTCATGCTTCTTTCTTTCAACCTCATTTAAGATCACATTGGAAACCTACAGGGAATGTTACCAATAAAATGTCTGGACCACTCTGCAGTCAGAAATGTAAGATTCATGGGGATATGGAGAGAGCTAGCAAGCAAGCAGGACCCTGTTTCCTACTGCTTGGTGTAAAGTGCACTTTCCTGGGACTGCGTTCTGGTCCCTGTTCCCATGGATTTTTCATTAAGCAGTCTTCAGATAAAATGCATAAGCAACATTTGGAGCAGAGTCTAAATACCAAGCTCTCCATTTGCAGATGTGCCTTCTTAACCAGGGGCTGCAGTGTTCTGTATTCACTCTTCGGCTCTCACGACTCACTTGTTACTGGCTGCACATTGTCCTACCTTCAGCAGCAAGGGTGGAGACCCCCACTTTCTCACTCCTGCCATCACCTGGGCCATGGTGTACCCTCTTGAGAAATATGAATGTGGACCTCTGCATGCTTCGGAGGAAGCTGAATCCCCACTCGTTGCATTAGTACTCTGAACACTGACTGACTATAAAAATGTGGGCATTTTTCTGCCAGCTGTGATTTCACTTAAAAGAGACCATAACTGTTGTACTTGGTGCTGAATTGTGCTGGCATTGTGTAACAGCACATTTTCCTAGATGGGGTGCCTCAGAGAAATAGATGCTGAAGTATGCAGCCAGAATGGAGGATGAACCAGGAATATATGCACCTACCAGGCTCCCAAACCAAGCTGTACTAGCTTTGCCCCTTATGGCCCCTGAGGTGCTGCTTCTGTGAGCCATTCCTCCTAGATCCTGCCAATGGGGCTGTGTGGCTTCTTAATGATCCTATTCAAACCCAGACATCTGACCTGAAACTGGAGCTGTAAAGTCAACAGTCTGTCTGGTCTACTCTGAGTGGTCCTAAGTAGCCAGGTGATGTTTTTAATGATTCTCTTTCTTGGAATTAGAAAACAAATTTCCCTTAAAGTGAGATTTGCCCCAGTTCCTTAGGAGACCAGAAGCCCACAGGCAGTGGTTTATTATATGAAGAAAAGGAAGATACAAAACATTCCAAAACCTTATTTTAGTTTGCAGTTGTCTGTGGAATTTCCTTTAACAACTGCAATCCAAAAAGAAAAGCTCTCAAGCACTTGAAGTATCTAAGCTTATAAGACTTTTTCCCTGCATCTCCTGAATCTGATATTTTACTTAGATCGCATTGGCATCACCTCTTCAGACAGCTTGTGTTTTGTTTGACAAGTCCATTCTTAGTGAACAAGGAAACAATCAGTAAGCTTCTGTGTCCAGGCACCCCTTATTCTCTGTCTGCTGTCACTGGAAAGAGTTCCCCACATCTTCCCAGCTCCCTGTCTTCTAAAGTCTCTGTCTCACCATGTACAAAGCAAACACACCCTTGGCCCAATGCACAGATCATTTTTTCACAGACAGTGAAGTTCAGTTCATGATTTATGCTAACATTTTCTTAAGCAATGTGTGATTTGGTTTTGTTTTCCTAATTAGACTACATTAATATTTTACTTCTGCATATCCCTATTTTTCAATGGGTTTTGTTTTCCTTGAATTGATCTGAATTCCTAGGAACATGATCACCCAGAGCAACTGAAGAGAATTCTTGCATGTCAGGCTTTATTAGAACACAGTGGTGCTGATACTCATCTTGCTTCTAGCTGAGGGCTAGGAACCCACACAAGTGGAGTGGGTTCTCCAGAATTTGATGTTTGCCAATAAATAGCTGGATTTCATGGCTGCTTGTGACCATCTGCTTTGGAAAATACCAGTATCTTAGCTGAAATTGTACCTAAACGACAGAGGAAGCCTCTTCACTTAGAATAGAGTTTTTTTGGTTTTTTTCTTTTCAGTTTTGAAAATCCATTTTGTACAAAATGTTTGGGAAACCAGGGCCTGAATTCTACAGTTACGCCCTACTCTCCAACAACTGATAATCAAATAGAAAAGTAAATAATAAAGATATTTCTGTTCTCTACTCATCACACTTAGGAGGCAGCCAGCAGCAACTACTACTAATAAGGAAACTCAAGGAGAGACCTTATTGCTCTCTACAACTGAAAGGAGGCTGTAGAGAGGTAGGTTTGAGCATCTTCTGCCAAGTAACAAGTGACAGATGAGAAGAAATGACCTCAAGTTGTGTCAGGGGAGGTTTAGATTGGTTATTAGGAAAAATTTCAGAAAAAAACTGAAAGGGTTGTCAAGCATTGGAACAGGCTGCCCAGGGAAGGGGATGAATCTCCATCCCTGGAGGTATTTAAAAGACATGTAGATGTGGCACTTAGGGACATGGTTTAGTGGTGAACTTGGCAGTGCTAGGTTAATGGTTGGGCTTGATCTTTAAGGTCTTTTCCAACCTAAACGATTCTATGGTTCTATGATTCTAATAATAGAGCTCTGAAATTCTGCAGTTTACTACAACATAATAGAAAATGCAGGTAACGGCATTAAGCCTATCAAAATGCTCCTGTTGTTGTAAGGCTTCTAATAACAAAATTCGTGCCCATTGTGAGTGGCCACAAGATGCTAGAATGTGGTGTGGAGGTTGTATTTAATTTTCTTTTGGTACAAGCTTTTAGATCATACTCCTTGTATTGCTCAGGGCCTTTAACATTAATCTAGATAGTATTTTATTGTGAAAGCAGACCAATTGTATGGACCAGTTTCTTCTCTGTGAGGCTTTTGAGGCAAATGGCAAAAGCTGGTTATCAACTTTAAAAAGACAAGCTAAAAATGAAGCTACAAAATTCACACTTACCTTCAGAAATAAAGGAATTCAGCTCATTATTAGAAAAGACTATTCAAAACAATGTGCCTTCGGTTGGAAACCAGGCGACCTATTTGAATTTAGGAATGCAACTTTAAGAATCCTATTTTTTTAATGTTTGCTGGTGTGTTTTGCAAAGCAGATCATCTGGTTTGTTTCTGTGAGCAATGAGTTCATCTGTTCATAGTCTTTATATAAACATGTGGGTTTGGAAATAAATGCTATTCACTAAAAGAATGCACATCAACACAGGCACCTTTTTCTACACCAGCCATATCTCTGCTGATTGTATGGAATTAAGTCAATTTAGGTATATTTAATTGAGCTATATTTAAGATTTACAAGGAACTGCATTGAGAAAACAATTGTATGAGTATTAGTGCCTACAGAGACCACAGTTTAATTGTTTCAAGCCTCTCAAACATAGGGGGCACCACAGGAAAACACGTTTTTATTTGCCTTTGGTTCAGAGAAAGTGAACAACTGAACTGTGTTACCCCAGAGGTAGAATACTATTTCCCAGTAGCTTAGTCCGCCTTGTAGACTTTAATCCAAAGAGTTGGCAATAAATTAAAGACCACTGAAAGCTACACAAGGTTTTGTGTCTGACGACCTACAGGTGTTTAAAAAATTCATTATGTTGAGGCACTTAATGCTCAGAAAGAAAGCCTTTTTTTGCTGTTTATTGAGTCTGCAATATGGTCAAGTAATGTCATTTTAAAGATTTTAAACTGTGCTTCTGTTAGATGCACACTGCTATTTCAGAGATACAAGTAAATTCAGTTTAGCTAAGGTATTTTTAAAACATGTCTTTTACTTGACTTCAGGTAGATGTGCCATTCCTGTTAACAGCAACCTTAGAGGTTTTCACTCCATGGCAGAAAGCGAAGTGCCTGAGTAAGAACTGCCCACCCATTCCTCTCCCCTTCTGCCTCACTTATCGATTTCTATCATCATCATCTTCATTTCCTCCTCAGCAGCACAGACATAAAGCCAGTGAGATGATATCGGCTAAAAAGAGGTTTTCCCTTGAATTTATTCTTAGTCGTTATTGCACTGTGGGACAGAAATGAAACAGGAATAGAGCCCTTAAGGCAGCATTGCTACTAAAATGCTTCACACCGTGGGACGGAGCTCAGAAGTGTAGTTCCATGTAGATTTTATCTGGAAACAAAGCAAAACGAAGAAGATATTTTCCCCATCACCTTAGCTGTCTACTTCTACCCTCTGTCACAAATTAACGTCCCTCTGTTATGCTGATGCAATCTCCTCTCCTCTTTTTTGGTTTGGTTTTTTTTTTTCACACTCTTCTTGAAATATGTCATTGACACAACAAAGAAGGTAGAAAACTAGATGAGGAGTAGTCTGAAAAGTAACACGTAGTTGGACAGGTAGGGAGTATTTCACACCATATAAGTGTCTTCTTCTCACAACACTCTTCCTGTTTCTGGGCTTTGACACCGATGACATCACCCAATGAATCAGTGACCACATTAGAGACAGAAAGCTAATCCTTGTCCTGATCCGTCTCTGTCTTGTCTGCTCCACACGGGTTTGGCTATAGCTGTTGAAATCACACCTGAATTTTCCGAGGAGCATTTATAATAACAGCCTGTGTACTTGAACTGTACAACCAGCCTTTGGGCAATAAAGTTATCAGCGAACTTTTATCATACTGTTTTTTTTGCTGTGAACTTAACTAGACTTGGATTCAGTTCACTGAACCAATTTACAAGCAGGCCGTTGAAATTATTCGCTATGACAAAAAGTTTATCCTGCTTTTTCAATACGGTTGTTTTAGCGAAGGCCATTTAAGTGAAAACAAAACAAAGCAAAAAAACCCCGGTGGTTTGGATGAAATGTACAAGGACTAAGGCCTTGTACTCTTAATTGAAGTTAGATGTGTCAAAGAAGAATTCATCCACCAAATGCCTTATGCAGATGTTATTTAACTACAAGGGACCTGTGATATTTTTTTTAATAGATACTTCTTTTCACCAGATATTTATAGATCTGTACAATTTCATTGTTTCTGAAATATTGTTTTCTTGAAAAAAGTACAGATAATTTTTAATGGAAAATTTGGGTAGAAAACTTGAGAATTTTTTTTTTCCTTATATTTCACCCTGGCAATGTTTTTCTGAGAAGTTATCTTCTGTGATAACTTCCTAAGTATATTTCATTTTGTTGCATGAAGCAGCCTGAAAACACTTTACTTTCTTAACTGCTAAAAAAATTGAAAAATATAAAAAATGTATTTTTATCAGTCACTGTAGCCAATTGCTTCTTCCAAAGAAGTAAAGACATCACACTGCCTTTAAAAATTGGCTGTAGAAGTGGCATCTTCTAAATTAAGAGCTTTATCCATTCTATATAATGAAACTGTGTATTTAGAATTGTATCTGGTAGGATTATTAGCTGACAGAAACAAATTTACTGCTTTGTTAGAACCTTTTAGCACAGCAGAAAGAGTATAACAGAGCTGTAGTCTTTTCCATCTTGTATGGCAACAACTGGCTTGTTTACAAAATTTTGAGCAATTATATGCTGAGGACGTCCACTTAAGACAACTGCATTTACTTTACTGTTGAGAGATAGAGGGGCTTGGGTTGTGGTTTTATTTTTTTCTTTCAGCTGTAAGTGGATGATTAAGCATTAGAAAACATGAGTTCAACTTGACTTTCAGATTCACAGATCTGAATTTGCAGCACTAGCAGATACTGCATTAACTTTTAGCTTGTCCCATTTGAAGGAAAATAACCACAGGCAGGTCTGCATTATAATATATTGTCAGTGTAAATTTTTATCTTGCATTTGTGAACAAAATGTCACTGCTAAACTCTTTTTTTAAGAGCAAATTTGCACTGGAAATGCAGTTCATTCCACAATATGGTTGAATATTTAGGAAAATGTCTTAACACTGCTCTCAAAAAGAAACCTTTTATAGGATTTTGCTGGTGTAACTTTGCAGAGAAGTCGCAGTGGTATAGATAAACCACAAGAACTTCCCAAGTTTCTTCCTTCTTCCTATAGTACTGTGATACTATAAAGGGGAGCTCTTTTCTTTGGGCAATGGAGAAGACTTAGATGGTGTGTGATATGCAATCCAAACAAAGCTGGTCAACAAAAAACGTTCTTATGAGTCTTGAGACCAGGTAGGTGTAGACTGTGAAAACAATGGTTCTAAACTTGGTCTTGTCAAAGCTGGGGTGCAAGTATTCCCTGGCTTCTTCCAGTCACCTTCATTCTTCAAAAAGCAAACAAACAAAAAATCACTGGCTCCGGGCAAGCCAACAAAATATGAAGGTAGTTCCAGCATCCTCTGGATGTTAACCTCTGTCCATTGAGAGCCACTTCCCACTCCTTTTGCAGCCAGAAAGGCCCTTTTCTCTAGTCTGACTGCGAATAAACTCAGCACAGCTGTGCCAGCCATGCTCCAGTGCACGTCTCCGCAGCGAGGGCCAGGCAGCTGTGGTCGCTTCCCGAAGAAGGCTGGCCTTTTGGCGAGGAGCTTTGGAAGGAGGTATATAGACCACATCATGGAGAAAAATGCCAGCCACGTGTGATGGCTGGGAAAATCGGTCTGGAAAGAGAATTAAAAGTACACAACCTAACAATGATTCTTTTAATATGCTGTGGATTGGTAATGTTTTTTAACAAAGTAGAAGAGAATAGCGTAGAGTGCCTGTGGAGGGGGAGGAGGAGGAGACAATACCCTTATTGTCTTTTAACAAAAACAATTCTGAAGTGTACCTTAGCAAAACTCATGGCTTGAAATCTTTTTTCTTTCCAGTTCAGGCCTGGTGCGCAGCATGTTCCCCCAGTCTTCCCCCAACCTTAATTGCATGTACACCCAAAGACTTTTGTGCTGAGCACATTTTACTACTGAAAGAAAAAAAAATCGTTGAATGATTGAAAAGCTGATTGACAAGGATTTCCCCCCCCTCCACCCCCCGATCTTTTAAATGCTTTCAGCAGTGCTTCCTTATAGTCTTAGACAATGCCACTGACCCTTTTACAAATCACTGTACACACTGAAGAGTGAAACTTTATACACAGTTAAAATGAAGCTTTTTGGCCAGGTTTTGACAGCTGTTATTCTAAAACAATGTTTTGGCTCTGACAAAAAATATGACTTTATTTCCTTTTGGGTTTCTACCAGAGCCATATGACTCTGTTGATAGATGTGGAGGAGGGGTGGGAGCAAGAAAGCAAGAAGCTCTTTCAGCTGCTTTCCCAGTAGAGCTCAGACTGCAAAAGGAAATGACAAAGGAATCTCATTTATCCAAGGCGTTGGGTGTATGGTAGGTGGTCCCTGAGATACTATTTGAAGAAAGGTGAAAATCATGTGTTATGTATTTATTATCAAAGATGAGGTCTTGAACCACAAGATCAGGAGATGAGACTACTTCAATTTTCTACTCTTCTCTGTGAAAAATAAAAAAGATATTCATGCACAGGGTGGTATTTATATTTCTTTAAGAATCAGAAGTTGAACCACCAGTCAGTTCATAAAAGCCCCAGATGGAGCTGAGGTAGGTGAGGGGCAAGCTGTGCGCTCACCAGCACATTATATTACTCGCTCAAGTACCTAACTTTCCTTAGTAGGGCCTCAGTTTGGCTTTTGACCAGGTAATTGCTGTGGTTGCTTTTGCCAAAACCTGTTCTGGTTAGAGATCATATCAACGTAAGAAGTGGTCTGAGCCCGTCCACGCTGAGCAGACTGAGCTATCGCTGCCTGGGTCTGTAAGAGCTCTGAAACAGCAGTGTCTGAAAGGTGACATGAGCTGAGGGAGCCTCTGAAAGCCTGCCAGGTTTCACCGGAAAATCATTATTGGTTGCAGCAGGTGGTAACTTAGAAGTATAGAAATTATTTCTGTGGGGATTAAAAGAGGGTGTTTAAGCACTAGTGTTGGTTGAGATTTCCAGAGGTGCAGGGAAATGCAGTCTAGCGCCTGTTATGGTACTACCTGCACTGAACCAACAGGTTTGGAATTCCCTTTTAAAGGCCACTTTTGAACAATAAGCAAAAAGCTTCCAGTTGAAGCTGTCAGCTGAACTCCGATCTTTTTGAGACCTAATCCCACCAAGCTTTGTGGAGTTTGTCACAGTTACACTAGCAACCAGACTAGCTGGCTGAATTCTGTCCATCTCCCCAAAATACTGCAGAGCAGAATATGGCCACAGCAGCATTAATTCAGGCATTCTCCACTGTCTTTTCACCAAAATATGTCTGTCCTGAAATTCTTCAAATCTAAGATAAACAAATATATTCTGGATGTAGGACTTGGAATGTGTGTAATCACACATTCTTAGAAAATATAATGGAAAAAGGAAATAAACGGTTAGTTTCTCTGCAGTAGGATGCCAGCAAGGAAAGATTCCTTCAGAAAATGGTGTAGGTGTGTAGTTTTTGGTATGTGTGTATATGTCGATATATGGATTTTTAGCTTGAAAACCAGATTTTAGGAGCTGTTATCTTTTGCAAGTCATAATGAACATAAAGAAAACTGTGGACAGAGGGGATATGTGTGACAGCTGTCAAAGACACATTCACCCACATGGAATATATGAACAATTTAACTTTGCCAAGGTCACCATGACTGATTGAATAACTGCTGATCCTGCAAGGTACTTTACATGACTGAGCAGATGTGAATGATATTCAAAAGGAAAAATACTGATTTTATGAACTTTGAAAGAGTAAAGTAGAAACATGTTTTCATTCAAATTAAAGAATAAATCAAAATCCATGAAGCAGCGAAAAAATTTTAATGGGTCATCTCTTAGTGGATCCTATTAGTATTTTGGGGAAAAAAAATCCTTCTGAACTAGAAGCCAGAATATTTCTCAATATTCCTCATTTGCTTCATTTTCAATGCCTAACATAAAATTTACCATCTAATACATCATAGCAATTACCAAGATGAAAAAATCCCCAGAACTAAACCTAACGGACTATCTTTGTTATTGTCAAAGAGATATGGTCTGCTGATATAAGATTAGTGAAGATACTTTAGTATCAGCTCTCCTTACTCCCCCATCTTTGGTAGAGACAAGACAGAAAAGAATTTACCCCTAGCAAACAAGGAAGGACCTGACAAAATGAGACAGTGAAGGCAGAATTGTAGAATGGGTGGCTTCTCTTATTTATGGGAAAGTCATTAGAACATTGTCTATTTAGTTCCTTACCTCTTAGACTTAGAGTACAAGAAATAGATAAATTAAAACAATATAAATGCTTCTAATTTAACACCTAATGTAATAAAAAACAATTTCTTTCTTAAATTGAATAAAACATTGCTGAAAGGATTCAAATAATGCAGCAATTCATAACAACTTTCTAGGAAGCGAACACTATTATCTGCACTCAAGCTCAACATTATTTGGAAAGAATTAAGGAGCTTTTAAAAGTGTGTCTTCCTTGCTCATTTGTCTTCCTTTATAAAGCTTGCGTATTCTTTTTAGCTTAGTAAGTATCAGCAATGTATTATTTTTTTTTTTGTCTTCTACTTTTTGAAAGAAAGATACCTGAGAGCCTAGTATTCCATATGCAACACATTTTGACTGGATTTTTTTTAGGTCTGCAAAAGCTGGAAATTACTAATCTGTCTGTGCCCAAGGTCCATCTAATCTGATAATTTATCTCAGAGGATAGTGGCTTCACAATGTTTGTGAGAAAGGGGTATTGAAACTTGATTTTAAGTTATTACAGAGGAAGGGTGGAATAATCTTCCCTTCAGATAAATCTGAACTTTATCTCTATTAGTTATTGCAATAATTAAACACAAAAGCACAAAGGATAATTTTCCTTTTGAAAATAACCATGAGTTGTAACACTAGCTTTTCCTGCTAGCCTTGTAAACTTCCAAACATTCTGGAATTCCTGTGCCAGTGAAATGTACACCTGAGGTTTTTTCTCTGTTAAGGCAGCATTCATTCTTTTCACTGAAATACTGCAGCAATCTAAATGAGCTGCTATGTTATTCAGTAATTTTAGTTTAGAAAAAATAGAAAGTTAGGGAAGCACATGTTCTAGATCTCCCTTACTCTTTGTCTTCTCTTCAAGCTATTTTGTAACTATTGTGGTGACAGGGATCATAGTTTAAATGCACTTACCATTAACGGTGTAGTTAGAATATCATGCCTTTTATTTTTAAAGGTACTGGGAATCTGGGAATATTTTGTAAAATTCTTGGAAAAAACCCTGTTGGAATAGTCCATTAAAAGGAAGTGTTGAAAACCTTACAGCCGAAAAAGTTTCATAAGCCCATTTCTCTTCCTGTAAAGTTTTTATGGATTGTTGTGGATTTCTTCAAAATGTCTAGTCACTAAAATAATAAGAGAGTGTGACACTGGTTGAACAGTGTAGGTAAAGCTCCAAACCATGTAAAAAAAAGTACTGAAATAATTGTTTTTCCTTTACCTTGTGAATGGCTATGGCTTAGGATAAATGCCTGAAACTTAGGTTAGCTTTTTCTTGCCTGTTATTCAACCAAGTCAGTTCTGAGGTTTCAGTTCAGTGCAGATATATATTTTTTTCATTGACATTTTAAGGACTAAATCAAAATGTTGAAGTATTAAAGTTGCAGATTCTTGTTGTAAATTTTCATTCCGTTGCCATTTTTGAGTCAGGATGCAGAGGACAAAAACGTCTGCGAAGATGACAGGAGTCATTCAACCTTTTATCCTCAGTCTACCATTTATCCATACAGCATGTGGGAATCAGAATTAGTGGCGCACATCTATTGCTCATCTCTACATTTAGTTTAGAGAACACGTTTTATACTGGGGAAAATCTAATAAACAAACACAAAAAGATAGAAACAAAAAAACCTACTAGGTTTTTAATAATGTATTGAATTTGTTATGAAGGTTGAAATGAAAAACACCATTGAGAGGTAAAATACAATTGTATCAGCTTCCCTGGTAAAGCTGTCTGATAACGTTGCTTGTAAACAGACCCTTAGCGGACTCCAGGATAAAGTCCAGTCCTCCTGAACAGAGAGATTGACAATTATGATGTCATTCTTCACATTTATCAAAACTTTTCTTTAATATCTATGTTAGGTGATGTGATAAATGCTAACTGCAGTGAACACAGACTCTGAGAGGATCAGGAGGAGCAATGACAGACAGGGCAAGGGGAACCCACAAACCTCTTCAGGGCTAAAAGAGCACCCCGACTTGGCTACTCCCAGGACTGTCAAAAGAGAATAATAGGACTGTTGTCCTGGTAGGAAAGCAACTGAGAGAAGTCAAAGGAACACCATGCAGACTAAATGGGGTCATTTCCTCCAGGAGGATGGGGATTATTGTGGGATGCCAGGAGAGCGAAATTTTGGAATTGTATAAAACTTACAGAATGATTTAAGGGGATGGAGGAAATGTGAGAGAGTTGGGGGTGGGGTGGGGTGGGGTGTGTGAAGTAGGGAAAGAGATAAGGGTGGATCAAGGCGGGGAAAATATGGGACAATAAAAGGAGAAGGGCATAAATGGGATCAGTGAAGTGCAAAACGGCTGCTGGTCAGTACACTTCTTTGACTGACTAAGACTGCATGTGATCACTGCAGTCTGTCATCCACTCACTAAAACCTGTTTTATTTCCTAAGTGTTTTTCATGTGGGTGTACTCTACTCTGTGCATGTGAGAATATTAGCAAACTACACAGTGAGTAGGGCAAAAAATCTGAATGCCAGCGGCTGGAGTGGGTCCTAAAGGGTGCATAGGTCCATGGGCCAGCAACAGGAGGAGACCAAGGTCTGAGGACCAGCAGCCACACAGAATGAGCATCTAAGGCCAGCTGCTGAAGAGATGCATATTGTTTGTGTATATAGTCCATTACTGAGAGTTTCAGCCCTTTCCTGGCAGGCGGGAGGAGCAGGACAGGGCCATCTGCACTCGTCACATCTGTGTGAGTGCTGCTGCTGTCTGCATGGGTACTGGCACCAGCACTGCTCTCTGACTGCAGTGCATCTGTGTGACCAGGGGTGTGGGTGTGGGTGTGCTACCTGTGACTGGAGCAGGACCTGTAGCATCCTTGCCTCTGTGGGGCCAGGACAGGAGGGATCAGCTGAGACTGCCATCCTGCCAGGTTCAGCCACATCTAACCACTGACAAAGATGAAAGCTCTAGGCAGTCTGCTCCGGACCTTTAATGTCCCTAAACCTTAAGGGTTTTCTTGAGATCTGTCTGCAATTTAAGATTACTGTTTCCTGGTCCATCCACTATGGACATGAATATAGATCATTCCGTCTCTGCTTTTTGCTTCTTTGCCAAAGAACATGAAGGGAGGACAGACGACGTTTGGAGACCAATGCAATTTAAGTAAGCACTCAAAGACTGCGGTGGTTAACTGGAGCTATCCACAGTTCTCTCCGGAGTGCTGTTGCCAGTTCAGTGATACTTAATGTTTCGCAACAGACTTCCAGCTTCACATTCTGTAAATTTAATAGACTTGGCCCATGTTATATCACCTATTACTTAATACACTGAGCAGGCCTGGACTGAGGCCCAAGTGAAACCTTAGTGAACTCCACCTGTTTCATCCCTCTATCCTGGCAACAAGTCATTCCCAGCTACTCTTTGGGTAGACTTATCCAGCAAGACTGTATCCAGCAGTAGTTTCATCAAGACCACAGCTCCCTGGTGTAGCTATGAGAATGACACCTGAGAGAGTATCAAAAAACCCATTAAAGTCAGGGTGTATGACACTACTGCTTCTTCTCTGCTGCCTCTGCCTTGTTATCCTGTCATGGAAAGGAATTAAATTTGACAAAAGCTGTTCTTGACAGATCTGTGTTGGCCACTACACAATTCCTTCTGTTATGCTCAGAGCTGCTGCACTAGAGGTGACCCCAAGTCAGGGAGATGCTTCATAAACCAGCCAGCCAAACCGGACTGGGAGCAAGCGCTCAGTGACTCAGTCTGTGTCTTGACAAGCACCTTCAGACACTTTGTCAAAAAATCCCTGGCATAGCATCCAACTCACTCCATAACTGAAGCATTAGTAAAATATTTCCCGTGTTACAACTGCAGGATAACAGTGCTTTGGTTAAGAAGCAGACATTACCTGCACGAAAATGAACATAGGTAGTAGCTTTGGATTGCTTCTAAACCAACCAAAAAAATCCCATTTAAGAGTATAACTATCCCAATAGCAGCAGTTATTGATGATTAGTATCATTAGGTTTTAATCAGCTTTCTGGAAACATCCTGATTAAGCATATTTTTTAATTAAGTTTATTACAGTTACAGGATTTTTTATTTAATGTTTGAACAGTACCTCTTAATTTCTCTCCTATTGCTATCATTTTTCAATTTCTGCCAGTAATTGTGCATTTCAATTTTGTAAAATTATTCCAGCATGCAATTTGTTAGAAAGATGTAAAAATGAATTAGAGTTGAACTTCGTTACTTTAGAAGAAGAATGTTTCTGTAATTTATTTGCTGAATAAGGCCTAGGAAACTTGGGATTATATCTTCCCTTCACTACCAACTTCCTGAAAATAAACTGACAGGGTCTCATGTAACTATGATTTGCTATACTCAGAAATTTTGCTAATGAAAGCTTAGACCCATATGCTTACTAAGATATGATGGAGGAAAGGCAACCTCTGTTTGCTGGAAGTGTTTTGGCTAGGGTAGGCAGACATGTAAAGTTCCTGCAGAGCTATGATGTTATTCAGTCATCTTCTAGTTTTCAGTCATTTCCCCTTCAGGCCCAGAATGACTCTGGACTGACCTAACCCTTTTTTTAGGTTCACACTGATTTCCGACCAAACTTTTTATAAGATATATATTCAACCCACGTAAGGTTTTCTAAGGTAACTTCCATCCATCTAATTTAGAGGCCTAATTTAAGCCCAGCTTCATTGACATCTTTCAGTGTTTGCCCCTGGAGCAGAAGAGGTAGTGCAGTTTGATTAACATAACTGACTTTGCTGAAAAACAACCCAAATCACACCTCATTTATAGTTACATATCTGTTAGGAAGGTGACAGGTACAGCGGTGCGTGTGCTTCTGATCACGGTCACAGCAGCATATTCTCAAACCTCTGAATTCATAGGATAAATGGTTGTAGCTCTGAGATGTTCCTGTACCTAAAGAAGTTACCACAAAAGACAGTACCAAGGATGTGCTGACAAATATGAATGTTATGTTTGCTATTTGCATTCTGAGAACAGCATGTAAGAAGCAGGGCTGACTGGCTCAATGTGAATTCTGTTTCGCGGGCGTGGTAACAATTTTTGTGAATGGTTTTGAAGTTTCTCATGCTTCGTTGTTGTTATTATTCTTCCCTGGATTTTTCCAGTAGGACTGTGGTATAGCACAACCACTGACAACCAGTGTCCCAGAACCATCTAACATCATTAACTTCGTGGGAAGCAGCAGCAGAGGATGTACTGCAGAGTTGTTCCTCTTGGCTTCAGCATTCAGAGGCACACCTACGGGCACCATCAATAGAGAAATCCACATGCAAAATTATTTCTGCAACTCGATCGCTCTCGAATGTGAGAATTAAAAATAGGGAAGGGGAATGAGGAGCTGATGTTTAAGCATTTCCTATAAACGGTCAATAACAACTATATGTCTTAGAAACTGCAGTCTTGTGATATCTTTACATGCCTAAAGCTATGGCTGCATAGCATGGTAATATTTTAAATTATCAACAAAAAAATCTGTGTCCAAATATGTTCTGTGAGGAACAATAGAAATACATCTTTAAAACCGCAGAAGTTTAAAGTAATTGCAAAATTTGAAAACCCCCAACTCACCACTTTGTGTACTATCTTGGAAGATAGTACTAAGAGAACAAGCATATCATGTGACTGCAGGGGAATACTAATATTTTTTTTTCTCAATTTCTAATACAAATGGCCATTGTTTATTCCTTTTTCAATAACAAATACTTTCTACAAAGTTCAGAGTTCACTGTGAAAGCAGAAATCATCTCCATGAATAATTCAATTTTCTAGCTATGAAGATAATGTTTCCACAATTAAGAGAGTGGTATTAGAGTTCTGTGACACTGTAAAATAATAATTTTAAAAAGTGAAATACACAAATATATTCAGTGGACATATCTAAAATTTTCCTCTTGTGCAGGTTCATTGTAAAAGGTATTGACCAGCTTGGAAAGCACTCAGAGACATGAACAAGATGCAGAGAAGACGTAGGGGAGCACAGGTCATGAAGGATATACAGCCTGAAGAATTCATCAGAGTATTACAAGACTTAAATCTGCCTAAGTTTGAGAAATTTAGAAATAATTATTTATCTAATGGACTGTTTATTGTGAAATACTTTTGTACTTGAAACACATTTCCAGATCTCATCATCTGCTAATACTTCAGCTATTTGTCTTTTTTATTGTTTGTATCTTTAAGTCAACTCAACGTGTTGTTTATAATTGCTGACAGTGTCTATGTCAGATGTACACTATATCCCTCCCAAAACTGCTTTTATCTTTTACACAAAATAAAGCTGCTCTTATTACCGCCTCTAATGGCTGTTAGCCAGATCTTAGAACTGGTACTTCTCCTGCATCTTCTTTGACCTGCTTCTCTGTTCATTCTCCCCTGTGACTTATTTCTCTGTAACCTCATCACAATGATTTTCTTAATATGGATGACTCCCAGATGTGCACTCTAGACTAATCTGCTTCTCTCTAGACCAAAAGCCACTCAAGAAGAAAGCTAAAATAGTTTAATGATCTCCCTTCCCACACCTTCCTCTTGCAATATTTCCACTGCTTATTTTTTCTGATTTATAGCCTGTTAGCCCCCTCTAACTCAAACCCTTCTGCAGGTCTTTCTGCCTAGGTTTTGCCCAAATATTACAGTGTCTATCAGACAAAATATGTCTAAGAACTTTCATATCTAAACCTTCAGCTAAAGCATGCAACTCCTCCAAACTCAAAACACCTTGTATCTTTTCTTCTACTCCTTGATAAGTGTTATCATGTCAGATCCATTCTGAATGCTGCAATAAAAGACATTTACTGCCATCATCATGTCACATGTCTCTGAACATTCCCTCACTTGCTTACCCTTCTCCCTTATTAGCTCAAGCTGCTTGTCTTTGCTGCAGAAGCCACTACCAGCATCTACACAAAAACCTTATTTTTCTTAAAAATAGAGTCTTAAAAAGGCTCCGGGTGCAGATCCTATCTCTGTCTAGTCCTTCCAAAGAAGCTGTTGCTCAGGGACTGACTGGGCATCAGATTGGTGGTGGGAGGTGTTGAGTGCTTGCCTTTGCATCACTTGGTTTTTTCCTTCTTTTTTTCCTTTGTGTATTAAAGTGTCTTTATCTTAACCCATGATTTTTTCTCACTTTTCCTCTTCCAATTCTCACCTGCATCCCACCATTGAGGGGGAGTGAGCAACTGGTGAGATCTTAGTTGCTGGCCAGGGTCAACACATCGCTTGTGGAAAAAAAGTTTGATTTTTTTTTTTCAAGAATTCCCCCAATTTGGCATTATTAGGAATCCTGCAATTTACAGCCATTTGACAGCAATTGTGTAATTCCAACTGTAAGAAAGTCTGACATAATTTGAACAAGCTTGTAGTGAAAGTTTGAGTATTGCAAACCAGAGTCATGGAAAGCTTTTCTCACTTTTACTGCCTAACCCTTAGATTCTAGAGTTTCTTGTTATTTCAGACTCTTATAATGAATGCGTGCCTTGTTTGGAGCATACGGATGGGCTGGGCATAGTCCTGCTTCATAACTGTTTCTTTTTTTTTCCTTTACTTTTTGAAAATTTCCTTTTGCTGATACAAACAGGTAGTACAAAGTAAATAAATGTTGAAAATAATAGTGTGTTTTCCCAGTCTTTTCTTCATCACTTAAATGTTAATGCCATAGAAGTACTAAAGAAGACACTTCCAAAAAGTACACAAATTTGCCCATCTTTAAATTTAAATGAAAAATATCTCTTGTCATTTGAGCAAGTTCAAGCACATTCAGTTTCATCATGGCTGTTTGGTTTTCCTACATTCCTATTTTTCACGTTTAGGAGATCTGCTTGCTACAGAAAGCATAGACTAATAGAAATAACAGGATAAGGAAATAACTTTGCAACATGTTACTGTCTGGACTATCAAGCTGGTTAACCCCCAGAAGGGTTTAACTTACACTTTTTACACAGTGTTAGCAAGACAAAAATCAGAGTGAAAATGAACTGGGTTTGAACCAACCAGTAAGATCTTTCACCACTTGCATAGCAAATATTTTCTGGCAGGTACCAGAGATTAAGTATTAAACTTTTTGGCAAATTGAGTTTGTGAAGTACTTGCCAGACTGTGTGGCCTCAGCTGTCTGGAGTAGCTTTTCAAGAGATAAAGCGCACTAAAATAAAAATCAAATAACAAAAAAATAATAATAATAATAAAAAAAAAATAAAATCCTTGCTGTATTGAAGAAATATCACTGCCAACTTAAACTACAAAATATGTCCAAAATACAACTTGAGCAATAGAATCATTAGCATTGGCATTGCTCCTTGCATGCAAACAGCACAAATGAGCCCTGTCAAATGCTACTGTATTTTATATATCCAAGTAATGCAGAATACTACAATTTTTATATCAGCTTTATAATAAGAACAAATGAGTACGCTAAATTTAAATGTTAACAGTGTATTTAATTTTGTATGACAGTAATCGTGACATTCTGATATCTCAAACTGCTGAAGCCATAGAAATAAAAGGCTAATATATTGTCTGGTGTGTGTAAGTAAATCTGTTAGTATTATATTTTAAAAATATTGATATATGCTATTTTAGGTGTTGACGTATGCAATGTCTTCACAAAATCAAATCTTATGTGTTTGGGGAACTAGCTTTCCTAATCATAAAGATCTTGCCTTTGAGATTGCACATAAGTTTTCAAAGCCCATTCTTTTTTTTTGTTGGCAGTTGTAGTATTTTCATTGAAGACACTTTCAGAAAAGAAGCTGTGGACTTTGTGCCTTGAACTCAAAGACAATGTCTGGGCCAGTTTTTCAAGCAAGGTCTGTCTGCATACATGATTTGATCCATGTTGCAAGTGTTGACATTACGATGAGGAACTGAAATAAATGGGGAAAACCAAAGGTAACTTGATCAGTTTTGACACAGAAGACTTTCTGATTTCTGTGCTGGCTTATTAACATTGAGAGAAATGTCATGAATGTACAAAATAAATGTTATTATATCATCAAGAAGTTCAAACTGGTCCAAGATCGCTTTGCCAACTGTTTTGCCAACTGTTTTGCCATCTATGTCACCATACAGACAAAACAGAAGGTACAAAGACAAATCTTCTCATGATCTCAACACAATAGTAGGGAGAAAACTGGTGGATTGTATCAAGGTCGTGGTTGCTATGCCCTCTGCTCTGGGGGCTGTTTAGCTTTTATGAATTAAAAAGTCTTTGGCATAAAGTGCATTGACAGGAGGAACTGAAATCCAGGACTTGCCCTTCCAGGAAAATGTGCTCATTACCAGACCCCATATGCAAGGGTCTTTGCCCTCCATTAGGCCCCAAAAATATGTCCATCCTTTAGCAGGAGCAATAGGAGATAAAGGTAATCCAGTGGTTCATTCCATCCACTTCTGAAGGGGTATTCTTGTTCAGAAAAGGAAGACCAAGAACCCCAGTCACCCACTGTCTAACCATTAGGCTGTAACGAAAATGATGTGCCTTTTCCCTGCTTTTCTTCAGGTACCTAAACACATAAAAGGGTTCCAGTCCTAAAGAGTGACCAAGGCCACAGGCCAGCACTTCAGTCTGAGGAAGCAACCCAGAACATCCCTCCCTGTGGCATTCCTGTTGGCTGGCATAAGCTTTCCTCCCTTGGTATGCTGGGCATCATGTATCCCATTGTAAAGTTCTTCTGCTCATGCAGCTGCCTTGCTCTGCTCTGTGGGTTATAGGAGTCTGAGGTGCCTCAATGTTTTGATTGCCAGATTTGGGATCAGGACACACACATCCCTTTGTGAATTCAATGGTACCAAGTATAAAATCTAAATTTACTGCAGGGGGAGGTTTATATCTTTTTCCACCTCAAAACATTTGAAGAAATTCCAGCTTAAGTTAATGTTTTGTAGGAAAAATAGACTGGGCTTTGAACTCCATTGGCAGGGATCTTTAATGATGACAAGGATGGTGACAGAGCTTGAATCAGTAGGTCTATATTATGCAAGGTGACATACACAACCATAGGACGACTCAGTATCTATGCTAAAGATCTGTTATACTTAGAAGTGATGACAAGCAGTGCTGTCTATCATGTCAAGATGTATCATCTGATACCTATTATGCTTTGGAAAATCATAAGTTTATTTCAAATTCAGCATTATAATTACAGTGGTTTCTTTTATGTCCTCGAGTTGAACTCTGTGTTTAAAGCCTTTTTATCTTGTACGACTCAAGGTTTTTAGAGACAAAACAAAGTTTTTTAAAATCTCTACCATTAAAGCACAAAGAAATGGCCAGGAGTTGAAGGGAGCTATTACAAAATAAGCCAAATTTAAAAGTGGTTGAAAGAAAAAAGCAATATACTGTCAGATATATTTAATAGCCTGGAAGTCATTTGGCTCTTTCTGAATAGGAAGGTAACTGGCTGCATAGGATAATAGTACTGGTTTTGTTTAAGTTTCTGTATTTGTTCATTTCTAGACATTTCTGTCTGCATGAGTGGTACTCATTTCATGGCTAGCTAAAGCTCACTCTAAAAAAAACACTTAAGTGTTCACTTAGTAGTAAGCACTCAGGTAGTGCCATTCATTACATCCAAGGAATTATGTAAATGTTTAAAACTGAGATGGTTTTCCGCTCAGCTTTGCTGAAAAACTGAGCAGAAAATTTCCATGATCAAGTTTCAGTTCAGCAGAGTCACTGTTATTCAACAAAACAGAGAACAACGTGCATAATTTAAAGCAAGTCCTGGAATTTCCCTGACACAAAATTAGTGGCCTTTATTAAAATTAGATTTCATTTGTACACCTGAGAACAATTTTTAGACTTTACTTAGAAGCCTATGGATTTCTATATTCATATTCTGAATCGGTTTAAATCTCCCTTATACTGACTAGCCTTACAGCAAAGTACAGAGCAATTTCAATTTTTAATTTTGTAATTGTGCCATGAGTATATTGTAGTACAGTTCTCAGAACCAAGATCTGATGAAGCGTTACTGAGAACAGAAAAGTTATTTACTGACAAGGAATCATTAATTCTCAGCATTTTCAAAATGAGTACTTTTTAAATATGATAAAAAGCCCAGCCAAATCAGTGGAAAATTTTCTTTTGATTTCAATCGCTCTTGCCATTTAGGTGGATAAAAATTTATTTTAAAGTATTTAAAAGTTTTTGTAATGTCTTTTATAACCATTTTTCTTTTAAGAGATGTTCTGTGCCTTGATGACCATTGCCTGCCAAAGACAAAATGTTAGTATACTATCATGTAAGTTTTGCTAACCCTTAGTGCCGCTTTTATCCTTTTTGAAAATTTTGTGCACTGTTTTCCTTCCTTCTATACAAAATATTTCTGATAATTGAATCAAGCAGACCAGGAAGCATTTCCAGATTTAATCAGGCTTTTTTTATATAGTGAAATTCAATGATAATTTTGTATTTGTAACATCAGGAAGAGCTACAAGACACACCCAATGAGTCTGAGGCTCAGATACTAACTAGTCAGAAGGCAGTCTTCATTCCACACACCAAATTGCAGGGACTTTTTCAGGTTATGATAGAATAAGATGATTTCAATATTGCAACACTAGATGTCATCACATCATGGTACAACATGGTGAAATGATATTTAAGCTCTTACCAGAATATGGATGAGTGAATAACTCAAAATGAATAATTTATTCACTGCATTTTGCTTTTTTTTTCCCCCCATGAAATATTCAAAAGCAGATTACAAATCTCTCTAAAGTATTCCTGACCAGAAGCTGTTTGCAAGTTTCCTTCCATTTTGTATCCTATCAAATAAATTTGAACTGTTCATTGTGAACTTCAAAATTCACAATTAGTCATTGATTGAAGATTATTTCTTCTGTTCCTGATTTATTTAACAACAGTGTAAAATGATGAGCTGCAAAGACAAATGAAAATCAGAGCTTGCAAAAATGGAGGTCTGTTATTAAATCAAAATTTCCAGTAAAATACCAGTTAAAATTTTTAATTTCTTTTAAAAAAATTTTCAAACACAAGTACATATGGGAAATGTGCTCATTAATGCTAGTTATTTAGCTTTCTGTAAAAATGTTATTTGAAAAAACAAAACCAAAACAATTTCCCTTGAAATCAACCTCAACCAGTATAGTAAAAAAGTAGATTTTGACCTATGAGTGATGAGTTGTTAAAAATTATTACCCTCCAGTTTTGCACTTTTCAGCACAAATGAATTCCATAATTAATACTTTCTTGCATATATATTTGTGTAACTTTGTTAGAAATGACCGGGCCTTGTACTGAGCTGCTGCAAATCGCATCTTTTAAGTTTTACTTGTTGATAATGTGAAAAGCACAATTATTTCTTTCTATGAGCTCAGGCCATATCACTGACATCCTCCAGTCCCTAAACCAGCCGCCATTAGGGCTAGCAGCTACCTTCTTCAGCACTGCCACCCATGTCATACATTTTGGTCTAGCAAATAGGATGTACGGTCTGCTTAATAATAGTAAAATAATTATTTTCAAATTACCTGTCACTTAAAGCCAAAGCCATACTTTCCTGTATTCTGAAAGAACAGGAATTCTCCAGAGACTTTCAGCTACCTCCTGCCTCTTTTCCTCACTCTTCCTCATTTCTCTACTACCTTATGTTCTTGCATAGCACACCAAAACAGAAAACTCCATAACTCCATAAATTTAGACAAATGCAAACATAAGAACTGTTAATGCCAATACAACAAAACCCAGAAGGCAAATATACAAAATTACTGCAACATCTACTTTAAAAGCAGCTATAGGTTCTTCCTTTCAGTTTTTGGTTATTCAGGTAATTGGGACTTCCGAAATGAATTTGCAAATCCTGAAATAGCCATTAAATTCAGTACTTTATCTGATGAGACTTTGAAACAAAATGCAATGCCAGTATGAGTAAAGGAAACTGAACCTTCACTTAACACCCCCAGGATTACAGACCAAGGCTCACTCACATTTTTCTACTGATAGCCCAATTCGCACCAGGTTTTGTTCTGCAAAACAAAAGGTCGAGAAGTGATTGCAGCCTAGACTAAACCATGAGGACTAGGCTGCTTTCCAGTTAAGCACCACATTTCCTGGATGACTGGTCTACCGAAACCTCTGTTTTTTAAAAGAAAGAGCAAATTGACCTTCTTAACTACAGGTGCCTCAAGCTAAGGAAAAGATTTCAGATCATGAATCTCAGTGTCACTGATAATTTCACAGCAGCACCATCCAGGCATGCTGCTCTCGCTGGCATTTCGTTTGCCTCTTCATTCTCATGCATTCCAATGCTAAAGTGTACCACCACACTTAAGATCCTTAGATAAAGGATGCATGGAAAAGATACAGCACACTAGATTGCTTGCTGTCATTCAGTATGCCCACTTCATGCATTTCCCTTACTAGGCTGAGATTCCCTTCTTGCTCACTGACATAAAAAATTTATTTTATTTATTTGTTTTTTATTGGCAATGATCAATATACTTTTAAACTTACACCATATTTTAGATTAGTCTAAACAGTTTAGTTAATCATAATTGTAACCATTCACATTTATTGTGGTTACTGACTTCATTGTCCAGCTTTTAAATTAAGTAAATGTTATTGGCTATCTGGTTTTTATTTTTTTCTGAATTATATTCTGTGAATTCATTTGTGTATGTTACATTTTTGCCATTGCACCATCATTTTTCTGTCCCCATTCTGGCATTTTTTGATATTGCACTAATATTCCTAGAAAGTGCAACCTGATTTCTGTTGATGGAACCACAGATGCAGGGAGCTGTTCCCCAGAGCTCTTAGGTCTCAAGGCCTGTTTCAATTAGCTTATGATCTTGTTACCAGCCACTTCTTGAGTTGAAATCAGTGCAAGTGCGGGCTGGTGTTCATTGCTGTTGACTGCTTGCTCTGCTTTGCTAAGTCCTTGATAGGTATGTTCTGCTGGGGATGTCATGAGGAAGGCAGCCACCTTGAAGAAAACACAAAAGGCAGAGGCAGGGTTTCTTGAATCAGATTTTTGACATGTCTTTTTGCGACCTAGGGAAGGGTTATACAACAATTCACTGTGATCTGCTGAATGACCCAGAATAGTGTGCCAGAGAACAACAGGAAAGTAAGAAAATTATACTATTATATTTCAAAGAAGTATTACAGCATTAAATGCAACTTGCTGCTATTTTCATGAAAAAAACCCTTCACGTTCTACTCTATAAATATTCAGAAGACCTTGCAAAAGCAGCTAAGGTATGGTATATTTTTGAATGTTGTTATTCCAATATTATCAGCAGATGAATGGGAGTGAAGTAATGAGGAACTTCTCTGCCTCTCTAACATATCCCATCCACTTCGTAGACAAAATGAGGAAGAATCTGAATATATGTAGCAAACCATATATACCTTTACATTTTAGTAATATTTCAGTGAGAAGTACATTTTTATTAATTAATCTGCTATTAAAAGTCACGTAATAAACATTCAAATATGAATAGAGAGCAAGTATGCTAGCTGCTTAAAGACTTGATGATTTGGAACCTGATTTCTTAAATCCTGTAGATTTGTTACTATTCCAGTAACTGTTCATGAAGCTGCTTATAAATGATTAAAGTCTTTCAATTTCAGGGATGCAAAGTCATGCTATTTATTGATCTTCTTGACATAAACCTTTGATCCTAATCATCACATAAGGGCACAATTGCCTTTATGCTAATCAGGTGTAGAAGCCATTTGTCTCATTACTACTATAAAAAGTGAAGAAACCAGCCGTTTTATCAGTCTGAAACTTACACTCTACTGCAACAACAATTTGTAACTGCCATTAAACCCTCCTTCTGCCTTTGAGCTTTGACAGATTTTTGGAAAACTGGATGACAGTCATATGAACTCTTAAAATAGTAGCTGAAGGATGAGAAAAAACATAAGAGTCGAATCCTGCCATGGAAACTGTGTGGGCGCAAGGATCTAGGAGGCTATTACAACCCACCTCTGTCTGCAAGAGGCATTAATGACACAAGCACTGACAGGGGAGAAAAGAATCATTTCATAGCAAGGAGTTTTCACTCATGGTAGAATTCAGAATGGCATTCAGGTTTTGTAGGTACCTCATGTTTGAAATACAAGAGAACATCTTTATAAGTGCTTCTGCTCATGCTGGTATTGTATACACAGAGCTAACCCTCCAGGAATTTCCAGTCTGATTGCATTTCATGCACTGTTTCAGCTTTACAGCTATCATTTTAGTCAACCATAAAAATCCTTTTATTGTGTATTTAACAATTTTCATATTGCAGGATGGAAATATAGAATATTTTCATAACAATTGTTTCATCTGCCTTCTTACAGGGAGTTCAGCAGATGACATTTATGAATGCGATTGTGCTGACTTTATTACTATTATTTAATAAATGTCTGTGATTTCACCTGTGAATCTGTTACCTGGAGATATCTGAGATCGTATATGTCTCCTGTCATTTGCCAATGAAAGTAGTGTGAAGAGGATTGTGTTACTAAAGGTCACAAATCAGATTTTTGAGAGCCTGCTATTCTCCTGCATATAAAGGCTACTTGTTGTGTTTCAATACTGAATCAGCTATCGGGTTAGAAATATTGTGGAACTTCATTTTGAATATAGTGAGGAAGAGTTTACATCAATTTTTATATAATTTCCTCTGACATAAAACTAGCTGAATTATTTAGTTGTTTATAAAAGAAAGAAAGAAAAAAACCATAACTTTATTCATGACCTACTCTTAGAGCTGGCCTATAAATGAAAATTCTTTTTCTTGCAAAAGACTTTGGGAGAAAAAAACATTAGGCTTTTTTAATCTTTTAGTCCAATTTTTAGTATCTATGAAATTTGTCATCAACATTTCAAATATTTCAGCTCACTCTTTTGTGGATTTAGTCCCTCATTAACATACTATTATACAATTACTGTTATTCTACTTGCTTTTTAACACATTCATTTTTTTCTTCATCTCAACAGTAACGTGTATAAACTTTTCAGAACTTCTTTGTTTATATAAAACTTGCTCTCCCAGTCAAAAAGGGCAGTACAGTTCATATATCATGTATACACACATAAGGCATACATATGTAAGGTAAACCATAGTAATTGTGTAATTCATCTTTTTCCAGGCAATAAACCAATCTGTTAATGAAATGCAATGGAAAAAACAATAGTACTACATCACACTATTTAAATGTACAAACATTAAGAGCCATAGAGAATTCACCATCATATCATGCATGTGGGATATGTGTAGAGAGCATCTCTCTTTTGGTCCACTTAGGCACCTCTGTGGCATTTCTGTAGTGTCCTGAGAGAGCTTGGGCAGCAACCCAGCTTCAGTTAGCTGTTCCTTTGAGTTCAAGGCTGCTTGCATATAGAGATATGGTAGAGCACGCTGTTAGACCTTTTGGACAAAATAAATGTCTCACCCATTGAGATTAGATCTACATCAAGGGATGTGAGAGATTATAGTTTTGGTACTTCCCTCAAAATCTGTGTGATTCCTGTTTTAGTTAGTTACCTTATCCATTCTTTTACCTATGTCCACTGTGGTAATGGAGTCTGCTTCATCCTAATTACAGAATTATCAATAAATTTTCATAACTTTCCTCATTTAATTAAGGTCTCCAGAAACCTTTTCATTATCTCCCTCAGAGTTTCTATATAACTCTTTTCATTGATAGATTTCCACACATTTTCTACCAATAAGGTGGGGTGATATGTACTAGAACCAGAAAGACATTATTGGCCAAACACCCATGTATTTAAAACTGTATGGTAAGGTTCTTTTGCTTTTTCTTTTCCAGGTGAAAGTAAGTTTCATCATTCTTTGCCACAAAGGGTCAGCTGTTACTCGAGGGAAAATAAGCATCAAGTGGAACAAGGCAGCCTCAAACTTTCACATTTCAGTGAAAATGTGCTGGGTCAATGAATACTTCAGCCTACAGTATTCCTTCTTAGATTGCTCATAGGATTGGAACACAAAAGAGACAGAGAAATAATATAATGGTTTATATAGTACTTAAAAAATCTGAGTACACAGCAAGAAGGAAAATTAAGAACAAGAAGTAACCTTATCAAAATAACAGAGGGAACAACTTCCCAAGGAATATTAAGAACTATATCAGACATTTGAGTGTAGCATACAGAAAACCCAACAGGAAGACAAAATAAATAATTAAAATTTGATCATCCTAAATTCTAAGAAGAGATCCAATGTCTCATAGACCTTTCTCCAAGTGGAGCTAAAAACAAAGTTAAGATTTCTGCAACTCTCACATCAGAAATGTGTGAGAATACACTGCAGCAATGAAGAACTTGGCCTACTGCTATCATCATGCCTGTGAGCTGCAGTGTTGAACAGAATGAGTAAGTAGGCTAAATACACAAATGTGATTTTGAAAGGAAAGACTTAAGCACTGCCTTCTCAAAAGCACAAAACTGGATGCTCCATACTTTCTTATTTATTTTTCCTATTCTCCACTTCTTTCCCTATTCCCTATTTTGCTGGTTTTGTTTTGGGGTTTTGTTTGGGTTTGGGTTTGGGGTTTTTTTGTTTGTTTGTTTTGTTGGTTTTTTTTTTTTTTTCCTGTGAGGCTGTGGGATATTTAAATGCCCTGAGATTCCAGTATGGAAGAAATCCTAATAATATAACTAACACTAACACTGTCCTTTTAAAGGAATGTTCTTCATCTTTACTTGCAGGACAAAAAGAAAAAGAAAAAGAAAAAGAAAAAGAAAAAGAAAAAGAAAAAGAAAAAGAAAAAGAAAAAGAAAAAGAAAAA
>JAVJGI010000062.1:64460267-64523439 GCA_035590275.1 Ibycter americanus
AGAAAAAGAAAAAGAAAAAGAAAAAGAAAAAGAAAAAGAAAAAGAAAAAGAAAAAGAAAAAGAAAAAGAAAAAGAAATGTTCAGGCCTACTCTTGCATCTCTAATCACGCTTGATACAAGCAATATGTGTAGACTTACACCAAGAATAAATGAGCCATAGAGAAGAACAGGAAAATGATAATAGGTCTCTTGAAGAAAGTATGGCTCACCACCTTTTGGATGCTGTTGCTGAGAAGTGGATATATTTTTACTCACTGCTGCATAATGGGTGTAAGATGTAATAGCAAGTTTTAGTCAAATTCCATGTTCTGTGGCATGTTTTCTATTTCTCACTTCTTAGACATTTTCCTTCTGGGTCTGTATCTCACGTTCAGGATTGCTGTGTGGCCAACAGAATAGATTCAGTAATACCCAAGCCGTGCTCATGCCATAGCCTCATGTTTACAGCTAGGCCAGCTGTCTGATGAGGTGGCAATAATGTCATTGGTTTACATTGAAGGTTCCTGCTACATTAATGAGACTGAAAAAGATATCAACTGACAGTGGTTTTGTCCTTCTGTTAGCCAGATAATACTAAGGAACAGTTTATGAACTCTGTAGGAGCTTACACTACAAAGCAGTGCCTTGCACAGCTCGTACAGAGCCAAGTTGTCTGTTGATGTAATCACCATGCCAGAACTAATTAAGCTCAGAATGACATTTTCCAGATAAGGCTATTGCAAAGTTCCATAAAGAAGACCAAACTACATCAGATCAGAAAACCTCTTGGCCTATGTCTTTACATGCACAAGGACAGATCTGGCCCAGTTTTCTGAAGCACAGTAAATGTATTTTTTCTTTCCACCTCTGAAAAAGAAATTGGAACAATACAATCTGTGCAAGCTGAATTACAGTATGAAGACAACTATCATTTGAAAATGTCGTATACTTAGTTTACCCTTTGTCCTTAGATGATGGCAGATTTTGGCATGGGCATTTAAAATGCATAGGGTTGGTGGGAGATTTTAATATTTTAAGACACAAAA
Source organism: Ibycter americanus (assembly GCA_035590275.1). Lineage (NCBI taxonomy): Eukaryota > Metazoa > Chordata > Aves > Falconiformes > Falconidae > Ibycter > Ibycter americanus. The sequence goes on from JAVJGI010000062.1 coordinate 64,461,293, forward strand.
TCATTAATTTTGCAAAAATTCAAGGCTGAAGGGAAATTATCAGTTAAAAAACTTGTAGCGATGTCTCTGTGAAAAAACTACTGGGCATTTGCTCTTCCACCCTGTCAGTTTGGTTGTTCATCAATTGTCTGGAAAGCTTGCACTGGTGTAAGAAAGGGACTTTGTAAGAGTGTAGAAGGGCAATGTGAGTAAGCAATGCTTGGATTACAGAGTAGGCTGGTAAAGCACAGTAAAGTGATAAATGTGGTATTCATATATGTGCATGTATATACATGTGTTTATATAGAAGTAGGAAAAAACCACTCGTCATCTGACTACTTACCAATGTGTTATTCTACAGTGGAAATTATACAGTTGTAAAGTCTTCAAAATTCTTTAAAATTTTCATTGAAATAATTTTTAGAAGAGACAGTAGGGAATTCAGGGGCAATATTCTTCTTGAAGTGGTATCTGACAAAACTCAGATCAATTTGTTTAGTGCAACAGTACCTTTAAACTAATCAACCCGTATACAAATATAGCAAACAAACGAACAAACAAACAAATTTGGAGCTCTTTTACATATTAAGACTAAAAGAGTCCTTAATCCATTCAATTCATCACACTTTTACAAGACAATGAAGATGCTGATTCTAGTGAAACTGATCCTGCCCCTCTGCTGAGCGGTGCTAGGTACATGGGTTTTGCAGATTGCCTGGCAAATGAATAGGAAATCAGTGATGCTGAAATGCAATGTATCTTAAATGTAACTATATTATTCACGCACCCCAGTCCTCTAACATATTATAATACTGTCACCTATTCCAGGAAATTTACCTGTGTAAAAATTTCTAGTTCCAAAACTTCTCTGTAACAAGAGCTGGCTCCATAGGTTTTATCTCTTAGTACTTGTCAGTCTTGTCCACAGCCATGGACGTTTCAATGATAGGCACTATATTTTTTTGGAATTTGCTCATAAGATAAAAAAGAAAGAAAGACATGGGAAATCGTATATTGCAGCATCACTGGGTGACTTACTAGATAAATACACAAAGTATTGTTTGTACCATTATATCCTGATTATTTCACAAGAGTGTCTATTTCACATTATGTGTTTTACAGAAACTGCTTCCTAAGGTGCACAAGCATCAGATGTACCCTTCAGGTGAAGGACAACAACAGGGGAAGAAAAAAAGTCAGAATCAAAAGACTTAATAATAGGTAACTAAAACAGAGGGAAAAAGAAAAAGGTACAACTAGTGGGGGGTGTGTGTGTGTGTTTGGTGGACAAAGATTGGCCCTTGAATGTTCCAAAAAACACTGCAGTTATCAAAGATTAAAACATTTTTTTGGCCCTAACTCTTTTGTATAACTTACACACAATATTAGTTTGAACTAGCAGAACCTTTTCAGTTGATCTTATTCCAAAACCACACATATTTTAGATACACATTGATCAGCATTCCAGATCAGATATTTCACTCTTTAAATTATCTTTCATGGAATTGGGTTGTTATTCAGAAATAAATATATTGAGACTTACTGATTTATTTCATGCAAATATCATTACTCAGAAAACCTCTCTTTTTTTAGGTGTCAGACTATTCCTGAGCCAGTCCTGATGGTCTTAATCAATATCTTTGTTCACAATATTCAGACTAAAAATTGTTTGCAAACTGTTGGGTGTAACAATTCACAATTCATGATGCTAGGTCAAATAAATTACACTGTGCTCTTTCTCATTCCTAGCAATATGATAGAATAATTAAAAACCAGAGTCAGCAATCTTTTAAAGGTGATGTGTTTGACTATAATTAGATGCTGAGTCTTCGGGTTGCAGGTACAGGACATCAGTGAAGTCTTACAGATGTGAGAAGGGCTTTCAGCCTCTGTGTAATCTAAAGTTCTATGGTCACTCATGTCTTTTGTCCAGATGTCTTCTTAAAGATTTCTGAGTTTGTACAAGCTTTCACTTGTACATAAATGAATGATAAAACTACTTGAAATATATGGAACTGAGGATTTATAAATACATCTGGAGTTATCTAAATGTTAATTCATTTTTATAGAGTATGTCATGAATTCTATGAATAATGACAAATTAAACTCTGTATTTCTTTGTACAAATAGTAACAAAGAACTATTTTGTTTTCCTATTCAGACACTGTAGTTGTAAATCTTCATGAACCATCTTTATGGACCTTAAAAAGGACACATAGATAGCAAAAGAGTTTGTATGTTTTTGTAAAACAAGTTTATTGATTGTCATGAAAAGAGATGTTAAGGACTTGTTCCCAGTTTTACATAATGCCAGTGGAGGGTTTTGCTCTTCGTTTCGGCTCAGGATTAAGTACACAGTAGAACAGAAATACAGCTTGTTAGTGTGTTTCAGTCAAGAACAGAGATTCTTAACAGGAAAAAAAAAATATCTAGTTCTGTCATCCTGTCACTTAGACTAGCTGAATGTATTAATGAATACTTTTTGACATAAAATTTGGGTTTTAATACAATGATATTTCCCTTCCACCTCACCCCAAATTGCCTTTCTTCTGTGGCTGTTAAAATAGAAAATGCCTAAAAATAATAATAAAAGAATATATTATTTTGAAAACAGCAATTTCTTTAATTGACATCTGAAATACTGTATAGAGAAGTAGCTCTATAAATAAAAATGAATAAAAGTCTTGAAAACTGTGGCTCAGCTGTATCATGTCTCGGTGCCTCTGTTCTCCCCAAGAGGATGAACTTTGGCTTTACCCTTTAAGATGCAGCACTGGGGAATCTCAGGAACTATCTATCATCTTCTATCCTGGGGTGCAACGTATCTGTAACACTCGTTAAGCACAGAAGCAATACTTCTAAAGAAAAATCTGTATTCCGGCAGAAAATATATTTCAGTTAATTTTTTTTAAACACCCCTCCCCACCCCCCAGCCTACTCCAATTCATAGAGACAAAGTATTTAGACAAAAATGTTTGACATAGTAAGGGTTCCTGGTCAGGGGTTTGTTTCAGAGATTTAGTATGCTAATGAGTAAGAGATTCTATTGGCAAAGGGAAGCAGAGCTGTCACTCCCTCTCTTTGCAGTATCGGGCTGTTTCTTAGACATTTCTCAGACCATATGTGGCCTGGACAAACTTACCTTAGTTTGAAAATCTGAGAAAGATCATTAGAGTCTAAGCTTATATGATTTAACACTTCCAAAGACTGATCAACTAGTACTTTGTATTTATTGACAATAAATAGGGTTGGTAATGGCTTATTAGAAACCCTAGCTGAAACAAGCACAGAAAGTATTTCCTTAAAAAAGTCAACTGAGCCTTTTTATTTGAATGTGTACTTAACATTTCATGCGGTCTTAACTGATGTCAATATTTTAGTATGCATTTGGGCATGACCTAGTAAAGAGATTCTGGGCTTGTCCATCTGCTGTGGCCAAAGATATTACGCTCCTTACGAGCCTTGGCTGTTTCAGCATTAGTATAAATTCAGCACACTTTTCATTCTGCAAATATATAACATGAGAACAAAGTGGGAGAAATACCAAAAATTGATAGTGACTCAGACATAAAGAATCCTAGAATTCTAAGTTGTCCATGAATGATTAAAGTGGGGAATTGGTGAAATTCTCATGATCATCAGAGGGTAAAGGTCTAAATAATTTTACAAAGACAGCAGTAAGTGAATATGGCAACCAATATTAAAGTGTAGCCACACAATTTACTGAACAGAGATGTTTGGAGTGATTGCTTAGATGAGATCACTCTGGACAACCATTCATCTTAAGAATTAAAATTGCAAAATATTTTTTTCTCTTTATTTAAAGTCCTATAAACAGCAGATAAAATGCCTGTCCAGCACACTTGTACGGTGAAATAAAATTAATAGGTTTTTCTATACTGGACACTTCTTAAACAAAATGTGAATTCATGAACTGAACATTCGAGGAAGAAATGTCAGATTAAGATTACTTTGCAGGTACAGCTGCGTGACAAATATATTTTTGTATATTTAACCCTTTAATTATTAAAAAAATGCATAATATATACATAATACAGGTTGCATATATATGTATAGTATATTGTGGGGTTTATGTATTGTGTATATAATTTACATATAAAGCATGAATTTATATGTAGAGAGAAATGTAAGTGAGCAGTACAGATGCAGGGAATACAAGAGAAAATCTTACCTTACTCTGGAGTCTCCTTGCTTCCAGTGTTTTGCCACCTTTTGGCCCTCACAGCCAACTTTCTCCAATCTAATAGCCCCGCAGCCTCTGGGTTTACAGATTATGTGATAAAGCAGGTTACCTTCTGCTTTACTTCAGTGACTAGTATTTTTAAGAGTGTCAATAACTGGAGATGTGGGTTATGCATGTGGAAATACAAAGCAGCATTTTGTGCATAGTCCATTTTAGCCTCTTCCTACATTATTTTTATTTTATCCTTTTCTCTGTGTGTTCATATAAGATCACTGAAGGTATTATAAGCTATGATTGTCAGAGACATTTCTATTTCAAGGGGGGATGTTAGATATAAGAAATAATAAGGATGTAAGAAAATTAAATCGAAACAGACTCATTTGCAAAGAACCAACCTAAGTTTCAAATGACAGCCTTTACTGGATCTTCCATGAACCATTCCCTTTGAAGTTCATCATGGAATGAAATAATAGACTGTTAAAAGGGATTGTGATTTACCCAAGGATATGCTTCCCTGCTGGTGGCTGACATCTGATAAGCAGTAAAGCTGCATTACACTTCAAGTGGTGGGTTCTCACCTTCAATTTGATTAGGTCATCCCATACCCATGCCACCTCATATCTGTCTTCTCCGATACTCTCAGACCCTTTACTGAAAAGCTACCAGATTTGTTCTTCCTTTCTTAAACCTAGAAATGAAATTGTTGTGAGGGACATGTAGGTGTAATGCATAAGAAAGAGTTTTAATTTCATGTAGTTTCTTGCATATGCAGTATTTTAAAGGAGTTTAAAGTTCTGTCTGTTCTGCAATTAGTCTTGACAGAGGCTGACAGCAAAAGGTTTCACCTGACTGACCTACTGGAGAGTAATCAACTAAACTGAAAGTGGTTTGGGTTCTAGTAAACACTTGGGAAAAAAATTAACTGGAATACAGTGACTGTCTGGCTTTTTGTCAAGGTGAGGAAAAATGGGGTTTATGTTTACACTACAATCAAGAATATTTTCATCACTTGTGTAATTCAATGTTATTTTGCTAAACTATTCCATGAACTTCTCAGAAGAGCACACACTTCAGGGAAAAAGTTAGTATCTTTAACCAAGATGTCAGCTCATATGTCAAAGAGAAAGTCAGGATGTCTCTCTTTTAAAATAATCTAGATTTAACTTCTCTATGAAGTTTGTTGGAAGAAATGTATGATTAAGAATAAAAAGGGGTTCAATTCTGTAAGTCATTGGTCTAAAATCAAAATCAGACCCGATTTTAGCTTTGTAATTATGAAAACAAAATCAAATCGATGTTTTGCTCCAACCAAAGCATGACTTCCTAAGTCTTGTGCCTGAAGCTACTCGAGTTAGCTTTTAGCATGCTCCCTTTAGGTCAGCCTTGCAGACATTTACACAGTGTCTATGTTGATGGAGAGGCCTTTTCTTCTTGTCTGAAGTAACGAAAAGATCAAATGTGGCATCATTAAAAATCATAGGGCAAAAAATACAGTAGCACAGGTGCTTAATTAAATATTATTTGCTTCTATTCCAAACAATTGAAAGCAGGTCATGTCAAACTACAGAGAAAACAATTTTTCTTGTGGGTGGATTGGTCAAGTGCTTTAGGTATGTTCAGCCCTTTAATACAGGGAACACTTTGCCCCCAAAAAATTTTCATACAGAAACCAGAAATAGAGAAAGTCTCTATATGAAAAAATACCTGCAATCTCCTCAGTTCTCATGATGAGAATTTTCTCATTCTATGTTGTTTGCATAGTAAACCCGAAATTTGTGTTTTGGGAGTCACAGAAGATTTCCTGGGAGATAGGTTATCACATAAAAGGAGCCTTTGTTGTGATAATTTTGATATATTTTAAGTAGGTTAGGCTTTTCCATTTTCCACTTACCTTCTCTCATACACATAGCTTGCTCTTTATTACAAGACATTTTGGAAAGAAAGCTATTCTGCTTTTGTGGGGAAAATGGGAAGAAAATGTATTTCCATTAGTGTAGCCTAGTCATAGACTTCTATAGCTTTCACATAAATTGCTAATATTGGTGTAACCAACTATGTATGTGATGCAGCTTTTTAATGTACCAGCCTGTCTTCTTGACACAATTTCTCAGTGAAATATTCTGAAAAAAAAGCTTTATAAGAAATACTTTTCAATTATTATTATTATTATATATACTAATCTAACATGGTCTAGGTTATTGATAAATGTTTCAACATTTATGTGAAGAAATGTTAAAGAGAAGTTTTTGCAGCAAAAACCTGTAAAGCTTTAGAGAGAAGGAAATGATGGAAAAGTTTCATTGCCATACCTGTATATCCAATTAGTACCCTACTGAGTGATGTAGAAATATATTATTAACTCACTATGATGCAAAGATAGTTGATTGATAGTGGACCTATTAAAATTAATTTTCAAAACTACTTGGTTGTCCTGACACACATCTCCATGCTAAATTTCTGTGTGAGATAAAGGTGGTTTAAATTATTTGTTGCTAAATTCCTGCAAATCATATGCATATCAAACCTAACAGAAACTCTTGGGAAAGTTAATGCTGACTTTTATATTTACATACATATACATTGCTTTATCTTTTTTTACTTTACATGGTGATCTAGATGTCAATATGATGTACAAGGAAGAAGCTTTCAAGCAAGTTATTTGGGAAGAAATTTTACTGCATTATACATAGCCATACAGTGGTTTGTTGATGAGACAATGTTTTGCATAAGGCAGACATTGATCATTGCTTTCAAACTCTTTTCAATTATCTTCATTTTCACATTCCTCTGTGATTCAGCTTAATATACTAAGCTGTCAATACAGTTTTCTTTCCTCTTTCCTCTGGCTTTGTTGGAATATCAGTAAATTGTAAGGATCCCTGCTAGATAGTTATTATGATGTGTTTGCAACAAGATATTTTCTTTTTAGCTATACTGTATTAACACTACATTGGCACGTCTCAATTTAGTACCTTAATGTTCAAATATTTCATTCAGATAATTTTCAGTGAATTTTCTATAGCAAAATAATTTAAAGACCCTGAGTTTACTTACATTAACCTGCAAGAATTCTGTGTCCAACCCACAAAGAACATCTCATCATGTAAACATTTCCTTGTTTCAGTCCCATCACCAGTTCCAGAATGCATGCTCAGAAGTTTGTGAAATTAAATTTTTTATTAATAATTATTTTTATGACCTCAACAGTGCATCAAGCAGTCACTTACCGTAAATTTTCCAAGACCCAGGCAGTTTTCTCCATTTCTGTACCGCTAGCATTTGTCTGATAGATTGCACAGTTCCGTTGGTTCCTTCTCACATATTTCAGTTTTATGCACCTGACCTCAGATGGCTTTCTGCTACCTTAACTGCCTTCATCACAGACTGAAGCTCTTCTGCAGGTGAACTTATGCATATCACTAGCACTTTATTTTTTTTTTAATTATTATTATTATAGCCCTGAAGAAAAAGAGTCTACTATAATAAATTTAATTAAAGAGGATAATCATATTTGTCTTAGTCCTTTCTACACTCTGTCACTGGACACTGGTTGACAAGACATTTCCCTATAATTATTTTCTTTACTTAATTTTATTAACCATAGACAGTTAGAGGTTATTCTATACATGAAGCATCATCATTTCTTTATGGAGAAATATATGCTTATGTTAAGTAAAAAGATTAAGGTATGTGGTACAAAAAAAAACTTAAAAAGAACTGTCAGTTTATTTCACGCTGCACTGTAGTGAGACAAAAGTAAAACATGGAGAATATAACATTTCCAAAAGATGAACATTTAACTTTTGCAGACATGCAAAACATTCACTGCGAATAGTTTCTGTCTTAACACTTGATAGAATGTGTCTTTCATATAGTGAAAAGTAGGTTCTTTTTCTCTTTTGTGTTACTTTCTGATATCCTCTTCCCAGGCAAAAAGATCAAAGTTCTGTCAAACACTGGCTTATGCTTTTGTAAAAAATGTTTTTTTCTTAGTTTTTTGGTTGTTGGTTTGGGGTCTTATTTAGTTTTGTTTTGTTTTTTTTTTAATGTGGGCATTTTACAACTTATTAGGTGGTGTTTATCCAACTTGAATCCAGCTTGTTTAGAATTTTTATCTTCAGCTTTTAGATTCTGCTCTCAAGATTGAAAGTGGTGGATTTTCATCTCATTTTTTTTCACCTTAGAACACAGTATAATGTAATTTAAAATTCTGTGTTAATTGTGCCCATTTTACATGAAAAATATTATCTATAATTTAATATATAGATGATGTAAACCTTGCTCACAGGTCTCTTTGTGTTCCCACTCTGGGATAGCATCTTAATAAAGAAATTAATTAGTGCAAATGACAGGTGTAATTATTTAGTCATATCTGCAAAGATATGCTTGAATAATAATATTATTCCTGAGCAAAAGGAAACAACTAAGTTAAATTTTAATAAATATGACAATACTTAATCTGTGTTTTCACAAATGGGGACAGACATTGGAAAGCGGGTAGAGGGAAATGCTTGGGATATCGTTCATATATAAATAATACAAAACTGTCACACCTTACATATCTCCAGTCCTTCTTTTAAACCTGACTTCCTATTCCTGAGTAATTGTTGCATAAGGCTTTCTGCAAAAGGGCTCTGTTTTGAAGATTTAAGTCTTTTAAACTTTACTGAGCAATGATAAAAATAAAAAGCATCTGCTAATGACAAAGCAGTATTTGCCAATGTGGGTAGTAAAACTTGACATAATAGCACTCTACTGTAAATTTTGTAATTAAGAACCAGAACTATCAGATGAAACCCAGCTTAATCCTTATCTCACTGCCCCAGATTTTGCCGCTTTGAAGATAATGTTTTATTACATCTACAATCAAACCATTATTTGGCCTCATTAAACTACTGCTGGAGTAGTCAGTGATCAAAATACTTACAGTGACCAAAGGTATAAACAAAATAATCTCAAGTTCATCAGTAATACTGCTTACTTGTTTTCATTGGGCATTTTTAGATAACTGCCCTTTTTTCTTCCCTTTGTAAATTTTGTAGTTTATTGGAGTCCGTGGTTTTGAATAAAATTTTTGAGGACATAGAGGACAAAGAGGAGATCTTGAAGAACTTGTAATTCAACTGATATTTTCTGTTTGGTGTTACTGCAGGGTCTTGCACATTCCATTCAGACTCTGGCACATATCTGTGTGATATGTGTTCACCTTAGTTAGACTTCCGACTGCCTTTCTCAGAAGTTACATCTATGCTTATTAGATCATTGCAAATACTGAACAAGACATTGATAATAATGTATCAGCTTCACTGTTAAGGACGATGTTAAGGCCTGGAAGACCACTGACATTTCCTATGTCACTCTTTGGTTTATTTCATTTCCAGAGGATGCATAACACCTCACTATTGTGTTGGGAACTTGCATAAGCTGTGAAAAAAAGATATTCCCTTGGAGTTTAGACATTACTCCATTCACTCGGCATTCAAGAACTTCATTGGTAGCAGGGAATTGTCAGAACACATCTGGGAATATACACATCTGGGAATGAACAGGAAAGAAATAACAAATCACCTGGAAACTTTTTTGTGAAAAGTGCTTACTAAGGAAAAATGAGGCTTACAGTAAATCAAGCAAAAAAAAAAATCCATGTGAAAAGAGATGTGGGTAGGTAAGTAAATCGCCTTTTTTGGTTTTAGATTTTCACAGTGTCATCTTTAAACACAGTTTGAATTTTAAGGAGTATACTTTTTGATCTCAAGGAAGAAGATGAGGTTTCCTGATTCTAGCCAAAGGACAGTAGCATATCTGAGCAGAAAGCTCCTTAGGAGCCAGGCAAGAGTAATCATGTGTTTGTCATGGGGTGGTGCCCTCTCTCATGTTCTTGAGCATGAACTCTCTGCATTAACTGTTTGAATCTGCCTGATTAATGATGAAGACTCAATCCTAAAACTATGTGGAGTCCCACTCAAGCCAATGATACGGAAAAATTTTAATCCTTTGATTTAGATGCATATTTTGTTCACTATTTCTTCATTGTGCTTTTGCTTTGCAGTTAAAAATGTGTGCGCTACAAGTTGGAAGTGTGTATTCAAGCACTTAAATTGAGTTATGAAATCTACTTACCCTTGCAGCTTCTCGAGTTATAGTCCCTCTTCCCCCTCCTGCTTCATCAAAAAATTCATGCCAGCTTTACATAGGCAACTCTTCAGCCTGAAGAGAGAGTCCACTATGACAGGGAGCAATCTGCGTGGCTAAACACAGATGTCCAGTAGAATTTTAGGCATTTTAGGAAACCCTGTTTGGGTTCCATCTGCCATTTCAGAAGCCAGTGTGACTCCTATAGGTCTTGTGCCATAACTTCTAGCAGTGTGATATCCCAGACAGTATTGGAAACCTACACATTAAGGCCTTGTCAGGTAAGAAGAACAAATAATCTCAACGTTTAAGACCCTTCAGTGAAATCTCCCCAATGCTGGTCACATGATGTGTCACTGAGAAAAATTAACATAACCTCTGGTTCAACCTCTGAGGAAATATTTACAGGCTCTTATAATACAAGATTATATTTAATATAGAAATGTCTCCCTGCTACACAAAACGGGCATGAATTACAAAGCTGCACCATGTCTACTTGCTAAGAGCCCTACAAAATCCTCTGCATTTGGATGGAGTAGCAGAAAGCTATATGTAAGTGTATATCTAAAGTAAAAGCTGTCACGCAGAAACCCAAGATGGATAAAAAAATGACCCAACACTCAAATGTGTCAGCTTGTTTTGCTACAAAAGACTGAAACGAGTTACATCTATGTCACAGAATCATAGAATGGGTTGGATTGGAAGGGACCTTTAAAGCTCATCTAGTTCCAAACCCCCTACCATGGGCAGGTGTAGAGGGTTAATCAACATTGATAATATACAGTTGTGGGCTTGCTTCTGGGCTGGTGGGTTGGCTGATGTGGATAATGCACAGCTGTGGCTTGTTCAGGCTAAGTAGCTAAATAGCACTGAGGAGCCTGGAAGAGGAGGAGCACTGGTGGAAGGGAGCACTGAGTGAAGAGAGTGGATGAAGAAGAGCCCAGGGATGTAGGAGAGGCCCTGGGAGAAGCTGAGAGAAGAAGGGGGCCTGAATGAGGAGAGGCTGGCTGGAGGAGGAGCCGGGAACCTGGACACAGCAGAGGCAAGAAGCAGGGTGGGCTGGCCTGAAAAGGATGAAGAAACAGCACGGACAGTAGATGAACTTTTGGAGGCTTGTGTGGGAAAGCCTTGTTGCAGCTGGCAAGTTTTGTAGTGCTGCAACAGGCAGGGACACCGTCCACTAGACCAGGTTGCTCAAAGCCCCATCCAGCCTGGCCTGGAACACTTCCAGGGACGGGGCACCCACAGCTTCTCTGGGCAACCTGTTCCAGTGCCTCAACACCCTCACAGTAAAGAATTTCTTCCTAATGTCTACTCTAAATCTACTCTCTTTTAGTTTAAAGCCATTCCCCCTTGTCCTGTTGCTACAGGGTCTACTAAAACACCTGTCTTCATCTTTCTTATAGGTCCTCTTTAGGTACTGGAATGCCTAGTCATTAGAAGTGGGGTCAGCATTATTTAGTCTTCTGAAGTACAGCAGGGCTATAACACTGTTCAAGTTCAGCAGTTTAAATGATGGGGTTTTTTTTTTCCTTTCTTTTTCTTCCCCCCCCTGCCATTTCTGGTTTTGGGTTTTTTTTTCCTTTGGAAGTGCAAAACAAGATACCTGATTCACCAGTGTGGAGTCTGTTTTTTTCACAGAGTATCCAAATACATTATCAACATATGCTATCCCTAAAAGTGGCTTCAAAGGGCTCACTCTGATAATGCATGTGAAGAAAAAGAAAGTTGGTCACTCAGGTAAGAATGAAAAAGAAAGCTACGTCTTATGGGAATTTTGAAGTATAGGAATAACTACAAAGTACAGTGGGAAAACACCTATACTGACTTTAGTAAGGAGGACTGAATAATTCATCATCTATATTTTCCACAGGTGTGATGGATTTTTTAAGTGAGAAGATATTTAAACTTTCAAAATTAAAACAAAAGGAACTTTGACCACAAAGTCCTAATTTGCTGATACTCAGCAGCTTTTAACAGCAACATATTTAGAAATCTGAAAGAAAGAGGTAAGTCACCTTTGCCTGTTTGTGGAGTTTTTTTAATATAAAAATGCTGAAAGACTTATGCACAAAGAACAACAGCAATTATAGTAAGTTAATATAAGTTTACCTTGGAATAGAAGGTAATTCTTATAGTAATGCTAAACTTGAAATCTACCAGTCAGGTAATATGCAAAAAGAAGGTTAATATCAAAATAAGTACCACAGCAAAACCATTAAAACTGGTGATTAGCTCAGAAGTTATACAGTCCTCTTTAAAACTCCTGTTTTAAGACACAATAAAGTTGTATTCCAGGAGTATAAAACGCAAGACTCGGAAATAGAGAATTAAAAGTAGAATATTATGTTGTGGCATTAGTGCCTAAATCTAAAGTGGCAAAATAGAACTTCTGAACTTGCTGTGTTTTGTAATTGCACTGGGTTTTGTTCTGGATGGAGCTGAACAAGCCACTCCACTGCAAGAAGACAAGTGGAACAGTCTTCTTGGAGAAGGTTCAACTCAAAACAATTCAGGCTCCCTCCTCAATAGTGAAATAAGAGAAAGACCTCCAGAAGACAATTCTTTCCATGTATCTTAAACACCCGTATTTATTCATCTTTAATGTGCTAAATAGCCATCTAGAATCTCTAGATTTCTCTAGAGAAATCTCTCTACCACCGACTTTTGAGAAAACTTAGTATAGTCAAGATGCCTCCCAGGGAATAGCTAAAGGTAAGAGAGGAGGAAGTCCTCATACAGAGACTTACTCTAGTGCTTTCCAATGCCTGAAATTAGTCATAAGATTCAATCCAGCCTTCACTCAAAAGTTACCTTGATTCACAAAACCACAGTACTGTTATTTCCATGATGCTGTGTCAGTCTGACTCTGGTAGCCTAACATATTAATAACTTAAATAATTCCCTTAGTTCACAGAACTCTTATTAGTTTTATTGTGTTGTACAGAATAATTAGGTATGGGTTGGTTGAAAAGACAGATCTGCCTTTGCACTCAAAAATTTATTTTATTGTCTCTAAGCTACTTTGCAAGGAGGCTGTGTGAAACTGTGGACTAGTTTTTGCCAACTTTCTCATCTTTCTCATCAACTTGCAGGATTCTCTGATGTAAACTAGTTGAAACATTTGGATGATTCAGCAATGTTGTATGCCCAATCAAAAGATGCTTGGATGCATTTACACTGAATAAATACAGGAACTGATATTCTAAGTAATTTAGAGTGTGAAGATTTGGTCAACAAATTGTAGGAAGTTATAAAGACTGCAATGTCCCAAAGAAAGAATAAGGTACATCTGTGATATGGCAGGATACATATATATATGATTAAAAAATATGCAAGAAATTGCACATTTGGTAGGAAATATGGAAAAAAGAGAGGAAATTTAATGTGTTTCAGTAGTCAGATGTATCCATCCCATTACCAGAATGTATCAGCATCTTTTCAACAGGGGCACACAACTGTTGAACAAGGCAATACTACGAAATGAAAGACCATTGGAAGCTCAGCTCTTTCAATTCACTGTCAACACAAAAACAAAATCAACCATCAAGGATATTTTATTTTTTGAATTTACAAACCCAAACCAAGAGGAAAAAAGATATCCAAATAAAACTCACCATACCTGACCTATTGTTTGCAGGTATGAGAAAGGAATATCCCGCATATTCATGAAAGCTCAGCACTAAGGATGCACATAAAAACATGTGAAAACCAGAATATGCTGCTGTGACGTGGCAGTAGCATTTTCATGTGTGGACAGCAAACTCCCCTTAAAAGACCAGTTATTAGCCATGTGTGGACAAACATTAGCAAGTTTTATGGGTCACTGTTCTGAGTACTACCAAGTATTTACTAAACCTATGAGCTGCTGAAATGACCCTTGGGAAAGCTGTCAGGAATGTGAGATATAGCAAACCTTCTTGCCTCTTCCATGTACATTACTGCCATTAACATATAAATGGATACCACACCTTAGTAAGTTCAGTCCATATATGTTGCTAATCACTGTAGAGCCTGATGGACATTTGGCAGCCTTTCAAAAAGCCAGGAGAGCAAGTACACTTTATGCCATACTCTATTTGCTCAAGCTCCATTAAGGCAGTGAAACCACTTAACCCCGGGTGCTGTGACACCACACGAAGCTGTTAAAGTGTCCATCCCCAACAGGGAACCTCTTTCCTGCTGCAGTCCTGACTCAGTACGTTTGTGTAAGTAGCCACAGAACAGTGAGAGCTACTAGAAACTGTCAGTGTAGATAAGGCAGTACTGGCAGCCAGGGCTTCCCGCTATGCTTTTGAAGTCACTAAGACTCTTAAACCATGACTCAGAAGAACAGAAACTGTTTCTCCTCAGCCTCTGGAATCATCCCACAAAGTAGAGGAAGCAAGAGCCAGTTTGGAAATCATGATCCTTCCCCTCAAAAGCAGCCCTCCAGATATCAACTGCTAGTGCCATTTGCACACCCTCATAGTTAGTACTTTTTACTGCTAGCATTTTAATGGAATAATTAGCAAGGAAAATTAGTCTTACAGGGCAGGATTTCTTTACATTGTTTCCACTTAATAGATGCCCATCATGTCTCTTAATATTCTGAACAGAAAAAGTTTCCTTCCATTTCTGTCCCCTTCCCCTTTCTACACCAACGCAAGGTTTAGGGGTGATGGAGTGGTATTGCTAGGCAGTATTTCTGGGGGTGTCGCTCATGCGACTATGCAGCCACTGCTCTCTGGCAGCACTCACAGTAAAAGTAGATTTTTATTGGTACACACTTCCAGCTTTTGCTGCACCTCTAAAGATCATCAGACATAACAGGAGCCCACCAAGAAATGTGTTGGGCAAGCCTGCAAATGCAGTCAGCATTCAGATGAGAATATCCTCTGCTCCTTGGTCTTTACAAAGTACATCTCTCATCATTTCAAAAGCTCCAGAGTGTTTGAAAAGCAACAATAATTTTTTTAAAAAGTGCCAAATTGCTGTATAAATCTTACAATTTAGCTTCACAACATGTATCCATATCTCAGCCACCCTCAGAAATGAAAACATGAGCCAGTGTGTCAGCCATCAGATGTATTTTTCTGTCATGCAGCTCAATGTCTGACAACTTTCTGTCACTCCTGACTCTGTCAATATTCTTGGGCTCTGTTTATCTGCTGTGATCCTGAGCTTCTTGCTCTGTGCAAGCCGGCATGGAAGATCACAGATCCCGCTCCTGCTTTAGGCTGACCTACATTCTCCAAAAGATTAGGCAGCCCAAAATACCGTCTTTAACTTTCTGGGACATGTCTGAACAACAATAAGCTTCATGAAGAGGAAAACACATTAACACAAGCTCCAATTCTCATCTGTCTTCTCTCCTGGCAGAGTCTCTGAAGTAGCGGTGTCACTGAGGGGCATGCCTGCTGCCTTCTGATCTTCTGCTGAGTGGTGTTTGACTAGTGATCGCTTGCTTTTTAACAGCTTCAGAAAACAGCAGCAAAGCAGTCCTGTCAAAGCTGTTTTATTTACCCCCAAAAAGGGGCACGTGACCTGTTGGAAAAAACAAACAAAAATCCTAATTGGATAATGATCAAAGACTAGAGGACAGATCAGCTCTTTTGTGTAACATAAATGCTGAGAAACAAAAGATTCTTGCAATGTAGCGTCTGCTTACTTCAATACACCAAATACCACCTTTGCGTACCTAATGCTCACTTATCAATGCAATTAAAGAAAAATTTCAGGCTAACTTCTGTATGGGACTCCCCAAAACTTGTTTGTGGGAATAAACTGTGTCCTTCCTAGGGACTAGTTACTGAAACTAAGGGGTGGAGATTCAGGTCCAGATTCAGTCACCTGCGTGAGGTACATATATACAGTGCAGGCCTACATATCTACTAGGTGTCTAAGCTTCTTGCATGGTCGTGGAGATCTAGTCATTCTAGTCAAGGTGGCTAATAGACCACTTAGGTCCACTGAGGTCCACCTAAAGTAGACACCCGCATTTAGCCAGCTAAACAACTCTCCATTAATCATGTTGCAAACATATTTTACACCCATAATTTTAAAAATAAGTGTTTTTTCAAGCAACAAGTCTTTACCTAGCATAGCAAGCTTTAGGGAGTTTTGATGATGAGATGCAAGCATGGTGATATAGAAAAGGAAAAGGAAGGAAAGGTGTTCACATATGATTTTTGTCAAATGATTTTTGATCTGTACGAGTTAAAGTGAATCAAGTGCAGCATGCGTTATAAGGAGATAGTTTTCAGTCTACCTGTATGACCTTTCCAGGTCTGTGTATAACAAATTGTGACTAAAAGCAGAAAGGTTGTGTTAATACAATTCATAATAATACTCCCTTCTCCTACTTAAATTCTCAAGTTTGCAGCAGATATTCCTTCTCTATATCCTTGTATTATTACATCTGTGCAGAAATATAAACTAAATTGATAGCAATAGTGGAGCATGGCATTAGAAACACTTCATAGCTGAGCAACAACAGGTCATGGAGACAGGAACGCTGGACCCTCCTGACAGCTGCCCCACCTGAAAGAGGCTCTCCCTGCCGTCTTCAAGAGCACCTACAACAGCAAGCCTCAAACAGGCAGCCAGAGAAAGCACAACATCAGGTCCTAATCAGTGTCAAAGCCTATAAAGTGGTGCTAGCCACAGAACTAGGCTGTGGTGTAAATACTGATTGATGCTATTCATCCTTGCTTCCGCGGTGTCAGGTATTAATGTCTACTTACCTGCTGTCCCAGTTTTATGCTGTTCACTTGATTTATGTGTCCCAGTCTTAGTACTTTTTTTTTTTTTTTTTTTTGTGCTTCAGCACAAAACAGTCTGAAGTAAAAAAGGAATTGCCTAGAGAAATCCCCAAATGTTGCACAGCTACCAAAGAGTTGCAGTCATAAGGTTCTATGGAGTGGGAAAGAACAGAGAGAAAGCATTAAATAAAACCCCAATGATCCTAGGTAATCTTGCAATACTTTGGTGACTTCTCAAGATGCTTAGACCATTACTATCTGAGCAGGCTAGGACAGCTTTTAGGCTTTTCTCCCTGTCATGGATCAAATAAGCCCTAGAACAGTACTGTTATGTTCTCCTACATCATATTTTCTTACAGACACAGAGAAGGTTTGTCACGATAAAAAAAAAAAAACAAACTTAGTTCACATAGTTTACCAAATCAAGATTGAAAAGATTTATTATTAATTAATGATGTATGATTACTGACAATCAGTAAACCACACATTTAAAATTTAGCAACTGTAATTCAACAAGTAAACCATAACATTAAATGCTTAGGAAATATTAATGAATAGCCACAAATTTCTAAACAGCTTTCTGCAATGAGTCCCAAGACCCACACAAACCCACACCCATGTTTACAGAATGAAGTACCCTCCCCTCAGCCTTACCGATACCATTGTGGGTCACCCACATGTCCCCTTTTCTGGGACTGTGGTGTCCCCTGCTTACACACCTTTCCTGTGGGAGGTGGGAGTTACTTATTAATAAAATGTGTAAGCAGACAATGCAATGTAGGTGTTTCATCAATGGCACACGAGCATTTACAAGGAGCACTGACAGGAAGAAGCCTGATAAATCTGTTAGAAGAGATTGAACTTGAACAGAGCCTGCAACTGTAACGGTGGGGTGGGATACAGGAAAGATGACTTCTAATTTGCTGAAGATGCTTCTTTTTCCTTAGAAGTCAAACTCTTATTGTTATTAAAGAAGTTACTTAAACACTCCTATGTTAAAACAGGATGTTTCACAGAAAGATTCCTTTAGGCAAAGTGCATTTCTGTCTGTGATGCTCACTTTGGTAATTGATGTTCTACTGATATCGGAAAAGAAAAAAGGGGCTGCTGTATTTTTATTTTTATTTTTAAATGCAACTCTTCTACTGGTACAATCTCTTGCACACAATGGTGTTTTTCTTCCTGAAAACTGTTAATTGAACTCTGCTGTATAGTATGATGATGCCAGCAGCTGTACTAAGCCAAGATTTTTTGTTCATTGCCCAAGATTTATTTTCAAACTGGCTGAGGCTTGCAATGTCTTGCTTTATAGTCTATGTGCTTTGAAAAACTGTGTAAGGATCAGCTGAAGAAATTAGAATAAAATAAATACAACCTGACCATTATTTTACTGGTGCAAGCTCTGATGGCTTGAAAAATCCTGCTTCCATGCAAGCCCTGTTTTGATATCACATAACGTCCAGTAGAAAAATAGTAGTCAAGGTTTCAAAAAAAGAAAAGTTAATATAGACTTATGAAGATGGTGACTTGCAATAACACCTCAATTTACTTTGTAGAACTTCTCAAACTTGAAAGGAAGCTGGAAACAATGACCTTTCTGGGAACATTATAATAATTTGGACATTCCCAAAGTTTTATTTGTAGTAAGGAATAAAATTATGACATTTAGTTTACAATAGTGTGCCAATTCCTAGAAAGCATTCCTGAAGATGTATCTAAGCAAGTGGGGAAGTGAGAGAGAACACAAATGTACAATAAGCACTGTAGAAAACAGCTATATCAAGTTCACATTTCTGTAAGGAATATATGAACTTTCACAGCAATTTAGCACGCATACACACACACATACGGAAAAAGATAGGTCCAGAAGAATGATCTTGATTCCAAACATGCCTATTACAGGGTTCTCTCTTCCTGTATTTCAGTACCCAACTGAACATACTGTAAGCAAGCTGTTCATGGAATGGACCAAGCCAAGTATTATCTGTGGTGATTCTGCTTTGGTACTTACAACAGGAGGATGAGGAGGACTGAATCACTCAGAGGATTATAAAAGAAACCAAATGTGCGTCTCTTCATAATTACAAAAGTTTAAGCCTTAAGAAAAATAGTGAAATTTCTCTGAGAAAAAACACAGGTGCAGTTGATTCTACCTTAAACCCAAGGCACGGATGAGACAACTCCCTGCTGCCCTATGATGCCGTGGCTACAGAGCTCTACCTGCTTCTCTGGTAGGCTCCTCATCTGTAGATATCATGTGTGTGCCTGGCCAGGTCTCAGGTCTGTGGTCTCACTTTGTAGATGTCAGGAATCATTCTGGAAATGAGAAAGTGAACCTTTTTTTTTTTTTCCCCCTACCAGCAAACCTATAACAAAATTCACTGAAAGAATCCTTTTCATTTCAGTGATCCAGCTCAGAACTAGGGTTGAAATGTAATGTCTTCATAACTGAAAGTTCACTAAAATAAAGAATTTGGTGATAACTGAAGATCATGCTATGTCTTCATGTCTTTCCAAAGAAGAAAATTATGGGATGGAGCAAGGAGAAGAGAAGAAAAGGAAGGGGTGAAAAGAAAATAAAGCATATTACCAAAATACATTGTTCTATACATCCACAGCAAGTGCTGCATGCTTATGTCAATCTTTTGGTGGAAGGATTGCCATGTTCCAAGACATTAGACTACCTGAGTAACAATTTGCCCTCTCAGAACTGGTGGTTTATGGCTTTTCAGTTTCAGGATGCAAGCATGATGGAAACCATGTGCACGTGATCACATGGTAGTCTGAAACTGGGCAGGAGAAAAAATTCATTTGGATTTAAGTTTTATTGAAAAATAAAGCCAAACTATAGAGAATTCAAAATCTGTATCGACATTCACAGATATTTACTTCTGGAGTTCTGGCATCAAAGTAACAAGAACTGGCAATTTCACTATTTGTCATTGGAAATACAGATGGAGGTGAATTGGGAGAGTGTACAGTATTCACAGGTCTCCCAAAGTTTTCATCTAATAATTCCCAAAACAACTCAAAGCATCAGCCAGGAATTACAATGAACACTAAAGCACCAAGCAATAATACATCCACTAGTGAAAGAACTTGTTCACTGTTGGTATCTGGTGGTTTTTTCCCCCTTCCACAAAAGCAGAGAAGCCATAGAGTCAGTTCAATTAGCTGCCAAGGAATTTAACCCGTGGCCTAGATGGAGCTTGATGCTTTCATACACACTTTCCCTGAGCTTGAGGGAGAAGCTGTGGAAGTGCAGGGCGTCCACATTGCCACTGTGTTCTGTCAGTGTCTGTTGTGGGTGTGAGCAGCCAGGTTCATCTTTTAATTACGGTTTTCTTTGCTAGAGGTTCCAACCAGCCCTTTTCCTGAACTTCAGAAATAAATGAGACATAAAGCTACCCTTTTTTGCTCTGCACTCATTCTAATGCTATTCAGTCCCTACTGCTTCACAAGATTATAAATATTACAATCCAAATAGTGTCACATGAAAAGGAAAACAGCAAACTGTTATAAGTTCGAAGTTCGTCAAGGGATTTCCAAAAGCCTCCTCAGAAAGTGAGAGAAAAGGTAAAACCACCAGGCAAAAAACTGGGTCATTTTTCAAATGTGATATATAAATCTGATGCCTTTAAACAGATTGAGTGTTGGCAGAAAGGACATATTCCTGGTGCATTTAGTATGGCTTTTATTATCTTTCTGTTCTAAAGATTCTTTGAAATAATTTTAATTATCATAGTTCAATGACAAGAATTGAAATAAAGTTGATGATGGTAAAAATTTTGCGCTATTTTATGTCACAATCAATGCAAAAACACACATGGGGAGCTCACTACTAGAGCATAAATCTGCCTGTAGAAGACAAAACATGACACACTGAAGGAAAATCCAGCAACAAAAAGATAATTCATTTCATGAAACTGGCAGTGTGGATCTGTCAGTTGTGTGTTTAGTGTCTTGCAATACATGGTAACACCTCAATTTCCCCTAAAATCTGCACGACTGACAATATAAAGAGGCAGAGCAACAACAAGGTAAGCAACACCACAGGGGTAGGATTTGTGCTTACAAAGCACAGAAACCTTGTCTTACTATGTCCTGGGCAGGCAGTAGAGACTTGCAGTGGCATAAAATGTTCTTTGATTATTTTTAATTTTGTAAACCTTCGTATTTTCTGCTGTCTTTTGGAAAAACCCTCAAATATTATGAAAAGAGGGAATGAAAAATAAATAAAGATCAAAAAGAAACCTGAAATAGACTATGGCCACAACATTTCTGTTCTAAGAAGAAAAATATAAAATAGTAATAAAAAATAATCAAGAAGCATTGTACCTTATGGAAATTTCAACTCAGTTTTTAGATGAAAGAGGTCTACAGGTAGGCATCCAAACAAAACAAATCTTTTAAAGTTCACTAAGTATGATGAATGAGTTCATGTTATTATACTGTATGAGTGTCTATTTATAGGTTACATCAGTATAACTAACTTTGCCACTGTGTTTGAAGCACAATCTTTTGAACCTAGCCCTAGAACTGTGCTTTGCTAAAAAAACTGTAATGCACCAGGTACAGAACATCTTCTGTAGACACATTACCTGGACTCTGAAATAAATGTAGGAAGGTGACCTCACATGGTTATAGGTCAAGCAATTAGGAAACACATAGATAAAAGCAAGACAGTTTCTGTAAAAAGTTCTTGAGGAAGGAGCGTGTTTTGAAGTTCCCCACCTCTTGGCTCTGACTTGATATTTTACTGCTCTTTACATTCCAAAGGCTATAGGAAAACTCACAAAACCTCATTGTTTCCTTGGAAAGGAGAATAATATTGTACCTGCATAGAATACCTCTGCTTAAAGATAGCTTTCATTAAAAGGTATGTATTAAAACATATAAAATAACTCTCATATATTAAAACATATAAAATAACTCTCATATATATACTATATATGTATACTAAGAAGACTGAAAAACTTCAGGTTCCCCATGGTGGGAGGTGGGGAGAAAAAGAAAGTTCTGAAATTCTCTCAAAGTTACTGAGTGAACAAATCCTCATATAAAATGGGTCAGGAAACACAAGCAACACTGGCCAAAATTCATATTTTCCCATTTTCGTAGAGCTTGTCTCCCCCCCGGTGCATCCCCAGTGCACACGCCTTTGCATTGTGTGTGGCACTTTGTAAGTTGTTGGCCTGTTTCTAAAACTGATAGCTCATTCTTGAAAATAGAATCAGTGTGTTAACCAAGCTATCATAAATAAGGTTTCCTCTAGCTCCCTAATGGGAACAATTTCTCTTCCTTGTTTTATGGCAACATGCAGTATAATTAATACAGTATTGTTTAACAAATTAATCACAAAACATTTCATAACACAAGCATTTCCAAGTGAAATATTTAGATTACAAAATAGTTACAGATAATCACCTATTTTATAACTACAAATATTTAACAGTTACTCTTGACTTCCTCTCATGGTGAAAACATGTATTTGTGAGGAGAGGCAACATCTGTGATGAGAAGAACAATATTCTATCCCCAGATGTACATGAAAAAATGAGTTGCTACCTGGATTCTTTAGAAAAGTGTTCAGATTATCCCTGTGTCCTTCTCATAGCATTGCTATGACGATTAAAATCCTCATTCTGAAGAATATAGGTGCAGTCAGGAGCACAGGACTTTTTATTACTCACTTTTCTGATTGATTTTCTTTCTGTTGTATAAATGCTATTGTCTGAATCATAGACTGGAAAACAAGAAAAGTTATCAAGGAGTGAGTAAAGATTTATTCTTTACTATGGAAACAGTTTTGGAGTTCTAAAATGTTGGCATAATGCCACCAGTAAGCCATGCAATAAACAAGGTGCCATCTACATTGTGAAATCCCATTACTTACAGTATTTTAAAATAAACTGTATTATTTAGTATACACAAGATTGTGGGTTCTACTAAATTATGCTAAAAAAACCTCAGCCTTAAATCTGAACATAAATATCCTCGTTGCTTATTAATCATTAAAACCAGTCATGCCATAGATGTCAGTTTCTACTAAGTATGAAGTCTCCTTTTTCTCTAATATGCACCCTACCATCCATTACAATTTGTATGTTATTCTTCTGATGATACAACAGTAAATCTCAATAAAATCAACCCATAGTAAAAACAAAACAAACCAAAACAAGTCAGTCACTAACCAATTCCAATGGGTTTTTTTCTTATTTCTTTCTCTTTCCTCTCCTTTCTCACTCTTTTCCCTCCATTGAAAGCGTGTCTTAAAGTTTAGCAGAGTATTTTTGACTAAATAGAAGTGAATGTCAATGTCCTGGGATGCTTCAAAAGCTGCTAGTAGTGATGAACTTTCACTCACCCCAAGAAGATATCACTCTGCTCCTGGACCATCTAGATCCCACTGCTTTACTCCACTTAAAAGGCACATCCACTCCTACCCTTCAGCATTCACATCGATATCACTTGGAGAATACACATTAATGTTCACAAGATCCAGAAGGGACAAGAGAGGCAACTCAAAATGAGAGAGACACTATTGCCCCAGTGTCACCACCAACCCTGCTTCTGGTCCACTTCAGATCCACAGCCTCGTTTGGCACAATCTTGGGAGACCCATGCAGGCAGAACAGCTGAGTTTCCAGCAGGTGAACCTGTCACCATTTATAGGCTCGGTCATCCCATCTTCACTTCCAAGGTGCCTCTACTCCCCCTTGGCTGCTGCACACACCCTTCTTGACATCTTTGCCCTCTCCTTTTCCAGACAGGAACTCTGCCTAAGGAGGTAATGTAGATAATGCATGTTAAGGCAAAAAAAAAAAACCCAAACAAACAAACAAAACAAACAAACAAAAAACCACAAAAACCCCACCCAAAACCCTCCCACCCTCCCAATCTTTGTCATTGCATGCAAAGACCCTCTTACACGGTTGATACAAGAAAAAAACATTGGCCTTGGTTATTGAACTGTCTAGAGTCAATTCAAAAGGCCCTGTTACATGCTGTAACAGAAACCAGAAGAGCCATTTTTACAGAAAACAAGCCACAAATCTTGTTAAAGTGCTTTCAGATACACACAATTGTGGTCAGCTCTCAGGGTGACACTACCTAGGTGCTGTGTTCACAGTTACATTGCACTCATTCAAGATGAAAAAAAAAAAAACAAACGCACAACAAACCAGTTGTTGCACATGTCGGTTCTGAGCTGCTAAACCTGCGTTTTCCAAGGGCACCCCTGCTTACACCAGCTGAGCTATCACAGCCCCAGTACTGGGCAGTCTGTATTGAAGTTCCCACTTTGAAAACTTCCTTCAAATGTCATTGACTCGTCCCACGCAGCTGGTGTTTCTTCTTTGCCCTGCCACTGATATTTAATCTACTCCCCTGATTCTGTCCATGTGGCATCTGACTGTAACAGTTACTGGTAGACAGCAGCAGTCTCTCATCCATTTTAGAGAGAATCACATATCTTTGGATCCATCTTTCTCTCTCATGAGACACTCTTTTGTGAACTCTTCTTCCTCTTCTTATTACTCCCATTTCTAACTACACCTGCAATTTACAGGTAGACTTCTCCATGACTTCTAGTCCCTGCCATGTTGAAGAGTGAGCTTTTTCTAACCAAAGCACTCACAGCTGTTCCTTAGCTGCCGTTCAAAGATGGCAATCTTAGTCAGTGATATTCACGTGTTCCCCTAAAGGCCCCATCGCAGTGCTCCTGCCTGCAGGCATCCTTAGGGAGCTGCTCAGAGGGCTGCTCCTCACCAGCACGTTGGGAGCCCTTCTGTATTAGGGCTTTACATCAGCTCTTCCAGGACCAGCTCCAGCTGTGAAATGCAGGGAAGGGTTCGATAAATATCAGTACTCAAAGGCAAATTCTACTCCACCTCATCGTATAGTCTCAGCAAATACACCGGTTGTCTTTGAGACACTCTGACTGGGAAAGGATAGGAAGCCATAATTGTTCTATTGCTTTTATGTGAGGGGATACTCTGATGTTAAAGCATACATAGTTTGAAGGGTGTGTAAATTAATCTATAGCTGGTGGTAGCATACTCTCATTGCTGCTTTCTGAGGCTTTCTATAGAGAAAAGCATTTAATTAGAGTTTTAAAAGCCACTGACTGAATTATGGTAACTGCTCTTTGGGTTTGCTGTCCATTATACATTTAACATTTCAGTAGTAGTTCAGCAAACTAAACAAATAAAAACAAAATCCAAAGCTATTCTGTGTTATCTCACATAGTAATACCACACTACTTCCTTCATCCTATTCTTTCTGCAATAAACATACTTGTACCATTACAAAAGGAGCAAAGTACTCAGAGTGAACAAACAAAATCAATCAGCTGAAGCAGATGATCCTTGGTTTGCACTCAGAAAAGAGCAGAGCATTAAGTCATTCTGCAAAGGAAAGATGAGGATGGTAACAAATCACCACCAATCGGAAGAGGCAAGATCGTAATAAATGAGAAATACCGATGCCACTGTAGCACTACTATAATTTAATAACTGAAAAAAAAACCTGTTTAATTTTCCTACAGCAACAATATAGAATAATTGACATGAGGAGATGCCCATCTTTGTTAGATATGATCAAACTCCTGTGAAACAGAAAGACTGTAGGATATTGCTCATGGACATCACCTGGAAGCCCAGCTGCTGTTCTGAGAGGGAATGGGATGAGAGGAGTGTGTTATGGGACTTTGGCTGAAGGAGCTCCCCCTCAAAATAGAGGACTGAAGGCCTGAACAAGGAATGGCATGCAGTGAAAGTAATCAAGGAAAAAAATGGTGTTAAGAAACAATTAGCTTTTCCACTGATGTTGAAAGTTGAGATCATCTAACATGAGCTGATTTTCTTTGAAATATTTATTTGTACACCTATTAGATTTGTATATGGTTGTGGAAAAGACTGCTTTGATCCTGTGTTTTCCCTGCTTTACAGCCTTAAAGGTCTGTCTTGGTTCATAGTAGTATGCTTGGGAAGAAATAATAAGAAATACGAAACAAATAACTATGTCCCCTGTAGCCCCAGTTGCAATAGTACCTGAAGAGTTCACTATCTTAAACACATTTGTCAAAGAGCTTATCAATGACAGATCAAGGACTTCATCGTGAATTTTCAAGGTCCATGTTAGAGTGCTTTAGGCTATGTGGCTCATGGTCCACACCAGCAAGGAACAGAACAGACAAGATTGTGCAAAATTCTGTGATACATACCAAGGCAAAATAAACACACTTTCCAGACAGTAAATATGTACTGAATCATGTGAAAATTCTCCTCTGACCTTGGAGAGGTGGAGCTATCTAAAGTATTCAGTCAAGTTTCAGAATGGTCCCCTAAAGAAAATGATGAACAAGCACTGGCTGCAAACTTAAAACCAGACCATCTGAAAAGCATCTGGTTTTATGCTGCAAAATCACATCCATCAACCAGAAGAGGTTTTATATAAGCCTCACTTTAAAGGAAAATTCCAAAAAGTTAGCAGCTAGCAAAAAACCACAACCTCTTAGAAGTATCATCTGCACAAGAAAGAAGGTTAAATAATATCCACAAATTTACTGTGTAGTAACTGCGAATCACTGAATAGAATTTTTGATGATGATAAATGATTTGCCACTGCTAGAAAAACAGTATTTTAACCAGCCAGGTTCTGTTTACATAGTACATATGCCAAGGTGTGATCTGAGCTCTGAAGCCATCCATATCCTCTCTCTAGACACAGGCTGTCTAGGGATAATATTTCTGACTAAAACAAGGATTTGTGGATGAGGACATACAGAAGCATTGGCAAGAGTTAATTCAAATAGGGAGATGGTGGTATCTGAGTTTAAATTAAAAATTAGCAAATTTGTATATCAGACATGCATACATAAAATAGAACTAAACAAACTCTTCCAGTTTGGATTTGAGTCTTTTGAATTGCTGTAGAACTTGCTTGTCACATTTGCATCTGTATAAATAGATCAAATTTGCATGAATATGAAGGTCTTGCTCCATCTCTGCCTAACTGCAGACTCATGCATTTATTCAGTACCTGTTGCCAGTGCTTGTGTGAGGGATGGGCATGAGCTGGGAGCCACAGGTGGCCCCAGGGCAAGCTGTGCCTTCTTCCAGTGGGGCACAGCACCTGAGCAGGGCCAGGGCAGTGACAGGCACAGCCTTTCTCAGTGGTCCCGGGAAAGGTGATAGATGAGCCAGGTCTCAGCCAGGAAGCCCTGGCAAGAATAAAAGGAGACAGGCCTGTACAAGGGCTGGAGACAAGGCTGCCTACACCCCGGGTCCAGGATCCATCTCAGAAGAGCAGCCATTGGGTCAGGTCAGCAGAGACAGGGCCAAGCACAAGTACCTCTAAAACACAGTTCAGGCAAGGCTGAGGTGTCCAGCCTCAACTAAAACAGCAACACCAGACCAGTGTGCAGAGAGACCTGGGGAGACATCCTGGTGTGCTCAGAGCCGTGACAATCTGTGAGTTTTCCTATTCATCTAGAGTATTCCCGTGTTACTAATCGTACAGTAACGGCCAAAGAAATTTCTTCTGAAAGCATAAAAGTTGTTGACTGGGACAAGTGGACCTGCCTGATCATTCTCACCTGGACCCCCATCCAACCACCATCTGACCATTGCTCCAAAGCTCCATTTAGGTTCAAACGTGAGCACCTGGTGCAGTTTCACCATGCTGTTCTTGCTTGGGCACTGTGCCCTGGTCAGGGTAGTCATTGTCCCCAACTTGTTGCCAGCTCCAGGAGCAGCTTGCTCTTGCTACTCACAGACACGAAATCATAGTGGTCTGCAGCACAGTGTGTCGGACTGGGAGTGCTCTGTATGTCTCAGTGCTGAGAAATGTAAGAGTAGAGCTGAATGAACACCAAGATCTGAGCTGCCAGGGGTGCTGGAGGTTAGAGAGGATTGTTACAGAATACATGCATATAATTTACAACTACAATAATTAGCCCAGGAAAAGCAGAGGTCGTGCTAATCATCAGTTCCAGAAATGGCTCAAAATGAAAAAAATCCTGATTGGCTACAGATTTTAACTGTGCCCTAAAGTTTAAAATTTTTGTGGACCTCAGTTTTGTCAATGAACTAATTATGGAGTTCACAGAGTACTCTTAGAGCTTTTCAGACAATGACTTATGAAATGAAAACATTTTTCATCAGCTCATATGTTTTTATAAAATGGAATCATTAAAGATTGAAAAAGATCAATTAGATTAATTAAACATTTATATTCAGAGACGTTAACTATGTATAATTTATACGTACAAAGTGCTATTTTCATATGTAGTTCATATACACTAACCATATAACATATTCAGTATCTTTAGTTATAATCTCAGTCTCTGAAGTATTCAGATATTTTCACTAATAATCTTCAGCTGACCATAATATGTCTACTTTTCAAAAATGATGATTTTTAGCAGATTATATCCTTTGCCTTCTGTCAAGGTAACTGTGTTCTTAAACTCGTTGTGGATATTTAGCTTCACAAAACTTTGAGAAAGGTTGGTGTTGTCTGGGATTCATGTCTGGGATTCATCCTCTAATGCCTTGGCAAGGCACATTCATATTCACATACAGCACTGATTTTAAACATGTATTTTAATCTTAGAAACAATTAACTTTACATGGGAATGAATTTGTTGTTCTGTGTTTATTTTGCTGTAAGGTACCCAAAATTGTTAAAGGAAGAAAGGTTGTTAGTATTGCAATTCATCACCAGCTTAGTGTCATGATCTCTATGGAAAATATTAAATTGGTACCATTATAAAATGGACCTTAGGAAGGCAAAGAATACCAAAATGAGTACCGGGTACTTACCTTAATACTATTTCTTTTGCACAGACATTAGCTATATTAACTAGTTGCATATTGCTTCTTAAGAATTACACAGCTGGTTTTTATATACCTGTAGAACTACATTATTTCAGAATACAGCATTAGTAAACTATTGATTACACAGATACAACCATGATTTTTTTTTAGAATTACATTTTCACTAACGTGATATTTTCATCATCTTTGGCAAAAAGAATACAGAGGGATTTCAACATGCCTTCGTTAAAGTTTTTAGTCTTCATTCTATTTTATCATGTTATGTTTTGTATTGTTACATTTTATTTTCCTTACATGCCTGCTATAAACTTCACTTGTGCATGCCTATCAATTCTGAATCTTTAGCAAGTGTGCTAAAGAGGTAATTAAGGGTTGGCTTTATACAGTAAGAGAGATTAATGTGGTATATAGTGCACATCCTTATCTGTTGGAAGCAGAATGAAGCTTTCTATGACATGGCAGGATATGTCATTGTCAATAGAAACAAAATATTTGCATATGAGAGAATGGTTAGGAAGTGGTTACCTGACTTCTGCACATTCCTGAAATTTGCATGGTAGTTTGTTCCTGTTGTAGTGTCTTTTAAAAAGAATTATTTCTTTCTTACATATGGGAAGACACTTAATATACTATATCTGAAGTATAATGCTTTATAATGTCCAGTATGGAAATATGAAATGAGAGCAAAATAGTAGAGGTCTCCTATATCACCTGATTTTTCTTTTGGTAAAAAATACTTCTGCCAAATGTTCTCCCACTATAGAGTTAAACTAATAAAACTATGAATTTAGGGATCAAAAAGTACTTAGCAAAATACAACTATGCTTTGTTTAATGGCTGTCATAATTGAACCTGAAGGAATCTTTCTGAAAAACTGGAGGTCTAAAAGCTGGACTCTATCAAAACAAACTTCTGTTCCCTGGGCTGCCAGACAATCCTATTCAACACCCGATAGACAATGAAGCTAAACTCTCAGAGACAGCCGTTTAATCGACTGCCATACTGTCTCCCATTTCAACCCCCAAAAGCAGACTTATCTAACCAAAGGAGCTAGTTGTCTAGATCTCCTTTTTAGAGCAGTTCGACCCCCTCTACCCTCCAGATGCATATCTGAAATAATTCCCATGAATTTCAGCCTAAAACTGCTTTTTGCTTTCCACTGCTAATAAAGAAAATCTAGGATGATTTCCACAGATGTAGGAGTATGTAGTAATAGGTATAGTGTAGTATGTTAGAAATTACTATGGTACAGTAGGAGAAGACTTGTGGAGTGAAACACATGATGCTATGGAACTGATACGTGCTATGTGTGTTTGGGGGATTTTACTTAGGCTTGGTCCTAGTGTGATTGCTGGGAACATACATTAGGAGGTCTACCATTAACAACTGTAGTGTGTTAGGTGTATTCCTGGAATAATCTTTTGCTTTACCTTAAGAAGGCCTTTTTCACTCTGTGAGGCTGCTCTGTGATATGAACGGGTGCTCAGCAAATTCTGGATAACTGGGAGATTTGTTTCAAATAAGCACTCATGATCTAAACTTAAGTACTAGTGTGGGTGTTCCCACAGATGTCCAAGGTAGATGAGATTTATCTCACTGTTACAGCCATAGCATCAGATATTGTTTTTGTAGCTGGCCACAAGGTAGTCAAAACTCTGCTCTGGTGAAGCATTACCTGCAGGTACAGGCAGATTAGATATCAGTGCCTTTACAAGTCTCAGTTTGCTCAACAGTTATCTTTAATTCAGTACAGCAGTCTCTGTGCACCTGTACGATAGGAGCCAAACCCTTAAAAAAAATATAAAATCAGTCTCTTATCTCTCTCATACTACTAGTTTTTTCAGTTTAGGAGAATAAGATGACCAAGAGAATGTGAGCCTCTCCTCTTTGTGAAAGCAGTTCTAAAAAACTACTCTTCCAATATAATCTAAATACTTCCTTATTAATTTTCCTAGCTTTATTTTCTTGTCCCCTGCATTTTAAAAATGAACATTTGTTCATTTATATTAAATCACTTCTTTTTAGCATCAGTCCCATGGTTTATTATTATAACGCCCTAACTGTATTATACTAGACTAATACTATTTAATGTAATTTCATCAGTTTCATCAAAGTGCCAGATGTACCAAAAACATACCAAAACAATCATAAGAACACATCTACATATATTTCAATAAAACAAGCAATTTGTCCACATGGTAAGGTGACAAGTAAGGGGAGAGATTTCGCAGCATTAGTCGTGTGTGCTGCCACATGGTAAAAGTCCTAATTAACTTGGTGTCCTTGAAGCCTTGTTCTTTTTCATTTGCCTTGCTATAATGTAGAAATTCCATTATTGTCTGTACAGGGAACTGCTGCATGAAATTAGCTTTGATAGCATTCCCAGTCATCTTCACCTGACGGTAGTTTTCCTGGAGTAAGTACTTACTCACTTGGTGGGGGACTACTTGTTTGACAGGCACCAGCTTACAAGGCAGGGAATAACACTGCCAGGGACAGTGGAAGTCATACTTTTCTGAATGAAGGAAAATGAAACTCTACCTTTTTTTTTCTTTTTTTTTTTTGGTCATCTCTCCACTCTCACATTCCATTTTGCTCACATCTCAGCTGCCCCTTGAAGCCTCATTCTCAGAATGTGCATTTCTGGAAAAAGAGACCTTGAAAATTTACATCCCAAACTTGAAACAACTAATATTCTTTAGCCATTTTAAAATCAGTATTGTCTTCTGCAGTGAGCCCTTCTAGCAAACATGGGAAATAATACTGGGATTCTCTTCCGGAAAGAGTGATAGAAGTTTAATTAACTAAATAATGATGATGGATGTGTAGGATTTTCTTAAAAGGAAACAACCAGATGCCCAAGCTGTGGATTGGAGCATTTAGATGAAGTATTGCCACTGCTAAAATCAGGTGTGACACTGACCTCAATGCAGACAAGATATTGCCCCCTTTGGAAATTCTGGCAACAGTTATATTTCAGGTTATAATTGACTATTTTGCACACAAATTGAAATAAATATAACTGTAAATATAACTGCATCAAAGAACAAGGTCCTTCACTTTTTTTTTTTTACCACTTCACTAACATTTTATCTAACAAATAGATTTCAGGTAACAAAATTATTTTGCTTCCATGAAATAAAATGAAGACATCTTTAGTGCAGCCTCTGGGTTAAGCGCAGCTAAGTCCTAAAAATTTGGAGATACATTGTTGTGGTTTAACCCTGGCCAGCAACCAAGCATCACACTCCCTCCCTCCCCCCCAACAGTGGGATGGGGGAGAGGACTGGAAGAATAAAAGTGGGAAAACTCGTGGGTTGAGATAAAGACAGTTTAATGGATAAAGCAAAAGCCATGCACGCAAGCAAAGCAAACCAGGGGATTAATTCACTGCTTCCCATGGGCAGGCTGGTGTTCAGCCATCTCCAGGAAAGCAAGGCTGCATCACGTATAACGGTTATTTGTGAAGACAAATGCCATAATGACAAATGTCCCCCACTTCCTTCTTCTTCCTCCAGCTTATATACTCAGCATGATGTTCTATGGTATGAAATATCCCGGTGGTTAGTTCGGGTCAGCTGTCCTGGCTGTGTCCCCTCCCAATTTCCCGTGCCCCTCCAGCCCTCTCGCTGGCAGGGCCTGAGAAACTGAAAAGTCCTTGACTACTAAGCAACAACCAAACCCATCAGTGTGCTGTCAACATTGTTCCCACACCAAAGCCAAAGCACAACACTGCACCAGCTACTAAGAAGAAAGTTGACTCTGTCCCAGCTGAAACAGAACACACGTGAATATCTTCTCATCTGCTGTTCCTTAGGTTAGGAAATGAAAAAGCAGAAAAGCAGTTGTAAAAATCTACAGGACAAGCAAGTTTTATATTAGCTCTCCAATTTTGTTACTTCTCTGAGTTAATTGTTGAAGAAATCAAGAAACTTCTCACAGAGACATTTAAGTTCAAGGAAGCGTTTGTAATCTTTATTTTTAATGCCTATCTTGCATACGTTTGTACTGGGATCCCATCAGATAGTTAATATGCTTTTTATCCTCTTAAAGAATACAAAAGTGTTAGAGAAAACTGGTACCATGATTAAAAAAAGGGAATAATAGCTTCGTAGGTGGCTTAGTACAAGTACTGTGAGCAGATTAGTATTTGCTCTGATATATGGCTGAGGACAGAAAGCCAACCTAGTACCATCTTTACAGAGGAAAGCTAGAGGTAGAATTGTCCTTGGATATGCAAACACTGAAGTAGGAATCATTGGATACTTAGTCCGTAACTCTTCCTAAGTGAAGAGGTAGGATGATTTCTCAGCTGTGAAGATGTATCCTCTCAGTTTCAGCTTGGATGATTGATTGCTTCCTCTGACAGCTCTTTAACTACAGCTTTGGAAAGGCTTAAAGATTGGAAGCTGGTTTGCATCTAACCCACTTATTTGTAGGAAAGGATCTGAGGAATATCCTGTTAAGAAATAGACGTGTCATAAAACACAGCAATTGGAACCAGATACCTTGCTGGAGTTCCTTTGCTGTGATAGGAGAGAGTGAAGCATGGGCTGTCCATGGGACACTTACAGGTTAGACGGTATTAGTCACCTCAGTTTAAGTGACTGGATAAAAGTACTTCAAAACCTAGCTTGTGGATCTCTGGAATGCTCAGAATGAAACAAGTCAAAGCATAAACTATAACACAGAAATGTTGTACAATTCAAATTCTTAGCAAGTTGGAAATAAACTATTTTAATGGAATTATGACATGATTGAGAAACTGGAAAACAAATTAACAATTCTCATTGTTTTGATAATTTTGTTTGAGCAATATCTTTAACAAAAATAAATATACAATATGGCATTTCTTTTACTCCTAATCTGCTGTTGCAGATCAGTAAAATCTGTAAGGACTCACATTTTTATGTTTTATATAAGGTTTTGCTCTATCTTTTTTAGACTTCTTTTAAAATACGATTTCTTTCCCTTGCAGAGACAATGTTAACTGTGAAAGCAAACAAACTGGTTTTGTTAGCAACTGGAAGGAATGAAACACTGCTAGCACCTAGGGAGATGTGTTTCCAACAATTATCTTAATGAGGTGATTCCCTTTGAAGTCAGCCTGACCCATGGGTAATTGTTTCACACCAGCTCCAACATCAGTAGCAGCTTGCCAATATTCTTGTCCATCAAGACTCACTGTAACAGCCATGTTCTGTGTTTTCAATTAAATGTATGTTGTACAGGTATACAGCAGTAGTGCTTCTCAGAATGAAAGAGACTCAATTGTTTTGATAATATAGGCATTTCCATCTTCACCTGGATATGAGTCAGGAGCTTAGATGTGTCCTCAATAAAAATTTGGATTGTGGGGCTAGAAAAGAATGAGTAGAAAAGTAGTGCACCAGAGGAAATAGGCATCTTCACTGTGATTTATCTGTTCCCTTCAAAGTGTAAAGCCTTTTTCTTTCTAAACTGTCCCATTGTCCAAAAAATAAGAGTGACTTATTTGAAAATAATTTCTTTCTCTTCTACCATGCTATTCTCTATCTCATTTCTTTCTCTTGTATACATAAATTTCACATCTCTGGTTAGATAGGCAAATATGATGTGACTGTTATAAAAACTGCAAGACCAGGGTGTTTACTACTCTGATGTCAAATTAGGTCTACTTCAGAGAAATATTTTTTTACAAAAAATGCATTTTTTTCATTTAGTAATTTTTATTTTCAACCATGAAGTACCGAAGTGAAACACTTCAAAAGAAATCAATGCAGGTAAGAATACTGCAGTCTGATATTTTGATTTAAGCTTTGATTGAAGATGTGAACAAAAAATGAAATATTGGAAATTCTGAGGAGATAAAAATTTTATTGTTGGATCAAATGCCTTCAAACAATAACAGCAATACTCCTGTACCTTTCACCCTCTTCTTCCTCTTTCATTCATACTTATTTTGTTAAGTTTGAAATGCATGTCTGGACCCTGCAGCTGTTAAGGCCTGACATGTGCATGAGTCAGTGTCAATCCGAATTCAGCTGAACTGCATATTCACGAAGTCAAATATGTATGTGTGTGCGCTGGAGTGGGATCTTACAGGAAATCTTACTAAGACAGAAATGTACGCTTTTTTTTTTTTTTCCCAAAAAACCTCGGAAATTACTTAGACAAGATTTAAGCTTAGAAGTGATTAGGACACTTTCGAACAGTACTTTTCAGTACTTTTCAAAATGTGTTCCCTCCAGGTGCCAATCACGGCTTCTGAGCATTTAATTTCCTCCGCAGTTTCAGTGCCCCTGCTGCTGGCGGGACCGCCTGGTGTGAGGTTATGGCTGAACTCCTCACTGCTGCTCTGACAGGCTTCAGGCAGAAGAAATGTGCCACCAGTTCTCTGCACCTCATGCCACACAGCAACAGCTGACCCAGCTGGAAAAGGAGGTGGGGAAAAGAAAAGGTGAATGGAGGCATTTTAGAACTTGGTTATTAAAGAGAAAAAATAAACTGCATTTCAAAGCATCGCTTAAGAGCTTTTTATTGAAAAATATATTAGTAAGGAAAAACAACAAATGGGTACACCATCTGAAAAATCCCTTTTAAATATTACTCATTGTTATTTTGTAGAATAATTTAAAATTTAACTTCGAAATTTTTGAACAAGAAGTGACTTTTGAAGATACCTCCTTCTTTCTTGTTTTCTTTTTTTTGTTTCCCAGTTTTTACACTAATTAATTGTAAGAACACTATTTTAAAAAATCAGTCAGAAACTTGACTTATGCTTGAATTAAGATGCTATGCTGAAAGTCATTACTCATAACTGAGATTTCCAAATTTGTCTAAAGAAGATGGATGATCAAATATCTTTAAAACATATCTTTGTTATTCTGGTCAGTTCCTATCAATCTTAGCTATAGGACTATATGTCATCAGCCAATATGATACCAAGACAAAACTTAAAAATTTATGACCACAGCTACCTATACACAGAAGGAAGGCGCCAAGTAAAAGAGAATGAAAATATGTTGACCCTTCTTGTAGGAGCCTAGATTGCCAAGTCTTCTCAGTGCAAGACTGCAGATGTGAATTATGGCTGCTTTTTTTTTCT
Source organism: Ibycter americanus (assembly GCA_035590275.1). Lineage (NCBI taxonomy): Eukaryota > Metazoa > Chordata > Aves > Falconiformes > Falconidae > Ibycter > Ibycter americanus. The sequence goes on from JAVJGI010000062.1 coordinate 64,497,281, forward strand.
TTTTTTTCTTTTCTCCAGAAGTCTTCACTTTTTTCCTTGGACACATTGAAAAGCAAATTAAATCAGATTAAATTTCCTAGTGCTTAAAAGAAGTGCTAGAAAATCACCAGATAATATTTTTTTCATAGAAGAAATTAGAAATGTAATTTCCCTTTCTTTCATTGGAGTCTGAGTTTTTGTAAGACCATTTCAGCTAAATTGTTGAAGAACCTCTAAAACCAGTAACTATAGTTTCTTTTTTTTTGTTTATTTGTTTTGTTTGGGGGGGGGTTTAAATTTTATTTTATTTTTGTGTTCTCTTGAGCTAGCACAGAACCAGCTGTTATATATATGGTATCACGCGGTAACATGGAAATAGTAATTGTTATCGTTCATTAGTCACCACATCAGCCTGTTGCCCTATTGACAATAACAAACCGTACCATGCAGAGGTCTGCCTTGCTCCTAGGTCATTGTCTCTCAGAGAAATTTAGAGTTCCAGGGCTAACACATTTTTGTACTTGTAGTATCCCACACCATGGTCTCTTTGCAGAGTGGATATATTCTGAATATATCAAGGATGTATGTATTTAATTAGATGTTAAACATCTCAGAAACATTTTGAGCAGAATAGGTCCTTTATGAATTCCTGCTTCATCCAGACTTGTTGACTGTCAGTGGGTAGTAAGAAGGTGATAGGTTTCTAGTAAACTCTACTATGAGTATGTTAAGGTGACTAACATGCATGCTCAGAAGCAGCATCTCCTGCCATTTCAGTAGAAGATGCAGGTCCTACATGTGAAGACTTTATTTCTCTGCACCATATCTGCCATGGAAAGCACACACAGTTTTTTCTAAAGATTTGCGTTAAAATAAAAAAATGGCAAATCATATGATGCAACTTACAAACAGCCCAAGGAGATTTTGCTTAAATTTTCTGAAAAATAAGTCACATTTAGAAAGCTGGAGATGCTGAAACTTTCAGTGAGAAGGGTGAAAATTTTGGAAAAAAGGTTAGGAAGTGAAAAGAAGTTGTAATGGTAAACACTTTATAACATAGGTGTTAAACTCTGGAAAGCTGTGAATAATCCTTACGTGCATAAGTCATCCCTTTTATACAATGGAAAGAACAAAAGGCATCTGATATAATAAATATAATGCTGTGTTCATACTTACTACATTATTTCAATGTGGGTTTTTTAGGAGAATTTGGCAAAAAGCATAGCAGCTGCAAACAAGTCAGCCTAAAATTCATGCCAAGAAAAGAGGGTTTTGAAGTACCAGATTTGTGATCTATGCAGGGAAAAGTAGCTGAGAGTAAGAAATGCAGAGGTCAAAGACAGTCTGACCTTTGGGTCAAAGAAGATGAAAAAATTAATTCAGAAATGCATTTTTTTTAAAGAAAACAAAAGAGAGGCGTTGAATGCAGAAAGCTGAAAGCAGCATCTTAAAACTGTAAATGGGAGTAAACAAGGAGAATTATAGAGGGGAGATGAGGAAAATATTATGTTCATGTACAGATGTAGAAGTCAGCAATTAGAGCAGCAAGAGCTATTTTCAATTCCGTATCCACAACCAAATCTTAAATATGTTATTTTTCTGCCGCTGGGTATTTACTTCTGCAGTTTCCATTCTAGGGCTATCCTTGTGATCATTTCTTATCTTCTCTGAGTTAGTCTCTGGGCTCAGCTGTGCTCTTGACTGTCACCTCCAGAGTCAGGTAGTCATTCTTGATAAGCTCCAGGTCTTCTCTGGTACTATTGTTGGTGCACACATGAAAAAGCAGCCAGGGTCTGCTGTTGTCTGAGGGCTGGGCAAACCTTGGCAGTCTTCCCAGAAAGTCACAAACCCACCCCCCAGCAAGAAGCAAATGTTCCCCAACAGCAGGTCAGGTCAGCACCTGGGGGCCTCTCACCCCTGCTGTGAATACACTGCTGTCACTTGCCTCTTCCTCCTGGTGCTACCATGTGGCTAAGTCTCAGCTGGCTGATATGATTCATGGGAAAGAGCTCCCAATATCTCATTCCACACTGCCAATCTGCAGGTGGTGCAGGAGCTGTCCTCCCCTGGTGCAAGAAGTCACCAGCTTCCAACCTTCATCATCCATTTCTCAGCCTGATAAGCACAGACTGTCTCCTCCTTCAGTACAGTTGTGGATTCAGGCCCTTGGAGCAGATCCAGTCAAACTCATTCACTTCATCCATACCATTCTCATTCTTTGGCCACAGATTTAAAACAGACCACCCCTATGACAATACTTTTTTCACTTTGATGTTGTCATGTAAGCAAACTTAATTAAATCACACAATTCTGAGCAGGCAGGATGAAGAAGTGAAGGAAAGGGGCTGAAAGGGTAGAAAAGGGATTGATTCCTTGCCCTGCTCTCACCCATATCTTAGCAGCATGCTACCATTAGGAGAGTCAGGATGAATCAGAGATGATCAATCAAAGACAGAGAAGTCACAACTAGTTCTTAGGGAAAGTCCAGTGCAATGAAAAGCCAGTACTGACACTTCCTTGAGTCTGTAAAGTCATGTTCTAGGCCAGGGTCTCTTCAGCAAGAGGGTCATAACCTATCCAGAGGTCACCCAAAGTAATCATGGGGTTGTGAAGCATCGACAATTTATTACAGCTACTATAAACAAAATCTTGCCTTCCCACTCCCATTATATTCTTCACCTCCAAGACCAAGTGTCAATTTATCATCAGTACCTCAAAACATATGCATAGATTATTCTTGCAGGCTTGTCACTGTTACTATGTATATGTGTTTTCCTGCTGGTTTATAGGAAATGCAAGTTTCCTGCCATCCTGCTTTCCTTTTACTTCGCAGAAACTGCACAGGGATTCCAATAACACCAATAACAGGGCACAGAGACAACTCTGGGAGTTCAAGGGCACTGATGAGGCATGATCCCAAAAGGGAATAAACATGAAATAGTGTGACATGTAGATGAATAACATAAGGTATTATATTATATTGTATTATATAAAGTATAAGGTAGATGCACAACTTCATGAAATCCCAGAGTGAGGCAGGATGCAAAAAAAGTTGCAGTCAACAAGGGATGGCAAACTGCCTGCTCTGAGTATGCCCGAGGAAAGAAAAATGTGCCTTTCCAGAACGATCAGCAAATCCCCACCTCATCTTAGCAATTGGGTTCCTGTTGCTTCTGCCAAAGACAGGAGGGAGGACTGGAAAGAAGGGAAGGAGGCATTTCCCAGCAACAGTAGTTCTTCCTCTGAAACTCTTTTCTGGCTGTCTTCCCTGGCCTGGGTCCAAGATTTATGGTCTCCCAGCCACTAGGAGCAGGATCTCTTCGAGTCAGCTGCCAGTTCTTGGGAACTTGAGAAGAGAGTAGGGATACTTGGATGTGAAACATTGGTGCTAAAGATGGGCTATCACACCAAAGGAAAGAGGGAGTGGGCAACAGGGACTGAGATGGGAACATGGACCCTGTGCTCCTGAAGAAGAGATGAGAGGGTTCCAGGAATGAGGAGTGGGAAGGAAAGAGGAGGCATTGCCTCACTGAACTTCCCTGAAGCTTCCTGAACTCTTGGCACCTTCCTCTGCTCCTCCCATATGCTTACTGTTTCTCCCCCGACTGCGCTCGGCCGCAGCTGCATACATCTTTTCCGAGTTTGTCCGTTCAGGCCCATGGGCGAGGGAGGCTCACCCCATGCCCGTGCCTGTGCAGTTCGGGTCTTGCTCCCCATGGCCCGCACGGACCAGCGCCTGCGCTGGTTTCACTTTGATCTGCTGTGCCTTCCTGCACACTATGCTTACTTTTCTGAAGGGCAGCAAGAGATTTTTGCCTCATGGAAAGGGTATCTTGAGCAGGTACTACCTAGTGCCTCAGACACAATACTTCTTTGCCTTCCCATTTGTTCTGCTGTCTGGTTTTTCAATTGTCGCTTTCTCCCAGTCTGTCACCCTGTTGCTTTGTGGGTACCCAAGGTAAGGCACCTTGATGTTTAATCATTTGCTGCAGCATACAATAGCTAATTGTCTCAGCAGAGCATGTCAGCTACATGTTACCTTGCAAAACACATCTCCAGATACCTTATCACTGTTCTTGGGTGCGCTCCAAGCAGCCCACTCCAGCAGCATAACAATGAGCAGGCAACAGGCACAGCCCGATAGTGCCAGTCTGAAATGTCAGCATCAAAGGAACCAACGAGCCGAGAACACTACACAAATACACCAGTCTTGGTCGAACAATCAAATTCCCTTACAAACCCATGACAAAAGGCAGTGGTCCAAAATGCAACATAAAAGAGATCGTAAAGAGTTGGCATTAGACTCTCAGCAGTTTTGCGGGCTGAAATCTGAGACGTTTGTTGAGTATTGGATGGGAAGCTCTCCATCTGAACAGACAGGGCCAAGGTTTGTACTGGGATGACTTTATATGGTCTGTTGTAAGAGAGTGGGATGAAGAGGTATAAAGGAAAGCAGAGACTGGGTTGAGCATCTCATTTGGTCCCTTACAGCTCTAGTAGGGACCAGGAAGTTATCATACAACACGGTGAAGCCAGAGAGTAGGTAGAAACAAGGCCTACAGCAACAAAACCAAATTAAACAGGGAGTCAGTGGAGAGTCAAGACAAGAGTCCCACAGCAGACTATATGCAAGCTACACTACATCTAACAAATAAACAAATGTTTGCCCAAAGTTTATTACCTCAAAGGTACAAGAAAGTGGTGTGGGTGGAATCTGGCTATGCCTTGAATGTTAGCTGCAGCTTTATCACTCTGTAGAAGTTTCTTTATCAAAATAGTGAGATGCAGTTTTTGCAAGTCGGAACCATCTGAGTCCTGCGTAGGCAACAGATGAAAATGGGAGTCTTGTTCACATCTCTGCGTCCATGTTCAAACCTAAGTTACGCTCTTCTATGTTAGAACTCAAATGAAGATAACGTCAGAGCTGATTCATATCTTGCACCAGTAATTAGGGATGACCAGTTTCTTTATTTCAGCTTCAGTTTCGAATGTGGATTATATTCATATTGATTTAAGTGAAAATATCAAATGGCAATATATATGTTATACCATTGCAGCTTATGTACAGTATCATAAAAAATAAGTCATACTTTAAAACATATGCTGATTTTAATGGATACCAGGTAGCTGCAAATAGTGGGAACCATTTGTAAGAAACTGTTGAGATGACTTCAAGGAGACATGTCCATGATGCTTCTTAAATTATAAAACCACTTTTAAACATAGCTAATGCTTTCTTTAAACAGGAAACACTCTCTGATTACAGAAGAACCTGTGATTGAGAATTCATATCTCAGGATGTTTCAAATAAGCATTGAAAGCTAATATTTTGTCTCAGCCTAAGTGTGGATTCTGATGCTTTTCTTTCAATACCAATTTCTTTCTTCATCTCAAAATTAAATGTAGGGATAAGCAAAAACACACTAGAGGATGTTTTCAAATGCTGGAATGCATGCCCAAGTCACTGATATGTGTATTTCTGAAGCTTTTAGCATCAAAAGATAATCTGCCACATTCATATTTGAGCATTGGTTGGTAATATATAGAATTTGTGATTACAGTAATTAATATGGATTAATATAGCATTCATTGCATTTCTAAAACACTAATTCTGAAAAAAAGTTCCACACACTCTTACATTTATCAGTAAATTTGCCATAAAGCCTACAAAAAGATAAAAAGAGTTCTGTTCAGCTTGAACAACCAAGATTAAGTAAATGACGATATATGTCTGCTTTTCCCCCAAAATTAAGATTGACGAGAAATTAGGGTCAGACTTCCATAATGTAGCCAATTAATGTGCTGCACAGACATAGGAGTGACCCACAAGTTCATAAGTTTTTATGGCCAGAAAAATCATTGAAATTATCTTCTGACATCTGCTATAATATAGACCATAAAACCTCATTCTGTTTCTTTCCTTCATGCTATTAACATGCCTTACTTTAAAGCATTCCAATAAATAGTAGAACATTTCTATAAAACTGTTTAATCCCTTTTGAAATCATTATTTTTTTGCATGAAGTAGGCGGTGGTCTAAACATTAGACAATGGGGAAAGTTTGTGCTATTTATAACCTTCACTGAAAGTGCTGTAACTGCATCTCTCATTCCAGACCTTGCCTGCAGGTTTGATGTAATTGCACGGATCTTTCTGTCATTAAACTAATGAGTTCGAGTTTGCAAAACCATGTTTTATGACAGGCAATGAGGCATCACACCTGATTAGGAGTTGATTTCTTCATAAGGCAGGGTTCTTTTTCTTCATGTGGTCGTAAATGGCATTAGGATTTCAATATTAGGCCAAGCTTAACAATTTACTGTGTGGTTTTACAGGACTCTGTAATTTGAGAAAATGACACTTCCTTTCTAATGAAGACTGTCACAACCTCTTTCACCAGCTGGACCACAGGAACCATCCTCATGGATGCGAAAAGGAAAGTTACAGCTCTACCAATGCAAAGCTTTCAAAAATCTCTGACTTGGAACATCAAAACCTCATAAGAATGATGAGGTTTTAATAAACAATAGTTGTTAGAATATTTGTATTTGCTTTTTTGAAAATTCTGACAGCCAAATTTGATGAGTTGTATAGGTGGAAACTGTTTTTCAGTGGTGCTCCAAATAGGCATTCCTACCCAATCTAGAGAGCAAGCTGAGGTACTACTAGGTCTAATTGTTATTCTTATACTTTCTACATCAGTTTATACAGTGGATTTTAAGTCCAGCAAGTGGGGGCTTCTTTTAAGATGTTTATAGACAGTAATTCTAGTAACAGTCTGTGTTCAAAGATACTCAGTGTTCTTCTGTTTCTGTGCATTATGTAAATGTAAAAAAAATGATGTCCATCAGTCCTGTCATGATCTCACTTTCTCTTGAGCAAGTGCTCAGAGACTAAGTGAAATGCAAATAAATTAAATCAGATTTTTATGCTGACACTTTTTTCTTTTTCTCCCACCCCCCACCCCAGAAACAATTTTAAATGTTTCTAAAAATATCCTCTCATTGAATAAGACATTTAAATCTGAGGAACACCAGAAAATATCTGAATATTTTCTGAACACCAGAAAATATCTAGAACACAAAAATAATTGTTCAGACAATACTGGTAGCATCATCAATAATGTGGTATTTTTTTCAGCGACTTTTGCTGGAGGGATTTGTCAGAAGCCTACTACAGCAGAGTAGCTCTTCAAACAGGCTGCAGCTTTTTAAAGCTGACACAAGCTCTAGTTGACACTAGCTGTAGCTGACGCTACTGTGAACAGTCAGCTGGAGAAGGTCAAGATAAATGATCTCTTCAAGTAAGTACCACACATTAGGTGTGTATCAATGTGATTACTACAGTTACACATGCTAAGATATAGTATTGTTTTTATTACCATGGAAGGAGGAAAGGCAGTATAGGAAGCCAGACCCCACAGTGACTTTGTTAGACTTCTCAAAAGTCTCTAAACCTTCCATCCTTTGCAAACCTTTTTCTTTTTCTCTTTTTTTGATTCCACAGTCTGTTTATCTTGTCAAAGGACAGAAAGTTCCTAATGGAAATTAATTTGTTATCCCTGCTAGTTTTCTTTATTAAGCTTTTGCTACAAGGGCTCTTAATTTCTCTCATAAGCAAGGCTCTCTGATAACCTTAGTAAAAACATTAAACACTGCTTTGTGCAGACACTACTTTTAAGGCGTTATCTCTAGTTTCTGTATAAAGGAGCATAACCAGACCCCTTCCTGATCCTGTCAGCTCTATTTAGTAGGCTGCTGTGGTTGTATTTCTCTTTGGAAATCACAGTAAGAGGTACTGAAGTGCCTGTTCTGGCAGTCATGTCCTGACAGCCGTGCTATCTGTGGAGGGAGCTCTTCTGAAATGTTGCCTGCTGTATATCAAGATGTACATGAAATCCTTCTGTCTTTTGGGCTAATTTGGAAAGTAATGAGAATCTTCAAGTATTTGGATCCAGCTGTCACCACTCACGCAGGGTTGACCTCACTGTGCTAGGTACCGTTATATTAAGAGCTACTCTGAGCTAGCTCCCAATGACATGATATGTCTACATGATACAAGTCAGTTTGTAGAAAGAGAGAAAAAACTGTTAGGGTAACCATAGAGCTGGAAAAAATACATAAGCTTTCAAGTGATCAAAAACTTTCTGTTAATAGAGTCAGCATACTTCACAGCTAAATACAGGCTGAAAAAACTGCTCTCAGCTTAATAATATATGTTAATTGGTTAGACTGTGAGACAAGGTAGTTGGTATCTTGTAAAGTGTAAGGCTGTTTCAAACGGAGACATTAAACTGTTTATCTTGCTGTCAAAAAGGGAATGAAAGAGAGGATTTATATCCTGTGAACTACCAAATACCAGCACGGAACTGGAAGAGACAAGATAGCATGTTTAAAAAAGTGCTACTTCTGCTGAACCTATGATTATTATTTTCTCATTGGCCTGTTGGCTATAGAGCTGAAATCATGCTTTAGCCAGGTCCCAGTATACTTGGTTTATGGCACCATAACTGATAGCCTGGAATGTGCAGATACCAATGTGTCTTTAACTGATAGAAATCCTTTGGTTTGAATTATGTTGTATATTAAAATGTGAGCTGGAATGGATGGGCTGATTATCCTTGCAGATGTTGAACAGCATTGACATAAATTTGGTCTACTGTTGGCAAGTTATTCATTGGCACCACCATTAGAGTTTTATCTTTTGATAGGAAGCCTTCACTGACCTAGTACACAAACATGCACCTGAGACTCTATCTTTGTGAAGACCATTATCAATATGCTGAGTGATATTCAGATTTGACCAGTAAATCACTTTCCTGAGTGGAACTCAGTTTCTTTTACAAACTTGTTCTTCAATAAATGGTGATTGGCAGTGTAAGAAGAGGCATTTAAGTCATGCAGATGACTGAATGAGGTATAGGCCTGAAATTCATCCACTCCAATACGTATTTACTTGGTTGCAGGAGTGCTCAGGGATTTTCTAAGTAGTTCAACTCACGTTAAAGGATCAGTCCAATGATTTTTCATTTCAAGACCAATTTTTACCTTGTCATTCTTAAGGGAATTGGTTTGCAGAGTTAGTTCATCCATTGTACATGGGTCTCCGCAATGATGAATCTGCAGCTTTTGCTGTCGCTTATTGCTTGTTTGATGTTCTATAACTTTCATGGACCTGATGCATAAAGTCATCTGCAGTGACAGTGAAGGATTGTTCTCTCTCTCTTGGATCACTAGGAAGCTTCTTTATGCTTATGCTGTCTTTTCTGTCAGTCATATCTATATTTCTTAAGAAGGTCTGCCTTAATTTCCATCTTTCCTTAAGTAATAGAGAAGTCAATCCTTCACCAACCATAAGACTATCACAGCTGGGATCTTCAGCAAAAGGATACACCTGAGTCACCTCTTTATATTTTTTGCCTTGAAGAGCTGCTTCTGGTTCTAGGCACACAATTCATGCTCTAGCTTCTTGAGAAGCAGCATAACAAAAAGATCATACATTTCTACCAGTGGTTTTCTATTTCCTGTTATGCTGTTAAATTACTTACCATAATCTTTGAGGCTTACCTTTTTAAAATGTAAGTGGCTAGGAAAAATCAGTATGTGTGGTGTTAGAGCTGCTTTTATATTTATAGTGCCTGACCAATGCAAACTGAGACAAGAGACAATGACTAAAGTAGATTATTTTTTTTTGCTCTTAAGCCACACACAAAATGGTTTTTTCCATTTTTTGCTATTGAAAGATTTGGGTAATGGAATAAGCTTAGATGACAGACACCTGCCTTCGTTTTGGTTAGTTACCATACTTCATTACTTGCTTTTAGCAACTGTTAATACTACAGCTGTTGAAATTACTAATGTTCAACCTTCCTTTATTATTAAGACACAGTGGTTTTTAAGATTAAACTTTTCAGGCAAAGTTTTGAGAGTCATGATTTGAGACACTGCTACTATCCTTTGACAGAATTTCACGAAGTTCTGTATGAGTTATCAAGGGTGCATTGACAACAAGATCAGATTTGACAAAGGTTATACTGCTATACTGCTTGTGAGTACTCCAATAACTAGTTTAATTTGTGATGTTAATTTTCCATTTCTTCTTATTAACATAGCACCTGATTCTGTAATTAGGACAGCTTGAGGATGTTTTTATTCACTGAAAGTGGATTGATCCTTTAAAGTATTGTTTGATCTTTGTAAGCCTTCATGAGAGGCCTTTTATATGGTATCGCCAACTTGATTAACTATGTAAAACTTTTGTTACAGTAGTAGGCATGTATGAACATTTCTAGATTTATTAAACTTGTTATAAACTTCAGTTCAAACTCTCCAACAGTGACATCCTCCTTAGTGCCAGTATAATAGCACTAATAAAACCCACTTTTCCCTCCTAAGAAACATCAAGGAACAAACCACCAGTGATATTCATTGTCAACCTTGTGGTTTTCTAGAAAGTTTGTTAGATGCATCTGACTATATACCAATGAGAGCTTGTATAGATATGTGAGCCACTGAAGCCATCACTGCTTTCATCCCTTTGCTTCCTGAGCATAAATGTTCTTTCAGTCGATCAACACCACCATGAGTTAACTCATGACTGCATTAAAACTGCCTATACAATAGCTTTCTACTGTGTGATGATATTATGGCACCACTAGATGGACTTTTAAATTAAAATTAATTAAATTAAATTTTAAAAAATTAAATTAAAAGGTGTTTTAGCTTTAGGAAGCTGTAATATTATTTGTTTGGTATGTTAATCTAGGACCTGACCTACAAGAGTGGGAAGAATAATGAGACTTTCATAAGACAACAAGTGAAGATGACTGCAAAATTGAACTGACAAGCTTTAAGGTGGTAATGTTTTTGTGTGCACTGGTGACAGCTGGTTGGAAGATTTGTGCTGAAAAGAAACTGTTCTCCAGCTAGAATGTATTTGATGAAAGAGAAGGAAAAAAATCTTGTTTCGGCATCTACCTTTGAAACTAATCACATTCTCCAAGAGAATAAAATAGATTGTTCTTTTTAGTAAGAAGACATAGGCCTGTGTTACTAAAAATGTAGACTAGGAAACTGTAGGCTAGGTATTCTGAAAGCCTACTTCATGGGTAAAGAATTTGGAAAAGCCTCCTAACAAAGGTATAGACAAGCACTAAATGAGCTACTTACTGCCTACATCAAGATATCTGAATACAACTGATAACAAGGGAAAAGTATCTAGAAGAAGTATCAACAAGGTCTTCAGATTTCTAAGTATCTTCTAAACAAGATGGTTGATATGGTCCCTGATTCACCATATGTATTCTTAATAAACATGGTCTATCTTCTCTATTTAGATTTTTATTCCATTCAGATCCTGCTGGTATCCAGCTAAATAATATGGTTATCATATACAATGCATACACATTGAAAAATCACATCTCTGCATTTATGGCTGTTGCCTCAGGGATTTTGAGGGCCAGCTGTTGAATGAGGAGAGTTAATACAGTAACTCAAGAAAATGGAAGGGGTCAAAGCTTACCTTTTCCACTTCCATGAAATCTAGAGACATCAAAACAAGAATTCAATAAAGTGAAAGGCTGTGTGTTTTACCAAGGCAAATTTTATTCTACAATAAAGATGATCCTCCAATCAATATTTTCAAGTCTGAAATCATCAAATCTATAGCCACAATTAAAAAAAAAAAAAAAAAAAAAGAAGCACAAAAAACCTGTATTACATTTGGGGAAATCTGAAAAAATATATATCTAGAAACATAGAAACACTGGTTATGCAACAATTAAAATTAAAATGACAAGTTATTGAAGATGAGCATCATGTTTTGCTCTAAACTGAATATGAAGAAATCCTATGAAAAGGTGTTACAACATACTTCAACATAATTTTATGAGACACCTTCCTTCTTTGTCAGTGTACCCTTTAGTTATTCAGTAGTACAGGATTATTTAGCTGTCTATTCTTCTACGTCTTTATCATTCTATGTGTTTGTGCTGTATAAAAAAATGACTCATTTCCATGATTCTGCATCTCATGTACATATTCTGGAGAGGAAGGACAGATTTGAGTGTATGTTGATACTGCAATCAACTTGCATATTTATTGAAGTTCTGTGTTCTCTGTAGGCTATCACATTTTACAGGTGCATTAGAGGTCAAGTGCAGCATTGTCAAAGTGTAATCTCCTTTAAGTAGCAGGACTTAACCTTGAAGTATCACAGAAAAGATAACTATGTTCTCCAAGGAGAAGACGGCATTTTTCATTCTATCCTGAGAGTGTTGGAAGAACTTCTTTATTGTTGCCTGAAAGGACAATACATTGTTCACACATTATATGTTAAAATGACTGAAAAGGAAGAGGAAAAAGACAAGTTGATGAAATTATCAGATCTGTTATTGAGGACTATTTGTGGATGACACTTAACTATGCATTAAAAAATAATTTAGATCAGAAGGCTGAACATAGCCAGACATCTCAGGTTATTTCTGAACTGTTGTTTGCTTGATATTTTTGGAAGACCAGCCCTTTGGGGCAGACCATATTTCTCAATACATCTGAATACTGTGCTAATCACAATATGCAACAAGCATAATAAGAATCTTAAATGACTAATAAGATTGGAGTGTCTAGAACAAGGTGAAGGAAGGAAAGAAAAGTTCCCATGAACATTCAGTTGCCAAACAATATACAGTTAAGAAGCAAACATTTAAACATCGTTAAGAATGGAAAATCATGTAAAAGCTTGTTAAATAGCTGAGACATTTTATGTAAGTGTTGTTATGGGACGTATTTTTCATTCATGTCAAGCACAGACAGAAACAGAATGTATCTAAATGTCCACTGTGTCTATTTTTCACACATTCCGTAAGACTGATGCTCACAATTACTTGGCATATTGAATTTCTTCAGGACATGCCTTCTATTATTAGAATTTGCAGTGAGTGCAGAGATAAATATTTTTAGCAATGAAGTTTGTGAGCTAAACTACTGTACATCAGATCAAACATTCCTTCAATGTGATGGATGACTTCCCTTCAGCTCTAAACTTCTGAAGCTGTTCTGTTTATTTCATTTCAAGCTCACTTTAATCCACACTTAAAGGAGCCAAATCTATATTCATCGTTGAGACTCCTCTGTGTTCCTGTCAGATCCTTCCATTTATTTTGTTACTGGTGCTATTTAAAGGTTCACCGCTAGAGAGCTTAGAATATGAAAATGTATACATGTTAATTTCACATTCTCTATGCAATCTCTGATAAAAAAGCAAATGTTTCAGTACCTTATAACCCCATGGCATGTCTTATGTTCCTCTGGCCAAGGATTTCTTTTGCCTTTAGTAAAACGGTACATTTGGTCATCAGATGAGGTTAGCAAGCAAATTTTCTTTACCTGTAACTGTCTTGAAAGTTAGCAAGTAAGAGAGAGGCTGCATTTCTATTAATGCCTTCTTTCTTTTCACCTCCACATTCGAGCCAGTTGGCCTCTATATATTCAGAGATGTCTGCAGAGCTTTCAACATGCTTTCAATAGTAACTGGAAGCCCCTCTTTTTCAGTGTAAATCCTTTGTATCTGCTGCCAACATGACACTAGGCCAGGAGAAACACTTACTATCTTCAAGCAGCCATCCTATATCAAACACAAAGTCTTGAGCACAAGCCAAAATTGAAATGTTTCCCTGTTACTTTTGTTTGGTAGCATTTGTGGAAGACATGATTGTAAGACCATAGAATCCAGTTTTCACCATCTCACCACTCCTGTCCGTAAGCTCATCGGTAAAAGCTAAACAAAGGGGAACGCTTAGCAGCACGGTTCAGATCCTAAGCCACTGGCCTGGTGTTTTTGTCTCATAAGCATATTAGACAGCTTTATGGGATTTGCATTTAACAAAACTTTAAGGAGATTAATTACAGCTTCTTAAGCCACTGAAAAGTAATGTCAAATCAATTACTTTATTATCAGCTGGGCCAGGGCACGTGGTGGCAGGCAGGACAAAAATCAAACAAGCACAGCACTTCAGCTCTCCATTACAGGTTTCCATTAGCAAAGACCTTTCAGCTATGTTGAGATGATTATGAAATATGGGTAATGTTAGCTAATTTTTAACAAGGGGACATTTTTTTAAATTCAGTGATGGCTGGACATAAGGCCTTTGTAGGACTACAGTGGTCTTTTGTATTTCACTGAAGACTGCTGAAAAATTCTGCAGATAATGAATAGAGGTCCAATGTTTTCTCCCTGCAGATAAACAGCCATGGATTTATCATTTGATAATCAATGCATAGTTCAGTGGGAACAATTCCATTTGTATGTATCTGGTACAGTATTTACACTGTACTAAATTTCACAAGGCATTTTAAACAGTTCATCATGAAGAATCAGTTGAGCTTTTACTTCTGGAGTTTTGAAAACAAGATTGAAAATATTTGCTGAGTTTTTATTTAGGGCTGTGAATGTAAAACAAGTAAGAGTAGAAACACCCTGCCCCTGTAGGTTTGTTTTTCTCATATGCCTGATGTCCTCCATCTTCTATGGTTTCTTTAGAACATAGGATATTTTATACTGCTCTAATACACATTTATTGAGAACACAGACTAAGGTTCTACTGGCCAAGAGTGTGTGCAACCAAACAGCAACAGGCTGAGCTGAGCTCTTCTCCCTTCCTTCTCCCAGGTTCAGATTATATCCCACAGCAGAAGGCCCACTCTGCATGGCAAATCACACATAGCTGAGACAGACGATGGTGCAAGTCTGCATGCACGGGACAAAGACACACATTTCCAGCTGCTGCAAAGCAGTAAAAGTCTCATTAGCTGTGAGGGAGGCAGAGAGCAGCTACAGTGCTGTGAAAGAGCCAGTTTTGTGTGGATTGCTAGAGGGAAGATAAAGGGGGGTAAATCTAATAAACCCAAGACTTCTATTAGTATAATGCCCGTTAAATTCTTCAGTTTTTCATGTTCAATAGTGAGTCCAGATCCAAGTATTTTGTGACCCGTCAGGGAGCCTAATTCTTGGTTCATAGGATATATACACTAACTGGAAAGAGAGCCCTGCTGTGCTTTATTTCATTTCATTATACAGCCCCAAAATATGTATTTGGACAAGAATGCTTTCAACTAATATTTTGACTGATGCAAGCTAGGTCCATGAACATTGCCACCACAAATGTTCAAAGATGGATGAGCTGTAATTGCACACTCTTCTGACCAATGAAAAATTATTCTCAAAACTTGTCCAGCAATAGATACTCTACATCATTCCACCCTGATTAATATGAACTTAGATATTTTTTTTTTGACAAGAGAGGCAGTACATCATTACAAAAGTTCAAAAATGTTGGAGCGCATACTTTTTTCATAAACTTGTGTTTTCTGGATGCATTGATGAGGCATGTCATGTTATTTTCTTGAACAGCATATTAGTATCATTTTATAACAGTGCATGGATAAAGGTAAGGTGAGGTACTTGTCAGCAGTGATGATGCAATGCCTTATCACAGCAGTGAAGTCATAATATGATGTAAACACATCCATTTGTAGAATGCTCAACAAAACAGTATTTAGTTTTAAAGGGTAAAGGATATTAAGCAATACCTGAACCTTGCACAGATACACTGCACTGGGATGAATTCAGCCTAAATTAAAAGGGAACTAAATGAATAATGTAATCAAAGGAACTTAATTAATTAATTAATTAATATAATTGTGTAATCCTGGAGTAGCTTTCCTCAGGTAGTGTAGAGCCATAAAATATAGATTCTTTCAGGAAATTCATATACCTCACTGTCTATGTCAAAATAATTTTATCTTCTTGTTTAAAATAATGT
Source organism: Ibycter americanus (assembly GCA_035590275.1). Lineage (NCBI taxonomy): Eukaryota > Metazoa > Chordata > Aves > Falconiformes > Falconidae > Ibycter > Ibycter americanus. Next base: position 64,513,080 of record JAVJGI010000062.1, read on the forward strand.
CTTGTAAAACAGTGCTGGCTGATCCCAAATCAGCCAAACTGGAAAAACAATAACCACAAGTAAGTCTAGAAGAGCAAGAATCCCGAAGAACAAACACTTACTGTGAAATTCATTATGAAAAAAGAGACTGCGCTCTGCTGTCGAACAGAGCAATAAATTTTACCAGTTTGAAAAGCAGAGGAATGATTCAGTTCTGTATCCACTTCCAGGTTGATCCATGTCTCCCTGCAGACTGCAGCTCTGTTGTGCATTAGGGATGGATGGAGACTCCATGAGCTTTCTCATGTGGACACCTCAAATGTTCTCTCATCTGGTCATTGGAAAAAAGATGGATGCAAACAATTATGTAAGACATTCTGGCAAAATAAATGAACCGGCTGGTTTTGCCTCTTCTACATTTGCTTAAATCAAAATACTCCAATAACAAAGCAGTGATTAGGGAGAGACTGCTCCTTCTGTCACAGTTCAAGAATGCAATTGTCTGCTTTTAAGATAAGGCTTGGCAAAATCATTTCTGGCCAGAGCCTTGGCACACTGAATCAGATAGGAATCTAATTGTGTCCTTTTTACAGCTGGTCTTCAAATACTTCTCTGATGAGAGAACTCAGTGAAATTTCCCATTTGAGCCGCTAAGTGTCATAACAGTCTGAATACCAAGAATGATATCTTGGAGTTAATAAATCCCTTCTGGGGAAAAAAAAAAAAGTTTAAAAAATGCTCTTAGATTACTCAAGTTTTGGTCACCTACTGACTAATCATCTCCTGACTAATCCTCCATAAAGTTGAAGTCTCAGTGGTTTCCTCTTACCCCCTTCCTGATTGGAAAGTTATATTCTTCCAGACAGGAAGCAGGAGCAATCTCATGTGACACACACCACCGTTAACAAGCACAGCCAACACTTTGAAAAATGAGCAACAACAAAAGCACATTCTAAGGTTATGTACCTTTTTTCCTGTAAATTATTCCCTCATTTCTAGCACATTTCTACGAAGGACAATATAGAAAGTGTTGAAGGAGATATATGGAGTCTGCTCGGACGAGAACATGCTGATAAGGAGTGGCATATGTCATGACAGAAGCATTTCTTCTTAGCTCATTACCTCCCATTCTTTCCAGTTTCTCCTCCTCAGCATAATGCTGAAATGTGACTAAAGCATTAACAGTGACTGAAATGTCAGAATGCTCTTTCACTGTCCACCTTATTTTCATCATCTACTCAGATCGGTACATACAGTTGTGGAGGGAAAAAGGTAACTCAGTGAGGCTGAATTTATTTCCCATTTAAAAAATAAGCATTATGCTTTGCTGCTTACTCCATGTGAGGGTCTGGGAGTAGAGGGAGAGATATGAAGTGTGCATCAGTGCATGTGTGTGCATGTGTGTACATGCGTGTTATGTGCAGTGTAGTCTTGTAATCATCAGAGGGCTTATTTTTGGTGGAATGGGTGACACGTCACATATATTTGGCAGCACACCTTGCCTCCTTCGAAAACTGTTAATGATGTTATTACTAAGCAGCATTAAGCAATGAATGATTCCGCCTATCTGTAATACAAAGCATTCAAGAAAATTTCCTGCGTCCCTTTTTGCAGCAGGCATGTTAAGTAGATTCTGTGCAACTGCATTATGGTTGCATTTGCAACTTTATAGTTAAATATATATTAGTATTTTAATTATTAATCCTAATACACAGGGATTTATAGCACTCTGATAAAATAGTCTCCAGAGCAGGCAAGTTTTCAATGAGAAAAGGCAAAATATATCTGGGATAGCAATCATTACCCTCTTTAGCTTTGAAGAATGTAACTAATCTTCACTAAATTGAATTTGTATAAGTTCTATGAATTGTTTCACAGTATATAGACTACCTTGTCCTCCATTCCTCCCCAAGACATACCCTCCTGGGCAAGGACATTAAGAGATTCAACCACCTATGGGAGATGCCAGGGAAGGACTGGTCATCCCATGCCTTCATAGGAGATCTGCAGGCTGCCTCACTTTGTGGAAAGTGGCATTTCTCTACTTCTTTGTTGTGAGTGCTGCTGAGAATAAGTAGGGTATGGCGGGACAGCATTAGCCTAAGTTTGCACACGACTTCAGGTTCATACTGTAAGAGGGCATCTGACCTTTCAGTCCTGTGACTAAGAGGCAGGCAGATGCCATTTTAAGGGCTTCCTGTAGCTCACAGAGTACAAAACCAAGATCAGAGCTACATTGAGATTGTGAGTCGCTTAAGGCACGAGTAGAGCCTTGACCGTGGAGTGTGTAGGCAGGTGTAGGAGAGTCTCTTCCAGCTGTCTGGCTCCTCCTGTATCTCAGAGAACCAGACACTAGCAAATTATGATTAACTAGATGATTCTATCACACGATTGTATATTTTAGTATACAGCTGTTATCTGGGTGTAAAAACAACTCTTTAACACTATTTGGATTTCTGTGGCCCAGAGATGCCCTTGCATAGCATCATTGACTATATTTTTAAAGACAATATCTGTAACATGTAGACACACCAAAAATCACTCCTCCTGCAAAGTTTTCGATGGAAACAACAGCTAGTGTGCTGAGCTCACTGACTACAACTGCTGCCTGCCTTTCACTGTTATCTTGCAGTCATCTCTGTCTACTTGATATTCCTTGCTGTTAAGACTTTAGACTATATTATCTTAGACCATAGCCTTTGTAGGTCACACTGTCTTCTTGTTAAGCACTCATAAAGACTGCTTCTATGCCAGCAAATAAGATGTGTTGGACCTACTCACCAGTCTTCAGGCTGGAGGATGCAGCAGGACTTCTGCCTACACACCCAAGCTCTCACCCTTCCCAGGACAGTCTAACCTGACTATACCATCACTACAAACCACTCCTGACTTGTGCCATCCCTTGCAGCAGCGCCAGCCAACGACATGGCACAGCCATCACGACATGGCACAAGCCAAAACCCCATGTAAGGGAGCGTGCTGATGACTAAATAGCTGTGGAAGAATCTTCAAGCCTGACTCTGTTTAGATGCAGCCACAGGTGCTTCCACAGCACTGTGGGGTCCTAACACACATTTTAACTTCTTTAACATGCAGTGAAAGTATTATCAAGGTTTAGAAGAAGCTCTGGTCACTAGTAAGCAAGTCAGAAGTCCCTGCTGCTGCATTGCTAGACTCTGCATCTGTATTTGAGGGCAGAAAGATAACCCTATTACGTAAAAGGCAAATCAGGTGATCCTAGTTAATTTTCCCAGTGATTCCAAAGTCCTACAGTCCCTGAATAGTTGTACTTGTATTAGTTCTTTACCTTGATACATAGCCTGTGCCTCTATCTAGCTAGTCTGTACTCACAACTGTTTCTGATCCCATTTCTACTGACGGCAAGATACCAATATCTTTCTTATTTTCTGTATTTCCCATGGAAAAATAATCTCGATTCAAACTGAATGCCAGATATATGAATTAGCATCTTCTTCCTCTTTCCCATGTCAATAAAACTCCATTATCAAAATAGTACCCAGTTTTATAAAGTTCTTTGATCTCTCTAAATCAGGGAAGGTTAATTACTATGGATAATTCAGATAGGAATGTGAAATTTAGGACCTTATTCTATTTGAATCAGAAGTCTCAGATTCTCTATTCACTTGTCTTGGGCGGAATTTTACCCACATCAAGTGAAAAATGAGGCAGTCACACAGGTCACTATCTCACAGCCATATACTAGATTATAAGAAATTGAAAATATGTCATTTTCAAAAGCCAGCTTAATGAACAATTTAAGCAACTTGGCAAACGTGACCAAAATTGAGATGAAGTCTCTTTCTTATTGATGACTTGTAAACCAAGGTGGAGTTCTTTTTTTAAAAAAATATATACACCTTTATTCAAACAACAATACAGTCTTTTAATCGCTGTTATGTAGGTCCAGTCAGAGGATCACAGTGATTGTTTCTAGTTTTCTACTAATTCCTTTCAGATTAGTTAAAATGTCAAAGTCTGAAAGTTATTATAAGAACCTTGTTAATCAATCTAAAAAATATTGGAAGTTCAATTAATGCAAAGATTATACATGTAAAATTGTACAAACACTAGAATTGAAAGAGGGTGTTTTTTTTTTCAGATAAGAATTTGTGAAAATTTGAAGTGATTTTCTATTCTTTGCTCTCATGCCATTTGGATTATCTTATACCTCTAAACATTCCTAATTTTACTGACACAAAGAACTTTGAAAAGAGGAGTTATAAAGCTGTATTCAGCAATTTTTGTTAAAACTCATTCTAACATGCACTTTTGTACTCAGAAACACATGGGCTTCAAGTTCTTACACAATCTTTTCATGAAGGAAAAGAAACCCTGTGATTTATCACTCAGTCAAAACTGATTTCCACACCTAGCAAGATGAATATTTATGCAGTTTTCACTGTCTAGATACTCGTGCTTTACCGAGTACAGTGAAAACACACTGACCTACACCAGCTGAGAATCTTTCCTTAATACAGGAAATCTTATCAAAGATATTTTGCAAGCAATAAAGAAACTAAATACAAAATTTTCATTCTGAAATATTAAACCAGGTCCATTAGAAATATATCTATAAACATCACAGAAGTCTAATCTGATGGAACTATTCTAACTTTTTTAGCACCACAGTTTCACCATTCTCAGCCCTAGAGTAATACCATCTAAACCAAGAACTCTGTTTCTGAATGCAGATAAGATGGTACAGTGTGCTGAGGAAACCTGTTGTGCTTAGACAACAGGTCTCAAAAGACTGGTAATTGGGGGGAAGAGTGAAAAATAATGTAGTTAGGAAATAAATAAAAAAATGTTTCTGTTTAGTTGGTTGTGAAAGTAGTTGGTGTGGTTTAGGTCAGCTGCAACTGAGTGGCAGCTTTCTCTGTTTAGTATCTGGATGTTTAGATATCAATAATATTTTAACTGAATGAAGTTGTTATAATTACATTTACCACTTTTTATTCTGTTTAGCTTTAAATGGACATTCCAGATTTCATTCTTTGCTGATTTGCATGTTGGTAAGCAGACTAAGGAACATCTGAAATACTGTCAAATCTAATACGTTGCTCTATTGAGAAGTGTTTTTTCTTCAGTCCTGGAATGCACCTTTGAAGACAAAGAGCTGAATAACAGCAAGCACCAATCCATCTCGCTTACAAAGATGATGCTGAACACAAAACTCTCTTAGTAAAAAACAAAGAACAATTTGAAGCAAGAAATGTTTGCTCCTGAAGAACCAGCCAAAAAAAAAAAAAAAAAGAAAGAAAGAAAAAAGATAGGACATTGTAGTCAAAACCCTGTAACATTTGTCTAAATTGTATAAATTCCTATTTCTAAAAAACCCAGGAGTCAAGGGGGAAATCAAATGAAATTCTGCCTCTTTCAAAAGAGGAAATTATGCCTGACATATGTCAAAATTCCATCCCAAGAAATATAGCAGGATGGATTATAAGAGAAATGATCTCTACACTTTTGCAGCCAATTGGTGTTGGCTCCAGCTCAGGTATGTGACAGGAGGTCACAAACTTGAATTGCCCTGCTAAAGTGCTGACTTGATAGAAAACTCTAAACTTCAGTTGTTGCCAAACTGTTTCCTCCAGGTAATAGCCATTTATCTATTTGCATGCTCTGCACACCATCTCTTCTGTAAAACTCCACACTTGTGTCAGTATTGCCATAAACTGCAGCCAAGGGACACCGGTTAATGGGTTGATTTGTGTTGAAAGCGTTACCTCATAAAGAACTGATATACAGGCTTCATCATTTTATTTTTCCCAGTATATATTGCAGCATGCTAATCATAATTCCTGTGAAAGCAATCTCTATTTACAATTAAATTGTTATTTAGATATAAAAAGCACACAGCACAAGACCTTTTCTTGTTCTTTTCAAAAATGTCTTCAGAGAACAATACCTGACCATAAGTTAAATACAGCTTCTTTAAACAATCCAACTCATGAGGCTTTGCTTTCATAACTGATTAAGTAATGAACAGTCTGGATGCTTTGTGGGTAAGAATGTACAATATTTTCTTTTGTTGGAAAGTATATTTTATAAAGATCAAATGTCTGGACTCAAGGCAAAAAAAGAATGAAGGGAAAGTAAAGCAGAATGTCATCAGGAAGGGTCTAACTAAAGCATTTGATTTGCTTCCTTCTTTTATTTGTTTTTTTTTAATATTAAATAAAGTCTGAAAGTCTGTGCTAAGTAGAGTATTTTGTGAAACCAGATTTTACAGGCTAATTGGTCATTCATTTCTTCATCCATTAATGATATAAACATGGAGCAACCAAAGGATTTCTTATATCCTGAAATATAGAAAAAATGGGACACTTTATATCAAGTAAAGTATCTTTGAAGAGGATTATCTCAGAGGCTTTTCAAGATAGACCTCACTACTGTTTGAAAGTTGTGCTTATACAGAAATATTAGAGAGGATATTGCTTGTCTGCTTGTCACTAAGCTAATGTTTATGTCCAAGCCAGATGTACACAACCCCTTCAGCAAATGTTTCTCTGATGGTGAAAGATGGTGACATTACTACACAACTGAGGCTGTGCAAAGTTTTACACTAACAACAATACAAACCTAATTTTAGAAAAAGCAGTCAAAGCTGCTGTACTTGGGGTATGGGTACCCTGGTGATGGCTGGCTACATGTGACACTTTATCTCCTTGTGAAGAGGGATCTTCCTGCAGGGGAAAAAAAAAATAAATTAAAAATAAATATTTTAAATGGCTTTGAATTTCTTTTTGTGCTAAAACACGAAACAATAAATAAAAAATGCTCAGTCTTAATACAAACACCTCCATAACTACTCTCTCCATCCAAGGCTCTGTGCAGTCCCTGAAACCTCTAGCCTCAGTTTAGGGTTGCTTAGGCTGACTGACCTTTCCAGGGCCATAGACCACAGCTACAACACTAACCTGACATGGGCTTGTGACTGACCTCTTAAGCAATATTGTGTTCTGGCTCAAAAATTTCAGTTTAGATTCCTTATCTTCTGCTACCTTCCCACAGTCCTTACTAGGTGGGGGTTTTTGCCTACTATCTGCTTTTCCCTTCCATTCAACTCACTAATCTGCTTATATTCCTGCGTTGGCTATGCTTCTACTCTGTTCACAAAAACCTCACTCCTGAAGAAAGCACTTGATAGACCATATTTCTGTATCTTGCAGACTCGTCCAAAGACATCCACTTTAAATCCTTAGAGAGCCTTAATCTGGAGACATCTGATTCAGCTTTTCAGTCCTATCACACCATTTCCAGAAAATTAGGGAAAAAAAATAGATTCTCTGGATGGGACGTCAATGTGGGAATGAAACCAAGTAACATGAAGCTGAACAGTTCTTCAGTCAGCAACCAAAACAAGAAAGCAATTATTATTGCGATGAACTTCTTTCCCTCTCCCTTCTTCAGCATTTGTAAGATGCTGTGTTGGATCCATGCCATGCTTTGTAATATGCCATACAGTGTCTGCAAAGTTGGGGTTATCAGCACAAGCCAAGCAGGGCAGCAAACACAGGATGCTAGCAACCAAACATGTTATCAGGTGTGGTACCCCTTGAGGACAACCTTGAGTTGTAGTTCATATGTACAAAACGTTTCAAAACAAATTTCCAACAGGAGGTGAAGTCTCTACAAACAAAATTACAACATTCCCTTAGAACTCGAACTAATGACAGAGTGTCTGTTGAATGACCATTAATAATTATTGCTAAGAGTCAGAAGAAATCATCACAATTCCTACACATAGGAATAGGCTGAGTGAAAATGCATATTCTGACAAAGCAGAAATATTTATAACTGAATTAACAGTATAACCCTGTTTTGGAACAAGGGTCCAGAAAGGACAAACATGTTTCCCACAACACAAAATAAAACAGCTTGCATGGAGCGGTTTAGTGCAACACTGAAAGCTAGGGAATTGGCCTCTTGAACCTCTCAAGCTTCACATCAGTGAGGAAAGCACATGCTTAAATTCAGCAGCTGGCCTGTGGCCATTCACACACAGCAAAGGGTAAGGCAGGTGCTGGGACCTCAGCACTGACACGCAAGGTTACTTCTGCAAGAAAAATAAAAATAATGTTATTTCCTAAATGATATAAGGTGTTCCTGAACCACAGTGAGCCACCCTGCTCCATGATTAATAGAAAAGATGGAGAACCATTGGATTCACAAAATGCATTCACCCTTTCTTTGTCTCATTTTTCTATCGCTTTATTTAATAACACTGTGAATAAGAAGACAAAGCCCAGTATTAAAAAAAATGGGGTGGGGAAGACAACAGCTGCCTGAAAGAGTCCAGCTGTGCAGCCCGGGTTCTGCTTTCAGGCATGTTTTGTGCAAAGTAAGTGAAACTGAAAGCTTGTAATAAAAGACCAGTGATCTGCAAGGTTTCACAACTTGTTTTGTAGTTCATAGGAGGTTTGCTAAGACCATGCTGGCACAGATGAGAAACAGAAGTGAAAGCAGGGAGGAATTTGCATACAGAGTGCAGATTTCATTGTTCATGGCAAAGCTGCCCTTGATTTGCTTCAGTCATTGTAACAATCAGCCCAGCCAACTGTTTACATGCTCTCCATTGTGCTAGTGTTGGCTAGGAAATGGCAGGCGCAATGAGATTTGCTTTCTGCCGGCACTCTGGGGAACAGCGGGAGTTCACACACTTGACAGACAGACAGACAGGCAGACGGGCCCCTCTTTCCAAGAAACAAGAGAGTGGCTCGCTCGCTCTTGAGCTGCGGTATTGTGATGATGAAGCCAGGAGCATGTGTGGCTGAAAGCAGGGCACGCAGCACGGTTTAGGTTCCCGGGGAGAAAGGGTAAAGATTTAAGCCAAGTGTTGAGAACGAGATCCACAGAAGGCTCTAAACAATGACCCCTCCCTGCCCGACTACTTGCACCCAAGCTACTCTTAAGTAACTTTTCCTAGAAAAAAAAAACCAAAAAAACAAACAAAAACCAACAGGTGAGGACCAGGCAAAAGGTATTCGTGTATAAGTCACCATTGAAAAGGGTGTAAGAAAGGGATGAAATTCAGGCTCTATGAAGGAATATGTAAATAGTTTATCCTTCCTCTGTAAAAGGGACAGCAGTGTTGCTGCTCTTATACCAACGTAGTCACAGCTGTAAATATAACAAGCTCTCAAATTTAAACGTAATCACAATCACACAGAAGGTCCATGAAAGACAATCCCCCTGTCACACACACACACACACACCCCTGCATTCACGGAAGTCTTAATGGGTTTAGGTTGATAGGCTTTTCCCTGGCCCACCCTGGTCTGATTTGAAATGCATGGATGAAAACACTTCCCTAAGCTATTTGACAAACTTGCTAGGAAGGTTTCTTTCATTTCTTAAGTTGCACAGTCTTACTCCTAGATCTGCGTTCTAGAACAAGTAAAGACATCCCTGAGGAATAGAAGAAGGTTTAAAGTTGCATCATTGAAAAGTGTTTGTAAACCCATTTGGTTTTACAATTTGCATAGTTTAAAGAATAAAAATAATAACCTATGGCCAAGAGTCACGGCTGAAATAAGTTTGGAGGATTTTTTTTTTTTATATTATCTTTTATTTTCTTTTAAAGTCTTAATCACAACCACTATTATTAAGGCAAAGCCAAAAATTATTGCTGGGAGCACACACACAGCCAATACATTACTGCAGACAGCAATCAGCAGTGGGCCACATTCAAAAGCCTAAATTTCTCCTTCAAAATGTAGGTGAATTATGCTCCAAATCTTCACTGAATATCGATGAAGAAATCTTAGTTGGCAGTAGTCTAACTCTTTCTCGTCAGCCTACCTGCCAGAACTATGTGATATGCACCCCTGAAAAACATACCGTGTGCTTGAAGTAACTGGGGGACTACGATGACTGACCTGCAGACTAGAAGAGTGAGGAAAGGGTTCCTCAGCCAAACAAAACACAAAGGAATGTATACTTGAAAACAGAGAAGTAAGACCAGTGCTATCAAAAGGCCTAATTCCCCAGTGAAACAAAATATCCAGGAATATAATTTAATAAGGTAGAAAGCAAAGTAAGCATTTTACACTCCTATTAAATTTTCCTTACAAGTTTCCTCTGCAAACACAGAAAAGACAAGAATGTCATTTCCCTTATATGGATTGTTAAAGTTTTGTTAGTTGTGATTTATTTGTACAGGTCTGACTAATGACTTGAAATGAAATGGCTATAGCGGGGAAATGATAAATTATCTAGTGCATAACACTGCTTAAAACCTAAACATGTGTTTATAGTTGCTGTTCTGGGATAGTTGCCAAAGGCACATTTTACTTAGCAAGTTATGTTAGTGTAAGTATTTTTTTCCCTATAAACAACAAAAAAAGTCTCCAAAACA
>JAVJGI010000062.1:64533668-64618168 GCA_035590275.1 Ibycter americanus
AATTGCAGTGAACTCCTCCCTTTGCCCTTGCTCTGTCTTGGATTTATCCACAGACTACAGTCCCTTAGGGATGTACCTGCTCCAAGTGGAGCCTCATCTATGTGCCACAGTTTTTTCAGGGCTATACCTGCTGCAGCATAGATTCATCCACAGCCACAGTCACTTTGAGGTGCACCTGTTCCAACACGGCCTTACCCACAGCCACAGTCCCGTCAGAAGTAAATCTGCTTCAACATAGCCTTACCCACAGCTGCAGTCCTTCCAGGGGCATATCTGCTCTGCTGTGGGCTTATCCATGGCCACATGCTTTGAGGTGCTCCAGCATGACCTCATGCACAGCCACTGATGCTTCAAGGTGTAGCTACTGCAGCATGGACTTACCCACAGCCACAGATGCTTTGAGGTGTACCTTTTCCAGCATGGACTTATCCTTGGGCCACAGTCCCTTCAGAGGTATACCTGCTGCAGCTGAAATATCAGCAGTGAGTTTGGGACCACCAGGAAACTTCAATGTCATTGGTTTTGGATACTAAAACTCACCCCAGTTGTTCTAAATCTATTTATTATATTCTACAGTTACACATATTTTTTCATAAAACAGCCTGTGATAAGTTGTATTCTGTGTACAAAAAATGTCCTAAGAAGTAAATTCAGTCAACTGAAATTGAGTAAAAACTTAAATAAAACCCATTTGTTTTATTATCTTTTGCTTTCATAACATTTATCAAAATATGAAAATTTTCCTTTATGCTAAAACTTTATTTCAGTCTGTCTCTCTAATTCTTTATAACTGTTCTTGTATTTCTAACCTGAGGTAGTTAAAGTAGTGTTTTGATTTCAAAAATAACAGACTTGCCCTAGTAACTGGCCAGATAAATATGAGATGATGTGGTAAAAACATCGTTGTTCAAAAATGTATATTTTTGCTTACATCTCTTGAGTGGCATGCAGCAGATAATAGCATAATTCCCTCTCCATCAGTTATGCTCCATTACAGTAGTGTCAGTTTCAAATCTGCTTGATACTAAATTGCAAGGGAAAGAAGTGATTTGGAAAAGAACTTTCAATCTCATAATGTCACCAGATGATAATTTCTTTTATCTATATATGTGTGTGTGCACGTGTGTGTATGTATGTACAGAATTTCAGAAAACAGCTTTCTCTAAATCCAAGCATAAAAAACCCAAAGAAGTAGTCTTCCTACCTTCCCTCCTGGCCTTGCAAGGTCCTTAGTGCTGTACCTAGAACACGCAGAATGGGAAAGGATACAGGACAAAGTTAACTAGATGGAATCAGGGATTGATTTTCTCCTGGCTTATGATTTTTCTAAAATGAGAGTGTCTTAACTAAACTTTTGTGTGAAAAAAATATTCAGGTGAGGTAGGCTGCACTTGTATAGATGGAGGTATACGTTGGCCTTAAGTAAGAGAGCTGAGTTTATATTGCCCTGTAAAACTTCTCTGTTTTTAAATGGAATTTCTGAATAAAAGTGCTCAGGCATGTGAGCTCTCCTCATCTGTCCTGTTAACTCCTAACCACTGGCGACTGGGAGGCTTTTCCATCCAGCGCAGCCAGAGACAGCTTAAATTAATAAAAGGGAGCAAGCCAGTGGTATAATCTGATCTGCAGTAAAGCAGTCTCTGGTCTGGAAACATCTGACTAACATGAATTAAAATCTGAAAGTTTTTCTAAACTTTCATTGCCTTCCCATGTTCCTACGGAGATTGCAGTTTCATGTTTCACAGCACCAGCCCCAGAGTATTTTCCTTTTGTGGAAGGTCTTTCCTACAGATTGTTGAAATGCTAAGGAAATTGTTACGATATAAACACGCATATACACACCTTCTGCATTAAACCTGGAGGTTCAGGGGGAGGAGGGGAGAAGGGGAAAAGCCTGACTTTAGTGATCCAGAATAATACCAAACATGGGGCGAACTGGAAGAGCACTCTGCTGTCTTAGAAGTAGGCAGCTTTGTGTAATGGCATCGTTTTATTCCATGCAATTGGATCTGTTAAAATATTTTCAAATATCAGTCAGTGAGTATCACAAATTATGCCACTTGGCAATTTTTGAAATCTCTTTTCCCTCAGGGTCAGCAGCAGGGGCAGTGAACTTGGAAGATGCTAACAAGGCTTTTTAAAGCCCAAGTGGTCTCTCTCCAAATTGAAAATCTCTTAATCTACTCATTGGATTTTACAACACAAACTCTACTTCTCAATATATTTCTTGCTTTATACATCCTGAGAAGAAACAAGACATTGCTTTTAAAATAGTTACCAGTTGCCACATGTCAGCTTGGTCAGTACAGGAAAACAAGTGAACAGTTTTTCCTTTTCCAAGACGTTTAGTGCCAGAGAAGCCATAAGGGTCTATACTGGTAATGCCTATGCAAAACTATTTGGGATTTTGGCTGCAATTTTCCTTCATATTCTTCAATTGCACTGTAACCCTACCTCTACTGTTCTTTTTCCTGCTTTTATTTCTATATTTCCTCAAATGTGCCCATAATAACCCCTTACCTTTTGAGATACTTTGAGAGTTTTATCAGTGAGCTCAGTGATTAGGGCAGAATTTCAGTTGAGACACCTACTGAACTTTGATTATATGTGTTGGTGGGGCACACATTCCCAAAGGCATTTCATGACCACAGTATGGTTTTCTCCAGAAATTGTCGGTGTTATGAGCCTTGCTGGGTCAAGGTCCTCATTCCCAGGCCCTGACTGTATCCAGGGCCATCCATGTCTCCCTCACTGAGCGAGCTTTTCATGTAATCAGCTACATGGGGCTCAATGCGGTTGCTGAAGTGTAGGCACTATAAATGTCTTTCGAGATGATTACCTGAATGTCCATGAGGTATCCACAGGGGTCTTTGCAACTGGGACACCCTACACACTCCTAGAGCAACATTTACGGAAGCCCTTTATACCATGACTTCAAAATACTTAACAAAACCTCCTGTCTACATGAGAACAATATCCACAATTAGGGTTAAGAGCCCATTTATAGATTTGCAAATAGAGGGAGAAAAAAATGTTATGTTATCCTTTGTTTATAAAAATAATCATTGAGAGCAGCTAAGAATTTTCACAGAACTAGACAAGGTTCACTCAGCCAGAGTTTCTGAAAACGAAATGAAAGAGACAACCTGAATGTACATGCAATTTTATTCTTACCATTGGTTGGTTTCCTTTCTGTGCTCTTTGGATCTCCAGGCATATGCTTTTTCCTCTGTAATATGTTTATGCAAATTTGCTCCAATTGCTACTTTCAAGTGTTCACAACATGACAAGTATTCTGACATATTTATGTGACATACCTTTTGAAGAGATGATAGGGACATTACAGCACCACATTTGTGGCTGTCATGCTTTCCATTCTAAAACACTATTTTAAGAGTGTTTATAACTGTGGAACAAAAATTATTTTTGGACCTTAATTTAACATACATGACTGGAATAACATATCTCTGGATACAACGTGAGAAAATATCAGTTCAGTATAATTTAGAGATACAGTGCTGATGAATATACATAATTTGCAAGAAAAGGGGTTTTATCCACATCACTATTCTTTAAAATTTGAGTTTGCAGCTGGTTTCATCTCTGTCATAACTACATAGATTTTAGGATACAAATGTGTGCACATCTGTGGTAATTTATATAAAAATAAAACATTCCTGTAAGTGTGAAGAATGAATGCCCCTATGATGCAGGTGTTTTTAGACAAAAGATGGTAACAATTCAAAAGACCTTCTAAAATGCTACTGATGCTGTATGGAAAAAATAGGAAAAAACAGAACTGAATGGCTTACTGCTGCAAGATCTCATATGTTTCCTCTGACACAGGCACATGTCAAGGATGTTGCACGGATAATTGCTATATTTAAGTTTTTGTGTTTATGTCCTTTAAGGGTATAGAAATGTTCCCCCTTGGAAAACACTCCTTAAGCACTTGGAAAATCAATTTTGACAGGCATTGTCTTTCTGCCACTGAACAATACCTTCAGTTCTCTTTTGGTTTATCACATAGTATGGCAGCTTCCTTTTACTGGCACTGAGGCCTGTGGAACTTTCTAATTCTTTTCCGGATACTTAATACCTGAGAAATGGATGATGGCTAAAGTAGTTCTCTTTAGGACATCATCAACTGAAGGAAAAAAATCACCTCCTAGCATCCTCTGAAATTTACCTGAGAGGAAAATCCAGAGTCAGCAAAACATAACAGTAAGCTTCTGCTCGCTCTGATTCTCTGCAAAACCTAGCTATGTCAAATTCCAGTTAAAAGTTTCTGCTACTACAGGAGTCAAATCACCTGACAAATTAGTAATGTCTCAATACCATGCTTCTGCCCAGAATCTCACAGTATTGCCTTGGACATTATTAGGTCACATATCAGCAGAGTTTCTGTGGTATCACTGAGCCTCTGTTGCCCTGTGTGCTCATTTCAGAAGCCCAGAGCGGTGCCAGAAGTGCCTCTGGCTTGGGCGAGCGAAACCCTCTTGTAACAGGTGGGAAATGTGAAGCAGACTGCCTGAGTCGTAGCACCCATTCTTCTTCTTTGCTGAAATACCATACCTTCAAATGACCTACATGTAAACGTGCCACCACGTCACAGCTTCACCTCCCAGGTGAGCCTCAAGCGGCTTCATTCAAGGACAAGTCAACTCAAAGTGTAGGCAGGTGAGTTCACAGCTCCCCTGGGAAGAGGAAGGATGACAATTATCCACCCAGCTCTGCAAAAAAAAAGTTGTTTGGAGGTTTCTCTGCTGAGATCTTTAGCAGAGGACAAGAATTCAGTCCAGGTGCCACTTTACACCCCTGCAGTCCTGCTCCTTTGTAGACCCCCTAACCTCCGAGGTGCTTGAACTCCTCAAACACTGCCTCTCTCCACCAGAAGGCTTCCTGAGCCATTAGCTTTAGCTGCTCATTCATGCCGAGGAGCACACAGAAGCTGGTTTCTACCCACTAGAGAAGGAAAACTTTCACGGAACTAAGTGCTGGTGGGAGCACTGGGCCAGGAAGCGTGGAATCACACTAGGACTGTGCCCATGAGTACCCATGAGCCAGCAGCTCAGGAAAGCAGCCAGACTACCGGGCCCTAGGCAACCCTGGCACAGCACTCAGCCTGCCCACTTGTCCTGCAGCCAGCAAGGCAGGAATTGTGCAGGCAGAAGGAAAATCAGGAAACAAGGAAACCAAATCTATCCTACAAGTTAGAGGACTGAGCTAGCAGAGGGGCGAGCTGTTTCCAGCTCCTTTCCCTGTTCACTTGTAGCACATGACCGCAGCCAGGAGCAGAGGCAGGAGCCCAAATTCTTCATGGGTCAAGGGCCACTCCATGGCTTGTGTCCATGAAGATGCACACAACCAACTTCACCAGGAAGACTTTCCTTTATTTCTGGCATCCAGAAGTTCATAAACTGTACTACATGTGTAAACTGTACTTTCACCTTCTCTCCTCCACACATACGCAGACACACACAGACTGACGTATAGCCTGTACCAAAGTATAGTATATAGAAAAAGACAGATTTCTGCCTTGGGGTAAATGACATAACTAGAAAGTTACTAGGAGAACAGCAGGAGGTAATGCTACTTCTTTCTTCAAAATAAAGCCAGACCCAATCTATTAGGTGGCCATAAGGCTGCCTATATTTCAAAATGCATATGGATGCCTACCGTTCCCAATTGGTGAGCTAGGTCTTCAGAAACTAAGTGTACTGGCTCTTCCTCTAAGATCTGCTTTTCTCCTTTGAATTTAGGAACTTAGTTCAAGGGCACTAGATTTCACCTTCCCTTTTCCTCTTGCAACAATTTAGGCACTCTGCTACCTAACCCTGCTTTCTACCCTGATAAACACCACTAAAATTGACTTTTGGGGATAATATGATTTGGTCAAATTCTTTCTAGCTAACATTTCTCCTTTCAACCTAAAACTTTCTTTTAATGCTAGGAACAAAAGAACAATTAGGCAAAAATTCATGAATTCTTCAGATAAAAAGAAATACATAAAAACATTCATGTACATTAAAAGGTAAAAGCCCTGTTATAAATCACAGTCATACAGAGAAAAAAAAAGTTTACAAAATCTGTCTTTTGGAGATTTTAATGTGAATCATTCCAGCTTTAAGCAGGAGTAGGGGTGATGTACCTTCTGCTTTATCCTATGTGGAGATTTTTCACAAAGCATAAATCAACACTCCCGCATGGGAAGACAGTCATGCTTAGTTTCCACAAACCCACATGTCCACTGGTAAATCTATGCCCTAGTCCACCTGCTACCATGGCATCGTGCCCATACTAGGTGAGTAGATCACAGAAGCCAATCAGCAAATCTCTGGGCGGCTTGGGGAGGTTAATACACAGAATACCAAGAGTCAGGTTTTTGAAGAGGCTCCTGGCACATCTTGTGTTTTTAATGATTAGGATCTCACCCTCAGGGCTGTGTGTTACCAGCTCAGTCCTTGTAGCAGGGGACTGGAGCAGATGGCTTGGCAAAGCCAAAAGGCTCTTGCCTTTTCAAAAATTAAAGATTAATTTGTTGTGTTCTTCTAATAGGAAATTTCATGCTGATGAACAGTATTGAGCTGACAAGCTTATATTTCTCCAACCATCTTCTGTTCAGAGAAAAGCGTAACGATCCTTATGTTAACTCCACAGACTGTCTACATCCTCCGATGTGGTGATGAGAGAATATTTCAGCACTCCCAACTATTTTGCCTTTGGCATCTCCACTGTGGTTTCCAACAAGGATGATATCACCATGTGTTTATGGATTTATTTGTTTGTTTTTCATGATGTGGGCAATAGTCTACTACAAGCTGGCCTGAGAACTCGAATTATATCATATAGACCAACCATCTGTCTCAGTATTAATTAATGGTAACATTTTTAGCCATTACTGCTCTGAGCCAGATATGTAACATGAAAGGCAAAACCTTCTTATTGGGTAACCAGTCACGTTGTCACCTGAAGCAGCCAGATTAGTCAGTACGTAGTGCTGCCTGTTAGACATTGATGGACTGATTAGCAATGGTACGTAATAGAAGTGCTTTTCAGAATATTAGAAAAGTACAAAGGGTGAAAGGGAATTAACCCTTTTCTGCACAAGGGCAATGGGAATTAACCATGGCTCATAACTTTTGTATTGGAAATCCTCATGTTCCCATCTTACCAAAATGTGTAACAATAAAGAGTTTGTGCAATTCAGTGTAATGGAATCTATTTTCATATTTAGTCAGTTCATCAATTTCAAAAGACATAAGTATTGAATAACGTCTTTCTGAAAATTACAACAAACATTTAAGTGACATTATTTATCCAGCACTAGTAGCTCTTTTTAAGGCTTTTCTAAAGTCCTCACTCCAAAATATTTACCGTTTTGAGCTATGAACCCTCATAGGAGGTCATTAAGCATATAGGCAGTAGAACTGCACAGCTGCTCCTCCAGTCATACTAATCTCTAGACAGATGCTCTTCATGTTCATGTGCTGTGATGAATGCCAGAGAAACTATTAGAGAACAGATTGACTTAGACTGGACCGTGATCCTTGGAGAACTGGTTTCAGACTGCAAGAAGAGCTGAGGGGTCACAGAGGGAGCTGCAGCCCACAACAATGTGAACAGAGAGAGTTGCCTTTCAGCTAGATTTTCCCCTCCAGCATTTCAGAATGCAGCCTTGCTCGGACTGCCAAAAAACCAGCAGTAAAGCAGACTTCCATTATTTTCTCTGCTTGCTTGCTGAATTTGCTGCAGCTAGCTTGGCTGCTCAACTTTGCCCAAATCCGACTCACAAGAGATTCTTACGCATTCCTGTATTGATCCCATGCTCATCTCTTGGCTGCTGTGACCTGCTACTGTATCTATCTGGAATCTTAGCAAGTAGCCAAGAGGGCGCTGCGGGCAGAGAGTCTCTCCCCACCACAATCCTCCAGGCCCTACAGAGGTGGCCTGAAGACAACTTAGTTGTTATGAAACTGAGAGATCACACCTGCTCCTCTCCTCCGAGGCTCGCAAGAAAGATCACATGCCATTATCGGATTTGAGTCCAGGGGCCTGTCTGTCCAAAGAGAGGTGCAATCTGTGGTACGTCCTGCTGCAGACCTCACTTTTCTGACCTTCATAGTTACAGCAGATGTTCTCGTTATGTTGTTATTCTGAGGAAGGGGTTTTGTTGGCCTCTTCGGGCTCCCGGGCTCTCATCCAGCTGCAGCTGTGGAAAAAGGATACATATAATAATAATGGAATCTTCTTTCTGTCGTTTCAGCTTACATCATCTTGGCACCAGCAGTCAAGGTAGCATTAGTCAGTCAGCCGTAGGGTTTCTGTGGATTCCTTCTCCAAACCGCCACCCTTCTGTCTCCAATGCCATGCTGCCTCTGCTTTTATTTACCCATTCCCAGTTGGAACGATTTCGGATCTGGGAAATGAGTTGTTTCTCTGCTGACCACTTTGCTTTTACTCATACCTCCTGCATGTGCTAGAAGTGATGTTTGCTAAACACAGAAACCTGAATCCATGTGGTTATGCTGTACCCATGTAAAAGTCTTGCAACAGGTTGCGTGTAAAGCAGCAAATACCTACACCAGCCTTCATTCTACAGGCTACTCTTTTGTCTTACACCTTCTGTAAGGAGCAAAATCTAAGTTGTTCCTACCAAACATTCAAAGAGGATTTCAAGCAGTATATCACTGCACGTACATCTCAAGCAGCTACATCCCTGCAGAATCCCTACTGCATTGGGAAATACTCTGAAGGGTACGTGTATTGTATATTATTACCTCTTTTTTGAATGATACACACTAAACTATGCCCATGACAACTCCAAGTTGTCATGCAAACAGTCCCTAGATACTTTGTATGGGGATCTACGGCAAGAAAGATCAGGATCTGTGAACATAAAAAATGAAAAGAAGGCAGGGAGAACACTTGGGGGAAAGGAGGGTAGTTCAAAGTATGCGATGTAAAAACAATTCATTAAGCTGTGTAGTCTGATTTGTCAAAAATTAGGAAATGTTACAAGTTTGAAGCCTGTTATAACTCTTGCTTAATTTTGCAGAAGCTTGTAAGAGGCCATTTATTTTTAACATATTATAAAACACTCAATTAAAATTCAGAGTATGTATATATACAGAATATGTTCATAAACATTGACTTACACATGCAAAATGTTATAAATCTCATCTGATATGCAGTGTAGCTGTGCCTTCACAAATACTCACAACGTTTTGATGGTGCCAGCATTTCCTAAATTGTGCTATCCAGGCAGGAATGATTGTTGTCTTTTTCATTCATCTGTGGAAATGCTCAAGCAGGAAAAAAATTCACTTGCTCTCAACATTTGTTTTTCTAAGTTTAATCCATGAAATAAATGAAGTTGCTCTAGCAGATTCATCTGTACTGATCAAAACAAGAAAGTTCCTTCAACTTCCTACTTCTTGCACGAAAACTCTTCCCTGAAAATATGACTTGGCAGGAAAACGAGCTCCACTGTTGTACATTGACTTACATCAGAAAGAGTGAAAATAAGATGTTCTTAACTGACAGACAGGAAAAACAGCTGAGAGGAATTGCAGTTAAGCAGGTAGATTACAGTCTTGATGAATGTGGGAAAACACAAAGGACAAGAAATGCTAATGATATTTCCATGTTAACGAAATTCTAAAGTGTTACCATCTATGTATTTGTGCTAAGCTTGCTCATGGGCTAAAACTAAATATAATTCCTGGACCACAGTGGAAATTTCAGGAAAATGAACACTGCCTTCCTATAAAAAGCAGGGAATCCAGAATTATTGCCCTTGGCAATGAATAAAAGCTGAAGGTAGATTGTGTTCCTGCAGTGTTCTCTATTCCACCTTAAAGGTCCGGCATGCTCAAGCATTATTTTACATAAAGAGCAAGCACAGAGGCAGCTCTCCAGATTTCTTTTCTTGTTAGCATCCCAATGGTTCCCATTTCAGCCTCTCTTTCTGTTTCCTCTACCTGTCAGATTCCTTGGGGAAGCCACGTGCAGCCTGGACAGCTCAAGTTGGAGTTCTTTCTCCTTCAGCTTTGTTTATGCTTTCTATTTTTTAGCAACATGCTTTCTATTTTTCTGCCAAATAGCAGTTGACAAAAGCCCTCTAAAGAGAATAATAAGAAAAAGGCTGAACAGAAGGTGTTTAGTCTGAGTGCTGGATTCATTTCAGCAAATCAAGAAGTGAGTATGTTTCAGACAACTTCGTAAATCGCAATCTCAACACAAACACTAGACCCTCATCGTATTACACTTTTGGATACAAGCACGGGTTTCCTATGGAAGAAGAGATTTTCTTGCAGATAGGACCTTTATGGAAGGGATCTTAAGATCAAATGTTAAGAAATACACAAGAGAAAAGGACAAGAAAAAGAAGGCATTTAACTTTTATGTGGTTGCATTTTATTGTGACCAGGGCTGAACCCTTCTATTTACAGTTGTGGAGAAAGAAAATATTTTCCTGACCACAGTTGAAGAGAGACCCTGACAGGGCTTTCCTGCTCGCCATCTCCCATGTCATCAGTGTTTTCTGGGAGAAGAATCTGAGGTGGTTTTCCACCTAAGTGGTTACAGCTGTTTCCACAGGATCAGTCGGATGGAGTTTCTGCCTCTGTTTATTTTGGCTCTGATTTTCGGCTGGAGCCCAGCAGGATGACAGTGTTTGCTTAGGGTCTTGGGACTTTGGACAAACATTCCAGAATTTCTGACTTCTTAACATTAATGTTTGATGAATTCTGCTCTTAATTTCTTCTGGAAAAATGTCAAGCCCACTGGGGATTACCCTTAGTCTTACAACAGTCTTTTTTTTTTTCTTTTTTTTTTTTTAAGGAAAGAAGAGAAAATCATTTGCTAGCCTGTGAAAATGATCATGCTGTAAAAATTGGAGAATGCAGTTTTCTGAAATTGCAGGCTTCAGTTCTTTTGTAATTTTTTTTTTTTTTTTCTGTTGAATACACTCTGCTTGACAGGAAGCATCCACCGAGATACATCTACAGCTAAAACTTCTGTAAAAAACTTTTCCACATAGAGTTAGTTGGGAAGGTTATTATCCAATAGTTAAGCAGCTCTTTCTCAAAGTCGTTGTTTTGATAGCCTCAAAACATACTGCGTCAATACACTGTTGTCAAAGTTGACCTTTAGAAAACAAAATAAACACCCAGGTGAAATTGTGACCCCAGTGGAGAGAATAGCCTTTATCATTGACTTCAGCAAGGTCAGGACTTCCTCCTTAGTACCTTATCTTTTGAACAATGGAAAAACACAAGTCACAGAAGTACATCTTGAGGAACATTTACTAACTCACAGGGATGGCTAGAGAAATGTATTTACAAAAATATGCAAAGATATGCAAAAACACACTGAATTAAATCTATATTTAAACTGTGTTCAATGAGTGTGCTGTATTGCATGAAGTGGCTGCTGATTTTTATACCTACATACTTTTAGTATCTTGCAAGGGGTATCTAAATGTATATCATACTGACACCATCATCAGCTGACTTCAGACTATCTAGACAGCTGTGATTCAGAGCACAGCATCTGATTTATAGTCCACCCTTTAACCACTAAAAGCTAATACTGCCCAGTCCTGTGGACAAGACGGATTCGCTCCAGTGACTCTCTCACAACAGGAGGCAGGTGTGGATTAGGTCCAGACAGATCTGGGAAGTCTGTTTACATCCCAAGACTCTTCCCTTTCTTTCCTCACCTCTTCTCTCTCATTCAGTGAGAACGGAGGGAAGCACCACCTCCTCAGGTGAAGGAATGATCTTATCTTTGTTGATTTACTCCAGCTAAAGAACCAGCTTTGAAAGTTATTATGAAGCTTTCAAAAACAAACAAAACAAAAAAAAGGAAAGGATTTGTGTGTATATAAATAGACACAAGAAGGTGGTTTTTAATTAATATACAAGCTATCACAGCAGCAGCTTTTTGCAAAGTGTTTCACAACACTGCAGAGGCTGAAAGCAGTGTGGCCCCTGGGCCATGGTGATGGTGTCCACCCATCTGGAGAAGTTCATGTAACAAACAGATCTACCTGATTTTTTGGAGCCTGATTGCTGTCACTTCTTTCCCAGTCTGTTTGTGCGGTCAGTGGTCTAGGTAAAGCATATATTTGATCTGTGCCGTTACGTTTGGCTTTTCCATGCATGACAGCCAGAAAGGACTAGAGAAAAAAAAAAAAAAAAAAGGTTTTCTAGCTGCAAAACCTTGTGTTTGCACTTTGAAGTATAAAGAAGCACAGATGAAATCGTAACATTTATTGCAGCTCACACCACAGTACCCATCCCTGTGGAAAACAAAACAAAACAAAACAAAACAAAACAAAACAAAAAAGAACCCCACCAGTTCTGAAGATGTCTTACCTGGGTATTTCAATAGACAAAGAGCAAGAGGCCCTCAGTTATGAATTTGCTGCCTTCAGTCATTCATGATGTAACTAGGAAGTCCTGAAGAGAAAGTTGATTCTTGCTTATATCTAAAATCTAATGACATTTGCTTTTTGGTTTCTCTGTACAGCTCTAATCATCAATCTTTCATTTCAGAATAGGAAATATGTCTTTCTCCCTTGAAAGGAAAACTTAACGTGAAATCCCTGTGGAAAATAGATGCTGTGAGAGAAAACAATTAGGGTGTAAGCAAGTGTAAATGAGGCTCGGGTGGGGGGGTTATTTGAAGGCAGAGGGAGGAACGCTAAAGCAGAGGGTAAAGAAAAAGACATAAATGAAAAAAGGCAGGTACTCAGAACAAGTTTGGAAAATCTATCTGTTCTGCCCTATGGATGAGCAAGGCTTCCCTCCAAATGATGGCCAGAAAAGGAAGGGTGGCCATCTTAAAGCTACCAGTGATTGATTGTCACAGTGCATCTTCTACGTGGTGACTCAAATTTTTATGGAAAGGAGTAACTAGCATACAGTCTTTGGCTGTATTTTACCCAAGTAGCTAAGCCAGCCCTTGGCTTGGAAGATGAGCGGAAATGTAAAATCTAGAATATTTGGAAACATGCTCAATCTAGGCCAGATGGAAGGTTACAGTGGAAAACAAGAGTTCTGAGTGCAATTCACTTGCCTGTGCAGCTGGGCAGGACTGAGTTACTGAGGTATTAAGTAGAAGGAAGGAACACAACTGTGTAGAATGTATTATCAACAATATTGCTGTATGATATCTAAAAATATCTTAATTCTGATACTTGTAATATTTCTTTCTTTGGAACACTTTTACGTAAAGATAACATCTTGTAATAGTAGATAAATAGGGTACATTAACTAGCTGCTGAAGACACAGTTGAACACAATGTAGAAAACCAAGTGCATGAGGTGACTGAAACATTCATGTCATGTCTCTTCTGATAAAATTCTGAGCAGCTCTTAGTGACACAAGTAGTTTGTCTTACAAGAAGGGAGATACTCAGACCTTTAAAAAGAAAGGTTGAAAGATCAGCTGATGGAAAAAAAGAATCTTTAATTCCATTAAAGAAGATCTGTTCATTGTATGAGTGTTTGCTGGTTGCATAATTACTAAAGGAAAAGACTTAGGCAGGGTGAGATAATAAATAATGCATTTATGAGGAACATGGGTGTGATACTTATAAAAGGAGAACCAGAAGAATCTGTTATAAAGTTGATGTTCTACTGAATAAGGCTTGCTTACTATTGTTGCAACATACCGTATTCCCAACGTATGGATCATAGACACTTGCTATATATGTCATCTTTAATTAGAACAAAAAAAGGCCTCTAAACAATCTGTACTGAAGACATACGGTATTTGGAACACAGTGGATCCAGTTTTCTAAAACCATTGAGTGATTTAGTGATATATACTTTCAAATCCGTACTTTTAAGGCACTGAATTCCTGGGCAGAGTTTAGAAACATAGGGACAGCCTAAAACTTAGTTCTACTAAACTAAATCCATCGTACGTCATCATATGAAGTGACACAGACATAAAATATGAAAAAAAAAAAAAAACATGCTCAAAAAAGTAATTAGGATTCCTTGTTGGACTATAATTGCATACAGAAACATATCCAGAGAGACTGACTGGAATCACTTTCTTCATTAGTAAATGGCTGATTGCAACCATTGAAAATTTGTTAGACCATTTTTCCAACTATTTATACTGCTAGTTTATATAAAACAAAGGTAAGACACTCTGAAATGAAGACAGAACTTTATAACTTGGTTTAGAAGAAATAGCAGCACGGCCAGCAAAACTGAACCATTCCTTAAGCACACTGAGCAGGTGGACATAGGATAAGAAAGTCAATGAGTACCAGTTTAGACATCAGCAGAAGACGGTTGTATAAATAGAACTGTAGAGTGGAAATGAACTCTGGGTAAACCAGAGGAAGGTTTTGTTCAGAGACAGGCAGCTGCAGTATTAAAAGTTTGTCACATAATGCAGTGTTACAAATATCACACTATATCAGCAACATATAGGAAAGCAAGAAGAATATTTTCAGGTCTGAGGCATTATCTTCAACTGTTGTGCAACCATTTGCAGTAGATAAGAAATTAATCTGGAAGCAGTAATGGTACTGGAAGATACAGGCGAGTCTGCTGTAGTCTTCACGAGGCTGACTGTTATATTTATTCTAGAGTGGTATACAATATGCCAATAGAAGCACTCCTAACAGGAGCAAGTAGTATTTTTCCCCACATATAATGCAGAAACTGTATCGTAAAAGAAACACACCTGATGCTTGAAAATAGTGCATATCCAGGGGAGAAGAAATAAGGGAGAACATTCTTGGTCACGTGTTATGAAACCCTCATGTTTGGCACAAGCCTCTGTTGGCCAGGAATCTGGGAGTATCATGGTTTTATCAGCCTCAATGATAAAAAGAAAATAAATTATATATAATATACAACTATATCCTAAATATACAAATATATTTGCTATCCATAGGGATTCCTATAAACTCAAGCCCTAATCAAGTGAAATACTTCAGTGTGTTAGGGCCTTAGGGAGCTCTTCATAAATTATCTCTGCAGGTCAGGTTTGGAGAGCACTAGCAGCAAAATGTGAAACTGCTGGCACTGTTTCAGTGACCAGTGGCTTCTAGCTGCCAGAACAGACACCTTTAAAAATGAAGAGGTTAATTAAAACTATTCAAGAAAATTACAGGAAATTATTTAGTGTGTTATTTAATACGAGGATTACTGGACTTCTGTCTTTCTCGGACTACTGGAATAGCTGATGGACATCAAATTAAGGTTATAAAGTGTAGCTAGAATTTCAGTGAGAGAAAAAGACCTGTTGTGAAAGGAAAGATAGAACAAAATATCTTCAGTTGCACTGAAAAATCAGTGGCACTAATCACTAGAAAAGCAATTTGAAAAATGCCCCAGTCATCGTCACAAGAAGGTATTAAGGACACCAGCATCTCTCTGAATCAATAATTGCCAGCTATGTCTACAGCTAATTATTTACTGCTTCTTGGTAGTTCCTCTGGAGTTAATTCTACTGAGTAGAAAGGATCGAATTGTGGTTACTAGCAACTGTAAAAGCAATGGTAATTTGTTGTTCCAGACTGGTTTTGCCTTTTCAGCAGCAGCCTGCAGCAAATACAAGGCTGTCTTGTCATTGTTGCCTGTCATTCATTGCACTGGTTTGCTTGTCTCAGAGCAGAAAAGGTAAGGCAAATGCATGTTCTAAACAAGTGTGCTATACTAGTCAAGACTGGAAATAGAGATAGGGCATTAAAGTACCTCCCACTGAAGCACATAAATAGCCTTGTCGAAACACAAGCTTTCTCTAAGGAGAAAAATGTTTCCAGCTGAACTAAAGGTCTTTAAAAAGCAATTGCTCACTGATTTACGCTATGTATTCTTAAAACAAAATAAGAATGCCCACACATAAAGGAGGAGGTGCATGGATGAAGTGTTTCTCTCATTTAGACAAGCTTTCATGTTGAACTGATCCTGTTTTGAGCTGCTTTTAGCATTCTCTGCCACAGTTAACAGCTTCAAATATTTATTTTAAAAGGCAGAAAATTATTGTTAATTTTATGTTGGCAAACAGCCAGCCCATGCTTCATTTGGGAGTTAGCAGAGAGAGACAAGTATAAGAAACATCTTGCTATCTAGTGGGCTGGTAATTGTGTTATAATCAATTTAACAAATTGAGTGTAAAGCAAAAATGCTTCACAAAGGAAATAGCTCAACCCTAGTCTTGAATCTCTGTCAGTGTCCCCTCACCCATTCTTATATCACACCTTCTCCTTCTCCAGACAGGACTCTAACCCCATACGCTCCCCACTATGTTTTTTTTAACACTCCTCCCCTCCTCACTCCCCCAGCTTCCTCTAGGCTCCTCTCACTCTCTTTCCTTTCAGATTGGGTGCCCTTATTCCATTATTGCTTTTTTCCAGGCCATTTCTAACTCTTCCTCCAACTTGTCCTCACCAAGACCTCCAAGCCCAACCATGCTCACCATTGGTATTCTTTTCACCCAGTAATACAGGCAATTTGATTCACAGCTGCCTTCTCCTATCTAAAAGAGAACTACATTATCTGTGTATGTCCAGGGAGAATATCCATCACAGAGGCAGGTACCAGTGACTAGGTGAACCACGGTGGACAGAAAGCAGAGTAGCTCAGGTAAGCCAGGCCAAGAGGACCACCAGAAACACGGACTCCAACCACCCTGAGATTGCTTATGCCTAAAGCTGGTAGGAGCAATGAATCATACACTAGTGCTACTCCCTTTGAAACTGAGAAAGGATTTTGCCTTCATCTTTGAGAATGGCAGTCTAATCCATTTCAGGGCTCAGGAGCACCCAAAACTGAGTGCTCTGAACTTGTGCATGTCTATTTACCTGGGGTACTGCTAACGAAAAAATTGCTCGACACATGTTAGCAGCCACAGTTTTTAGGAGTTAATCAGTGATCCCATGCCCAGTGTTATCAAGGTTAATATGACACCAGCTCAGACAGAGAGCTAGGGAGTGCAAGTAGACACGACCTATATCTGGATTACACATCCAAGGTTTTCTGGCATCCCTGTTAACTATATCCCTGCCCTCCTCCTGCTACTGTCTCACCAAGTATAGACAAATTTATTTCTGCTTATTTCTGAACCTGTAGCTGTAGTTTTAGAATGATCAGTTCTATAGCTTTAATCTGATGCTAATTTCCACATCTTTTCCTGACAGCAGTAAAAAAACTCACTGACTGTTCCTCACGTAAGAAAAACATTTCACTTTCATTAAATTTGAACACCAAGTTGTATGGACTGGTAAAGGAGTTGAGCTTTCCTACATAAGCAAGTACCTGCTTCCAATTCTTTCAGCTGTCCAGAGTTTATTTCACTGAACAGAAGGGCTTAGTCAAATATTAAAGTCAGGTTCTGCAGAAGGAACCTGTTTGCCTTCAGCTTTCACTGGATTTATCACAACTCCATTTGCAGCACATTTTGGAAGAACATATTTTAAGACATATTGCTGTACAACAACTAAATCTCAGTGCTGATAAATCACAGATCTCATATCTGGTCTGAAAAGGCAAGAAAAAGAGGAAGGAAAAAGGTCTCTGAAAACTTTTACAGCTGGCTAAGGGAGAAGCATATGGAATTTTAGAAGGACGGTACCTCTCCTGACAGTTAATAACAGCTTTCAATTACAGAGCAGAGTTTGTCAGGATAGATTCCAAAGCGCTTTACAAAGTCCAGCTACTATGTGCACATCACTGAAACACACTAAGCTATCCTCTGGGAGAAAAGGGCAGCTGGTATTGTGGAGCAAAGTGTTGTGGATACGAGATATGTATAAAAGTTTAAGTTTTATAAACTGGAATACTAATACACATCAACAAAGAGCTTGCTTGGGTTTGTAAAGGGAAGAGGCATCTTGACAAATAATTGGTCTGCATTGCACTGAATATGAAAGGAAGAGAGATTTCCTGACAAGAACATAAAGAAAAAAGTTGTACTCTCTCAAAACGCATCAGGGAAATCTTTAATGAGCGTGGGATCATGTTCAAGAGGAAGATACTTTGTCCTGAATGGCTCATGAAAACACCATCTCCTAGTGTGCTCACTGATTTCAGCCTAACTAAAAAGACATGCCCATGGTCTGGTTTTGCCTGGTTCCTTCTCGTGGTTATAGGCTTTGCAATCCTCACATTCAGATCTCTGAGTCCCTTCTGTCAAGGTTTTGCCACAAGCTGTGGTTTACAGCTGGACGAAGAAGATAGTGTTATGAAAAAAAATAAATTAACACAGAATTGTAAAAAATTATCACGTCATAAAATGAAAACACGTTGCTTGGTATCCATGGCAACTTCAGAAACCAATGCTCTTTAACAGCCTTGCCTGGAATCATGTAAACTGCTTTGATAAAACATGAATCGTGGCAGATGGATATGTGAAAATAAAAATAACTTCACATCCAATCTATTGCCCACACGGGACACCTTTGAAATACAGTGTGAGTTATACAACCCTGTCAGGAATCATTTCGTTTGGAGACCAGGGTAGAGGTAGCATTTTTTCTATACATTTCCACAGAGTTAAGAATGGGTTCAGCAGCAACAGTGCAATAACTAAAGCCTAGCAAGCAAATGCTCCCTGGCAGTCTCTGAGAAGTAAATCTAACCCTCAGCTCCACAGAATAAGAGCTGTGAATCTCTTATGCCAGGAAAGGGACTAGTTTTGGGCTTTGGCCCAATTTCACGGGTAGAGCACCTGCTGCATGGCATGGGCTAGAGCCACAGATTTGCTTTCTGTAAGCAAGAATCATGAAGGAACCATGACAGAGGTGAAAACAGGGCCAGAGACACATTAGGCCAAAGTCTCCTTCCCCAGGCACCTTCGATATTGCTCCATGGATCTACAGTGGAATACAGTTTCACTGTTGGGGTTTTTTTCCCTTCAGAATAGAAAATCTACCTTCAGCTTAGTATAAGCCTTCATTGAACTAGCTGGATAACAGTTTCAGCAAAAGTTAGAACCTGGTTATGTGAGCACCAGATTGCAGGCTGCTGCTCTGGTTTCAATAAGCTTTCTGTTAAGGGAGCTCGGTCTTGTATTTGGCATTTGTACACCACCTGAACAGGTAGGCATCCAGCACTGCAGGGAATGAGGACGAGAAATGAGGGAGAAGTAGGAATTGCTTCAGGATCTGAATCGACAGTTCTGGCAAGCAGAGCTCATCTTTATTCAGAGATTGCGTGGTCTGAGCAGACAGGGACCCTCGTGAGAAAGCACCCTCAACACTGGCTCTTTGCAAGGCAAGAATCATGTCAATGGTCTTTGTATTTTATATCTCCTGGAAACTAAGCTAGATCTATCAAATCCATTTTGTAGAATTTGATGTTATCAAACAGAGATTACTTTTGATGTTTACAAATCTGAACACACGAAACCTTGTTCATGTGACTCTGGATTAATATAGCCATCCCCGAGACTGGTGTGCTCCGCAAGTGCTGGAGCTGAAAGACGTCATTCATGAATGGCAAAAATATCCTTTTCTTTAGGAACACACATTTCTTTTTTTCTTCATCCTAATAGTGTTATCAGATAGTAATATGTAAAGTCTGTCTTCGCCTCAAGCTTATCATGTAACTAACAAAACCAAAGCAAACACCTAAAATGTGTGCTTTGCAAACAGGACCTCTTCCACTGGAAATGCCATGCCTACCTCTCATTTCCCGCTCTTCTGGAAAGCTCCTTGGCCCTTTGAAAAGGTGCAGGTCACATGAACTCCAGGAAGAGTTGTTTTAAGTCAGAATGGGGTCCAGTCCAGAAATGAGGTCAAACACAATTGTTATGTTAGTGAAGCAGGGTGACTTCAGGAATAGGCTGTGTAAACACCGAAGGCAATGTTGTGTTTCATTGTCGAAGTGCACTAGGAGTTAGGCTCACAAAACTGTACTGTCAATTAATCACAACTGGAGAATGGCAGTTTATATTACCCCATACCTTGCCGAAGTCACAAATGAACTCAGCAAGTATATGAAGAGATCCCAAGGTTATTTCAGGTTAAAAGCCCTCTACCTTCTTTTACTAGGTTCTATCCTGTTCTGTTTGAGCAAGCACTTTTTCTTAGCAGTTTATTTCATGGGACACAATAGTATTTTACTTTATTTTCAAGATAGAGTCCAAAATTTAATACTCTGTTGCAAATGCATAAGATTACATTGTTTTTCAGCATGATTTTGTTTACTTGAAAGTGATTGTTTTGTCAAAGGGGCATGTGAATTATAGCACTACTGGAAAATAGCTCTTTGAAGACTCTGGAGTTCTTCCCAGTTACCAGATAGAAAAGAATTGTTTTCTTCTCCACACTTTTCATTTCAGTTCTCCTATCCAGTCTCTTTGGCTCCATCTTGTGATATGCTCGTATCAGAGTCTATATGTTGTAATCATCATCTCCTTCTTGCTATCTCAGAAAGCACTGGGTTTTTTTTAAATAATCACAAAGTTCCATTAGCAGCAGCTCAGGGCCCTGAAAAACAGTGGGAGCAGAGAAAGGTCTATCAGTGATGTCCCTTTGGATTTCTCTGAACATGAGAAATGAACCTGGACCATTATGAATGTTAATAATACAATTTTTAATAACAGTGGATATTTTTAACAATGACAGTGACAATAAAAATACCAGTTCTTTACAGTATTCTTATATGAAGGCTCAAAGCAGCATATTATAACTGACTAAAATTGTGTAAATAATACTTTTGAGACATTAGTAATGTCATATTTTTGGTGTAATGTGTTTTTGCAAACTGTGTGTGAAGGAAGTGAAACAAATAATGATGTCATATTTCTAAGGTAGTAAAAGCTGTAATGTGTATTATTAACTAGTGTGTGCAATTTCTTGAAAACTATAGTATCATATAATTCTAAAACTGTTTTAGTTTTGTTTGTCTTCCTTATGGGGATAGAATAATTGCATAATTAATGTTACATACAAGTAACACTGGAAATAAACTGAAAGGAAGAAATAGACTCCTGAGCTGCTTTAAACTCTAGAAATAGAGCACAGCATATGTCAAGATCCGGTCTACATCCTGTCAAAATTAAGTAGGTCCCAGAAAAACAGACTGAGGCTGATTCCAATCGCAGAGACACGGGTACAATTTGGATGCAAACCCACTGAAATCACTGGTGTAAGATAGAATCTTTCTTTCTATGTTTGGTTTGTCACAGAAGGGATTTTATGGTAGGGAAAGGAGATCTGAGATTCCTGTCTATTTAAAGTTATCCTTTTGAAGCACATATAGGCTTTGTTATGCTTCGTGCACATACAGCTGTAATGCACATTACATACAAATGCACACAAGACATTCACAACTTACCAGGCTTTTCTGAAGGCCACTCCAAGACCTCACACCTAAGCTGCAAAGGTCTCCACGCTACATCAGTTTAGGAAGCACACCTCAGTTGTTCTGCCAAAGCTTTACTATTAGTACGAATGAAAACAAAACACAACAAAACCCCGTCATCTTTTCCCACGTCATTTAGTTTTCTTTCCTTTCAACCATTTTCCTGTTTTACTTTGGAGATCTCTTTACTCGTCTTTCAAGTTTCCTGCCTGCATCACTTCCTATGCATCACTCACATCCTGTCCATCTCTCCCTTGCAGGTGGCATCGCTTTTGCTAGAGAGATTTTACTTTGTGTATTGCAACACATCCTGCTCTGCTCCCTGTCTCCCTCGGGCCCAGGAGCCATCCATTTCCTTGGGAACATTCCTGTACTGAAAAAGATTGGCGTCATCCTTCATTGCAAGCACTCGGAGGCCTCTGCTATGCATAAGCACAAAGAGAGGAAACAAGAGGAATTTTAAGCTTTTGAGGAATATGGTATTTTATGAGGGACCAGCTTTTGGAAACAAAAGCCAATGGTAGCATTAAAGGGTCAAGAATAGTTTCCTCACGAGACATGGAGATGTTGACACCATCAGTCTTTTACCCTCAGTCAAGCTTATGAAAATAACTTTCACCAGAGGGGCTAAATGAAAAAGAAATATTTCTAGACTTCCTAATCCAGTTTGTCCCAAAAGCCAAAGAAGGACTGCTGTTGGCGTCACTGTACTTTCCAGTGCTTTACTGTAAATACAGGTGAATGTCACTTTTATTGCACTTCCTATATGCAAGAAAGTGAATGTGATATAAAAGGAAGAATTATTAAAGTAGTGAAAAGAAACATAACAAAAAGGAACTGTCTTTTCAAAGATCACTGGTTTTAATACATCCACCTCTATATGTAATTGTCAGTTGTCAGCACTATTAAAACCACCAAACAATTGTTTAACCTATAATTTTGTCCTCAAAAGAAAAGAAAAAAACCACCTGCCCTTTCTTTTCGAGTACAGCAACAGCACTTTATTATGATAGTGCTGCTCAAAGAAAGGCTGTGGGGACCTTCACAAACTGCTGCTTCCACCCATAATTTTTGTTGAAAACAATTTTATCTTAAATTGAGTCTTGATCCTCTTTCCCCCTTGTGTCTCCCATTTGAGCTAAGGAGAATGAACCACCATGAAGGGAAAAAGAAAAAAAAAAAAGCAACATTCTGTAATAAGAAATAATGTTCTGTGGGGAGAATCTCAGGATGCCACGATGTTCACAAGCACGGACAAACGCTTAGAACAGTTACTAACAAGCGGCATTTGGTATCTGTGCAGTCAAACAAGCTGCTTTTCAACCTATCAGGAAACACAAAACTAAAAGTTATTCCAAATATATGATCATGCTGTGCATCTTAAATACTGAGTGTTGGGTGACTACACCAGCTGAACCAGTCTTTTGTGGGCAACTTTCAGATATGCTCCATTTAGATACACGCTCTGACTTGCTTACATTAAGTATATATGTCATGCCTCTTCAAAGAAAGAGGTGAAAGCATTAATGTTTTGGAGAGTAATGTATTTCCCTAACTAATTCTTTTACTCATACCTTTTCATCTGAGAGTTTTGGCTGAACCTTGAATGGTGGGCACGTGCAAGATATGCTTTCATATGAAATACTGTTGATATGACCTCAAATTCATTGTATTTTTTGCTTCTTGTTTTCATAAGACTGTTTTTTTGGCTCTTTGCCCAACTAGAAAGGCAGGAAATGGGAGTATCAAAGACCTGACATTCCTTCTTGTGAAAGGAAGGGAGAGAATGTATTCTACCTAATTTCTCTGAGCAGACATTCTCTCCCCATTTCTCCTCATTTCTCTACTACTTTTGTGCAATTCTGTTATATTTTAGCCAACCCCTTCAGACACTCAATTGGCTCCTCTGTGCATTTCTGGTCACAGAATGATGAAGGGGTGGGAGCGTCTTCTGCATCAGGTATGAATGCACTGTGCCTGTTTGGGTGTGTGGCAGTGCTTTCAGTGTCCTGCAAGTGAGACCATGAACCAGTCTCACTTCTTTACAGATGGGATAATAATGCTTAAGTGCCCTACTGAAATATAACCCTCTTTTATTTCTCCAGCTTTTACTTTACAGAGCCCTTAAGATAAAACTCCCCTGCGAATGAGAGCCAACTCTTGTTCTGACACCTCATGAAGTTGTCCCTACTTCCTTAAAGGTTTCACAGAAGTCTTTGCTACTGTTGAAAGCCCAGCCATTTGAGATTTGCTAACCTGAAAATCTCATGCTTTAGGGTTATCATGGTCCCATAGCTCCAGTCAATCAAATCCGTTAGAGACAGGTATTTGATGGGAGCAGAAGGCACATCAGTTAGGCTCCAGTAATGAGTTGCCATGCAGATCAACAGCTAAATATCCCATAAATGAGTGTAGCTACATCCAGCTGCTGCTCTTAAAAATGAAACACAACTTTGGAGACAGTAAAATTTTCTTTCAAGTTCATACCCGAGGTCAGTGATAATGCACACAGCACAGAGGTGGCCTGGACCGCAGGTTCTCCAAACACAGCTGTTTAAAATATGGCAGGTGATTGTAATGTTTTTAGTCTCCATGTCTCTCAAGTCAGGTGGCTAGTTCCCAGATGAGATGAAAGCTAATAAGTAAGGGATTAATTATAAAACCTGTGATGTGAATTCTTTTGAGAAATGCACTGTCTGCTTTCTCTGCTCTTTTATGGCAGGCAAGGAATTGGACTCAGCTGAAGCAAAGCTCCCTTAAACTGTCACCTCTAAGCCTTCATCAGGCAGCCTTTCTGAAAGTCAGCAAATCTGAAGTAAGTGGAGTATGCAAGATTTTAGTACTGTGTCCTTATGGCCTTATTTTCTTACTTTCCCTTTAGATGTATGGTCCCTGCCTTCACTTCCATCCCAGATTTTATCACGCAACATGTGGTCATTCTATTCTGGAACATAATGAAACTGTTATTATGAAAATTGCTTTTGAAAATATAAATTTGTGCAATTTTTCAATGGGGCCACTGCTGCTTTCTGGAGTCATATTCACATCTTGGGTAACTCCAGCCGAGTTATATAAGGCTGATTTGGCATATTTGGCTAATGTTTCCTTTATTATTGTTTATTTTTTTGCCCTGCTACTAACCGTAGGTTTATATTCTGCATGCACATAAAGACCTCTTGCAGAAGCACCACTGAAAGGAGATTTTGAAAATGTTACTTTACCTCTGGCCAGCATTAATTGCGCTGGCTTGCAGTTTTCAAACCTCTCTCACTGTTTCCCTTGTGACAAATGTAATGCACACACTGGAGCCAAGTATTTACAGCCATCTCCTTTCCCTTCTTTTTGGCTTGTGCACACACCCCTGAGGAGTGTGCACACAAAGCTCAAGGAAGCCATTAGCTTAGGCTTTAGTGAATGCAGAAAGCACGGGATTTACAGACCTTGCCAGCAAAATTCATTGTTCAGTTCCAGCACACATTATGTTGTTCCTGGTTGTGGTCTACAGGTTAAAGCAGGAAAGCAGGATTCCAGAGGCCTGGCTCCTTTCCCACAAATTTGTCTTGTCTGAAAGTTTCTCTGCCTCAGTTTACACTTTATAAAGTAATAACTGGAATTCATCTCTCCCTGTGTACAGCCGGTACTTCTGGTACCTCTTTGGAACCCTAAAAAAATGCTAGGAAACTTATTGCAGCAGCATGTAGGCAGGCAAAGAGGTGACCTACAACATACTGCACAACTGGGAAAACGTAGGAAAGAATAGTCAAATGCAATGCAAAAGCAAGGCTGTGTGAGAAAGATGAATGTTTATGAAAGGCTTTAAGAGGTACTACAAAAGTCATTCTTCTCCTTGTTTCTGTCACTGGCCAGAGCTCAGACTTTCCAGAACATGAACATGCTCTCCCCCACCGCCTCCCAACCTGTAAAACAGAGTTAAATTCCCAAAAGACAGTCTCACATGATTTCCTCAGAAGATACGTATTTAAATGTATGCATATATATGTATAAATATTCTGTGGGTAGCAGGAGATAAATTCTCTCTGTTCTCATTAGCCCCTTCT
The DNA here is from genome assembly GCA_035590275.1 of Ibycter americanus. Classification (NCBI taxonomy): domain Eukaryota; kingdom Metazoa; phylum Chordata; class Aves; order Falconiformes; family Falconidae; genus Ibycter; species Ibycter americanus. Next base: position 64,559,071 of record JAVJGI010000062.1, read on the forward strand.
CCTGAGCCAGTGTGACCTTGTGTGAGCAGCTGAGATCTGCTCCCCTGAGACATCTAGCTTCAGCACAAGATGAGGACCATTTCCTTCTCCTTTATCCCTTTCATTGAGGGGCCTCCTACTGCAGCACAACACCAGTGCTCAGAGGAGCCCCACAGATGGGAGCAGGGCAAGGGGAAAGAGAGAAGTGAGACCTGCTTCTAGCACCTCCTCTCCTTGTTACTGGAGTATTGAGTCTACTAAAGGAACATCATCCCAGCCACTCCTAAAGGAGAAGGAGCAGGGCCAAGCTTGGCTGTTTACTGTTGTGGACACCATGAAATCACAACACAGTTTATGGTTCCCCATTTTAACTTAATTTAACATGGCATGCATTTGGAAAAGCAATACAGTAGCCCTAGCATTTTACCTGTCTTGATTGCATTTACAAGAAACACCTTTAACTTCAGGCATATCTTCGTGATGGATTATTCAGGTGTGAAATCCAGCCATCTTGCTAAGTTATAACCTTTCTATGCTCACAATGTGGTTGGCTCAGCTCTTAGAATATGGGTGTGTGGAACTACAAGACTGTTTGGCCCTAATTGAAACCCCCTGCACCCTTTCAGAGAGTGCTACGGCACATTTCCAAGAACTGCTGTCCCCCACCTCTCCTCTAGATGCTTTGGAGGCCTTCCAAGTGTTCTGCTTTTTTGACATGAGCAGAGACAGAGGCTTGCAAGGAGTCCATGTCTTACTTCTTTGGGCTCAGAGAGGTCCCCCGCATTGCAGAATAAGCTCACGAACTTATTTTGTGATTTATATTATCTGGAAAAGTTCATACCTCAGCAACATCCTGAAACTCATAGATAAACAGGCATTGAACTCCATGTAATGTCCTCTGCCTAATGGATAATGTCTAGTTCCTCAGCCTCAGCTCCCTGACTCTGCGCTAACGAGTGATGATGTATTCTGCCTTATTTTGCTGCCCTCATGCCCCCTGCCATTGAGCGGGACAAGAGGCAGTGAGGATTTCCTAGAGTTTCAGGAATGAGTGTCGTGCAGCCTTACTCACGCAAATGATTTCGCCAGCAGTGGATCTCTCCGTCTCCCCCCACAGTTGCATGCAGACTAAAGCTACACATCAGATGCACAAATATTTAGGGGAAATACATTATGTCTGCACCTGTTTTGCCAGACATGGAGAGTGTTAGCTAAAAAGCTGAGTACCCTGATGTCAGAGGAAAATGTTCTGCAACACAGTGACAGCTGGATGCAGGAAGAGCTACAGTCTGCAGCTCAGGACTGGCAGGAATCTGAGCCAGTGCCATGGCAACAGGCATCAGTACCTGTCAGGAGCTGGGGAGTCACAACATTCACGGCTTGTGTTATTGCTGCGCATTCGTGTCACTGACGCTGAGGCCACGTTGCAGCTTACATTACAAAGACATGCGCCCTGTACAGAAGTGTTCTTGGGTGGACTTTGACATTGACGGTTGCAAAAACAGATTCCCTCTCTAAATATTCGAACTGTGTTTAAAGCATACCTATCAATGTTCCTAAATAAAAATTTAAACTGACCGTGACTACAGGGATTTTTAGAAAGAAAAATCAGAACCACTATTTGCTAATTGGTAAGCAATTAGCCAGTTAGGCTACAGGACTTTTGAAGCACACTAAATTGACTAACAGACAAAGCTGATCTGTAAACAAAATGGCTGGATGTTCGGGAACCAATTAGAGAAGGAAAATTGGCAGCAGCTGGGAGGCTGTCAGGAGTCAGACTGGTGTCACAAGGAGGCTGTTTGGAACAGGGAAGGTTTATCAGCTTGTTTTGTTAAGTATGAGCCAACTATAAGGATTTAAAAATATTAATATATTCATATATTTATTTATTAAATATACCTCATATATGTTATATATATTTTACAGAGTAATAAATATGTATACAATACATAATACAATGTATATAATTTTGCCTGGTATTTTAAATCAAACTAAATCAATTATTTAATCCAAATTCTTGCTTAAATATGACATTTGAAAATACAGTAACATAAAATGTACAGTTTGAAAGCATTTCTTCCTTTTCAAATACCGTATGCTCTAATGTATTAGAAGAGCACCCTGCAACCCATACTCATGCGCTTTTAGAGCTGTAGTGCTGTAGAGCATAATTTGCCTGCATGCAGTTACTCCTCTTGCAATTGGATTTGCAATTTATTGTTCTGCAGGTGAGGCTACGCACATGCATTGTTCAGAAAGAGAGAATACCTGCAGATAAACTCCGTGACCAGCAAAACCATGCAATTAACACAAAGGTAATGTTTACCTCAAGGGAATTTCAGAAAACAGCCACTGTTGCTTTAGCATTTTCAAATGCCAGAGGGTCACATTCTTCTGTGGTACAAAACAAGAATGATGAAAAGTGTTTATTGGTAAACCGTGAGTCAGATCTGATCATTCAGATTACAACAGTGGCCTCAGTATGGGAAACATCACAGAAAATCCCATCAAGAAGCCACAGTCAGTTGTGAGTCTTTGCTATGATTACTCAGGAGAGGAATCAAATCTGTTAAACTTCAAGAAAGGTCTGTGGCTTTCTCTGCCCTTGTTGCAGCAGGCACAGTCTTTCACTCCAGTCTCCCCCTTGCTGATAAACAGCATTAAAGAAAGAAATCTCTTTTGAAGCAAACTGGAAAGCAAAAATATTGAGACAAGGCCTGAAAGCTCTCCTGAGCATTACTGAGAAAAAGCTCTCTTCAGCGTCATTGAAAGCTGGGCGCATGCACGGAGTTAGCTCCTCTTCCAAGTGTTGTCATTCATGTGCTTCACTCTATGAAGACGTGAAGTCACCTGCTTCTGGCGAAGTCAAAGGAAACATTAGGAGAACAAGGAGGATTTTCAGCATGAATGAAGAGTTCAAAGTCTGCCTTAGTGACAAGCGTTACTACCTTTTCAGATTTACTCATTTCTGTAGAGAGAAAGAAATTTATGCAGAAAAGCGTAAATATATGTAAAAATAGAAATGCTGTAAGTGCATCTCAACACCTTGGGTAAAAAAATATATAAGATGTAACCCACATTTGTTCTGGTGTTCTGATTGCTTCTTTTTAACTTTTCAGCCAAAAGTTTCTAGTGAAATCCTTGCCTTGGCTGAGCAATCAGCCTCTAATCAAGATTCCCTGACAGTAGAGCTTTAAACGTATATATTTTCTGCTGTCTTAAATGTGGAATATGACCAAAAGCATCTCAGTCAAAATCCCAGTTGGAGTTGCCTAACAGATTGACATCCATTTAATGAGCTTGGAGCCTTGCAGATCCAAATCCACTTAATGAACTCGGTGCGTATTTTCTGTATCAGTAACGTCTGACTGTTTCCAAGTAAAGTTTTGGTGTATTCAGGACCCCCCCTTCAGTCCACCTATGAACACTCTCCAAATTGCCTGCAAACTTGCACTCGTTTGTAACAGAAAATGAAATGGGATCTCTGGATCCACAGTAGCCCTGAGAAAGCGGAAGGGGTAGAAGGGACTGGTGCTGGGAGGGGGCGAGGGGTGCAGCGCCAGGCTGAGCCTGGAGCTGTTTTGCACCGGGCGCTGGTAGGAGCTGCCTGGGCTGCGGGCTGGAGCGCCCGCATCAGCGCCCGCTGCCCACAGCTCTGCATGACACAGTTGGCACTGTTGATTTAAACAAACTGATGGATGTGACCTCATAAATGAAATGTTAGTAATTATGCAGTATAGACAGAGAAGACTCACATTAAAAGCATTTCAATAGCAGGTTTCTTTTTTATTTTTGTTTATTTGTTTGTTTTGAAAAGGAGAAGATTAGCTAATTTTCAAATGAGTTCTTGTTTGTCAGCACAAATACTCAGTAGGTATTCCCTGTTGAGTGACCTTGGCCCTGTATCTCCTGTGCTAGTTCTTCCTGGGGGGGACAAAAAAAAAATACAAACAGCTTTCAAGTGTGTGTGAAAAGGATGAAGACCAAAGTGTGAGGTGTCAATAAGCATTTTCCTTGTTAGCCTGTGATCACTGGATGTATTAAAGTACAGAGAAGACCTAAAGGGATATAGTTGTCCTTCATGGAAGATTTATCATAGAAAGATACTGCATCAGCATCTCATTAGTAATCATACTTTTGATCTTTCTTCTGGTTTTAATGGAATGAGATGCTCTCATGTAGCTGTTATTGGTGCTTGAAGAAACTATTTTTGCTTAACATCCAAGCCTCAGTAAGAATTAAAAGAGAACAAGAGAGCTCAAAGACTCAATTCCCTGTCACTTCCATCCAAGCAGTGACAAGGCAAAAATTTACCTGCTGTAAGTGCAAGTGGAAAGGTTGTCAAAGGAAATAAAGCACTGTCATGTTCTTATGAAGAATAACACTGTGAGGGCTACTTTTCACGGAAAAATATGACAAAGTGTCTGCTGCAATACTGAAAAGAGCTTGGATCAGCCATAGGAACAAAAGGCACTAACATCTTCTTCTGAACATGTTATTTGCAGGGATCACATCCAGTACATAAATTATGTTATCATTTAGTGTATTTTAGATTCATGTAACACTAAAAATAGATAAGTAATTCTTGTAGTGTCTAACTATACACTATAATTTATCATCAAGACCACCTCCCACAGACCTTTAGAAAACTTGTAGCATAATAAGTAGTCGTTGCAATTTATATATCTAGCTTAGAGCTATTTTAGGCTCTCATTAACATGGTATCTAAGAGCTTTTGAAGGTAACTGAACAAGGAGTTCCCTAGTGGACTTCATGTTGGCTCTTGCTCTCTCCCTTGAGTATAAAAACTTTTGCTTTGGCTATAGAGGAGTGATTTAAATGTGTGGAGAATTTATATGCAATTGAACGTGCAGTCTGCACAGCTCCTTTTCCCTTTCTGAAGAGTTTCAGTTGACTGGAAAAATTTATATCCACCTTTTCACCTTCTCATTTGTAAAAAAGGAAATGTAACTATCAGAAGATGAATTGTTTAGTTAAAATACCACCAGCAGAATAGTTTCTATGAGAGAATGGGGCATTTCAGAAATCACTCATTGCTCTCCTGTATCTCAGATATGTGAGAAGAAGCAAAACAAGTTGAAAGCTTAAAGGGGGGCAATAATTTAACAAGTTGCATTATGAGATTATTATAATGAGACTATAAAGCATCTGGAAGAGCTAGAATATTGCTTCCTACCCTGATAATGCTGCTTTCACACCACAAGATCAAGTACTGAAGTGAAGGCAACAGGCAAATCATGGAAGAATGAAAATAAGAGGAAGCAACACTCACAAATGGAGAAATAAGTTACTTCTTTTAGCTGGCCATACAATTAAGTCAACTCATTCATTGAACCAGACTGAACAGAGTAAGTAACAGCAAAATTTCTTTACAAAGGAAAGCATCCCAAGGGGATGTAAAGTTTTCCATATTTGCTATTTTCCTTAAATTTTGGGTTTTTTCTGGTTAATGATGTGACTGAGGGATCTTTTTATGTATATAGTACCTGTCTACCTAAAAATGTCTTTGATATACTTCAAAATCTTAATCTTTGGCTGGTATAACAGGGAAAATTTCACTGGATATTTCAAGATCCATAATGATCTAAATCAGTTAAAGATCTGTCATAGAGGAGACTTTCTTCACTTTCTGTACTGACTGGGGTTTTGCCTGGGAATTTATTTTTATTTTTCCTTTTTTTTGAATCTCTCCCTTTTGATGTGTTTATAACAGGAAACTTTTGCCTAAGTGTGCAGAAAGTTTATTGCAGGTGGAAAATGACTACATTCCTGATCATATCTCTTCTTCTGAATTTCCTATCTGGTCTGAATATATTTATGACAGATTTTTTTTCAGCTCTTTGTTATTTTTCCCTGTGCTTCCCAGCTGTTTGGTCCAAGAGGATAGATGTATTTTTTCTGCACTGTTTGTTCATATGCAATCAGTGATGCAGTTTGGCTTAAGTCACTGATGGCTTAAACAACTGAGGGCCCTGAAGATCAAGGATGTGGCCTTGAAAGAAATTACTCCACTTCTGTTGGGATTACACCACCAAAACACAAGTTCATGGCAGCCTCTTCTGACCCAGGGGTGGGTTTCTATATATAATGGAGCAGCTGTTTCTACTGTCTCGGTGGCTTGACTGGGAGTGAAAGATTAGATGGAGAGCAGTAGCTGAACTGGTGATATTTGACAAATGTTGGAATTTTCAGTATTGGTAAAATAACACTTTCTTCACAGGGTCTGGCAGATTCACCTCTCTAAACTTTGGTTGATGCCTTCCATTAGCAGCAGACAGACAGTTATTTTCTTTGGATTTCAGAAGCCTAAAGTTGCAAGCGTCTTGGCAGAGCAGGTCATTGCAATACTCCAAAGGTTTCTGGCACTCTATTTAGTTTCTATGCAGCTTGTTTTGGTTTTCTTCTTTTGTTGTCTCTTACTCTTCATTCTATATTTGCCAATATATAGGCCACCTACTTCTCTTCAGTCATCTCTTACGGACATACCTTATAAATATTTTCCTTATGCCTATTCCCTCCAGTGACTGACTTTTAGCTAGAGGAAGAAAAATTGCCAGTTTTCAGTCACAATTTTGAATTTTCTGCTGAGATTTTTTCAGAATAAAGTAACCTTTTTTAATACTGACCAGTGTAAACATCTAAAAGTTTTAGACTTCCACAAAATTTAAAATTACTTCATTCAAATTAAGACAAATAAGGGAATTAATTCTGAACATCGTAAATGGTAGTACTGTCTCTGCTGTGCTTTTCATGGCAGTGTGTCAGTAGTATTGCAGTCAGCTTAGTATCCTGCAGCCCTGGTCACTCATTGCCCAGCTGGCAGACCTGTTGTAGGTCTCCTCTGGCCTGAAGGTTTGCTTTCCATGGAAACATGAACATGAGAGTCATTAGGGGAGGTGTTAGACACTCAGGCGTCATAAAACTGGATTTTGTCATGGTCAACTCTTCCCTACTGCATCAGTGCAGCACAAGTGTTCCCGCATCTTTAGCTGTAGCCACCAAGGGAACACCAGCCACTTGATTCCTACCATGAGATGCCTCACAGATGAGGCAGAAAAGGGCTTTTACCCCACCTTTTTCCTCTTTTCTCTTAACGTTTTCCTAGACAATCTCTCCTTGTATATTATCCATTATCCAAACATGTAGTTGTACTTTACAAGAATGTTTCTTCCATGGTGCAGGGAAAATCAAACACCTTCTCCAAAATCAGTTCACAGATCTATCTGAGTCTATTGATATAGAAAACTACATTTGTTAGAAAAACTGATGATATAAGTAGGAATCAAGAAAAAGAAATCTCTGCAAGCAAAACATAAATTTCCACTTGTAGTTCATAGTCACATAAAGCTGTTTTCAGTTGGCTTTGAAAGGGTAGAAAAGGGATTTAGTGTGGGGATTCTCTGTCTTCTTTTTCTTGGTACCTCCCAGCCTGATTTAACTTTAAATCTGGTGCTTATGATTATTCCAAAGAGTACAGTCCATCATAGTACACGTTTAGATATTGGGAGGATAAACAGTCTTTGGGGTGTCATTTGTCTTAAACAGAAGGATATTTGAAAGGTCACTGAACTAGATAAACTATTTTTTTAATTAACGTGGGTATGGTGAATGTAGAAGATTGTATTTTATGTGCATACTGCTAGAAGCAAAAGGGGAAACCCACAGTGATTAAAAGGCTTTTATTTGTCTTAAATACTTTTCCCAAGGTGGAAAATATTAATTATATGTCAACCAATAACTCTTAAGTTAATCTACCAGGTCTAAAGATAATTAGAGAGGTAAAGAAAAAATAAATGTGTAAATAAACAAAATTTTATGTTTACACACTATTTTACAATACAATAAATGAAGCTATGTAGAAACCTTTAGCTAAGTAAACTTATTGCAAAGCCTGAGGCATGCTCTGCTTCTTTCATCAGATAATTTAGTTCTTTCAATCGTGTAAAATGTTAAATCTAATAAAGGACAGAAGAACTTGCATTCCACAGATAGTGACAAATATAATATTTAATTCATATTTAAAAGCTTGGGTCAGTCATGATATAGAAACATTGACTTTTGTTTCGTTTTCCTCAGTAGGTGTAATCTTCAATATGCCCATTAACTGGGGAGTGCAAAGCTATATATCTTTTAATTAATTTACATAAAATTTGTGCAAATGGATTTTGAAGTTAGGTACTCATTGTAGCTGTTCATTTAATATCAGCCAAGGAGACAGATAATTGCAAACACATATCAGCTGCAATGATCTGGATTTTTTGGCCCCACTTGAGTGGAAATACATCAACTGGCAATATGCAGATATTTAAATATTCTTAGTGAGTTGCAGCCATAAGACTGATCCTTTCAAAAGGATGTTACATCATTTAGGAGCCTAAACTTCATTGAAAGTAATTGACTCTAACTTTTTTAAGGGCTTTTGAAAGTATTTTTTTTCTCCTGTTTCTTCTAAAGCCTTTCTCCTCTTCAGGAACTAAACCCCCGATGTTCAGAATGGGGTCACAGCCCACAGGGGGAAGAGGGAGGTGGCAAAAAGCTAAGTTAGATCGAAGTATTAATCAAATGTGGGGAGAGAAAAGAAGGAGTACCACATTCTCAGCCTCAAGCCAAGGCTACCATGAGATTTTGAGTCTTACAAAGCACAGGTGTAGATTAGATGAGAGGGCTACTGCTGCCTGTGCCTCACAAGAAACAAAAGATGCAGGTCCTCAGCTGTGCTCAGGCCGAAGTGAACAGCCCTCTCATCCAATCTGGCCTTTTTCTTAACATACCTTTTCGAAGGCATAATATTGTGGGGGGTTTTGTTTTATTTTTCACAGAGTTTAGGAGGTCTTTAGCTGTGGCATCCATGCTAATCACTGTATCTGTTATCGATATCCTGGCGTGTTTGGGTTATTGACAGTGCACCTGTCTACACACTTCATTCTCCAGCTCTGCTGATAGAAACCAGCCTATATGCAGTAATCCAATTCTTCATGGGTTCTTTCTTAGTTTCTCATGTTACTGTGCTAACATTGCTAGCAAAGTACAGCCCCCTGTATGAGCTGGTTTTCTGTTTCTTACTTGAATAGAAGTTTAACATAGGTTTCTCTGTGCCTCAAATGAAAAGCAATGCACTATATGAATTTCATGTAGATGATACATTAACAATATATCCTCTAGTATGCATTTTGAATTCGGTAGTCAAGATTCACGATTTTGAGTGTGTATTCATTGCTGCCCTTAATATCAATGGAGAACTTTATCTGGATTCCATGGGAGAAATACCAGGCCCCCTAAGTATTTCAGTAGTGTAATGTTAGTCTTAAGTAATACCTGATTATATCTATTTCATTGAATTGTACTATTCAGTCTCTCAGATACTGTGTAAAATGAATTAAAAAGATTACTAATTAGCATCAGATGAGGTCAGACTGTACCCATTGCTCACTTGCTAGGGGCACTGACACACCTGTTACAGCAGTTGCAGTGTATTTCAGAGGCATGACACTTCTTCAGTTGCCTGTAGATGAAAAGGGAGATGATTTTTGATGGTCTAGACTGAGTACAGTATTTACCTTTCCTAAAGCTCTACTGACTGAAGTGGGGATGAAATCATAGCTTTGCCTAAGACCTCCTCCAGCCTACGCTTATGCACTTCTGTGAGTAGCTCCCCTACATTACAGTTGTGACAGAAGTAATATTAACATGGACCACTAAAAAAATGTTCATTTTCCATTCAAACAGCAACGCACTTCAAAGTACAATGCAAGCATGCATGGTGTTTGATTCATGTGCCCCAACGATGCAGATAATGTGAGAAAACTTCAACTTATTCTGTATTTTCCTTAATGTACTCTTTCCTCATTTGAGGGTCAGTATCTCTGGCATGTCTATAAAAGTGTCCTTTGCAACTCTCTACAGTCTGCCTTATTCACCAATTCTTGTGAATTCTTATTCACCAATTCTTATAAACCAATGGTTTATAGCTCCTCCTGTTCCCACCACACCCACATACAGATAAAACTGCAACCTGCCTTGTGAAACACCAAATTTAATTTCCTGATTTTGTCCAGCTTAACTATTATTACAGATATCTCTGTTCAGTGATTCTCAGTAGTTACTAGCACTTGCCAAATGAACTTAAGTTTTCTTTTTCTCTTTTGGGAATTGATAAAGGAAAAAAAACAACTATTTACCTAATTGGCCTTGACAGGGTAACAGCAGACCTGTTAGGCTGGCCTCAACAGTATTTCAGCAGTTTCATGTCATTTGTAATTACATTTGTCTTGGAACTTCAATGGATGTTAAACTACCATTGGGGTGGGGGGTTGGGGGTGGGGAGAAGTAAACTAAAACTCTTACAGCTCAGATTGTACAATGGTCTGTTCACTCCCTACCAGAAATATCTGAGTTATGCCCTAATCACCTGTAAGGAATGGAACTCCCCGAACACATTTCTGTTTCTTCATCTGTTCCCTTGGGAATCTGAGTTCAAATTTTGTAGAAGATGGAGTGTACATGATTTCCCTCAGCCTATGGCCATAAAACAAGCACAGACCTGGACAATGGGACAATTTGTTCCCCATAAAGTTTTTAGGTGGACTTACTGAACTTCCACTTGGAAAACTTATTCTTCTTGTTGCCCTAAAAATCATCTCAAGTGTCTTTGGTTCAGACTCAATAAAGAATTTAGGCTCCTAATTCCTCCATAAGTCTTGAATGTCTCAATAAGATCAGAGCGTTAGGAGCCTGTATGCTGGAATGCATCTGGATTTTTATATCTATTGCCCTATTCTGAATGTGCCCTTTATCATATTGAACTTGAAGATCTGAAAAGACCTTGAATTTATTTATTACAATTCCAGAGTGCTTGGATAGGATCTGTATGTTCTGTAAGAAGGTGTGAAGAAGAATACAGCTTTCTCCCATTCCAGCACTTACTGTCTTGTTGCCTGATTTATTTATTATATTTGGGAAAGATAGGAGGCTGGAGTGACTTCCTGCATGTACATGTGCCTCTGTGTGTTTGTTTGTGCAAGCATATAGATATGTACGTATACAGTAGATAGAAGTAACAGACACAACTCTCACAATCTCTCCCACAGCTGCCAGAGATTTTCCTGCAGAATACTTCCCTTAGAAAGGAACAAAGATCCTTTAGGTTTAATGTCTACTTCTACCCAACACAAATCCCTAATTTTTGTTCTTTTGCTTTTCCTTCACCACTGAAACAACATCACCCTCTGACATCATATTTGGGAAGATGAAGATGTAAATGGAATCTCAGATGCCCACCCTTAGTCTTTCAGTGTATTACTAGAAACTAGATTTTATTTTAGGCAAAAATTAGTGGCATATAAGAATCCTTTTTCTCCTGGGTTGTCCAAACTCGATGCTATAAACTTCCCTATGGCTAAAAATCATAAGGCATTGCATTGCTTGGACAGAAGTAGCTCATAGATGATACGCAGCAACTCTTCAGACAGCCCATGTCTCCATTGCAGTACACAAAAGGGCAAGTTTTGGAGCTGAACACCTGTGATGTAGACACAGCAGCCCATGTAAAATCATTTCATTTCGCAAGCATGGATTCAAATTGACCTGAAGAGCCTGTTACATGATGTACGTACAGCATAGGGGAGAGCTGAACAGGTGATAAACTGCACACAGCTCAGGAGCTGCTGTATGACCACTTCTGCCCTATGGAATAGATTGAACTAGTCACAAAAAGAGTTTTAAAGCAACTGTCAAAGTAACTTTTACTAAAAGGACGGTAAATTTTTGAGACATTTTAAAAGAAAACACCCTAACAAACCCAACCTATTTCCCAACAGGTGGTTTGTCGGGTTTTTTTCAGTAAATGTTTCTTTTGAAGTTTTGGAATTGTTCATATTTTAGATATTACTTTTCGACCAGCAGTAACTTTCTTTTCATAACTCTTAACCTTGTCAAGAAAAAGAAAAAAAATCTTAAGCATTCAATGTGATTCAATCCTTCTCTGTATCTGAATTATTGCATTCATGGAAACAGAAGTATCCAATTTTTTCTGTTCCTGAGCACACATACCTAATCGGCTAATAGGGTACGTTTGAGTTCCTTTGGGATATTTTGATAGGAAAAGAAAGAACACCACTTCACCACATGCAGAAAGTAAGTTGGAAGCAATCTATAGCTGAATATTTGAATTGTTTCCAAACCTTTTTCTCTTGGCACAGAACTCTTTCAATTTGAATTCTGCTTATATCCAATATGATTCCTCTGGATACAGCTATACGGCCATTTGAACCACGTCTAAGAACAAGTTTATCCCTGAAATCATCGACTATTCAAAAAGTTAATATCCCATGGCCTGCATTCTTTTTCTCTTGACTCATGGCTTGAAACCCTTAGAGATCCTACAATCAGAAGACAACCATGCTCCTTGATGAGCTTGTGGGCAGGTGTACTGGGTCTAGCTGGAGTGGAGTTCATTTTCTTCATAGCAGCCCGTATGGCTTGGATTTGTGAGTAAAACTGTTGATTACACACCAGTGTCTTGGAAGTTCATGAGCAGTGCTTGCACAGCTTCGAGGTTTTCTGCTTTATTTGTGGGGTTTTTCCCCCTGACTCAGCCTGTACAGCAAGTAGGCTGGGAGTACACAGGTCATTCACACTCAAAGGAGTACTGCTACAATAAACAATTTGACTTTCTTGGGTACATAAGAACAAAATCACTCTCCATAGTTAAATGATGGGGTTTCCATAAAGCACAAACCACACACATAATTTTCCAGGCATAGAGTGCAAATCAGAACAATTCCTGTTTACTAGTCAATGCAGGACCTTAAACTCTGTTCGTTTGATGTAAAATTTTCCTTGGCTCAGGTAGGCAAGCCCTACCTCTCACCCTTGCCATCAGTTTCCAAATGGGAGCAAAACCACTTACTGCTAAGTGCAAACAGTTGAAATAATGGCACAGAGTTTTAAATGTTAAAACAAATCTTCTGTTGCAGGAAGCCTAGATGTTCAAGGGCAGAGTGACCGAGCCAAGGGAATTGTATTTAAACTTAACAACTTAATTATCACTTTCCTAATTATTTTCCTCTCATGCAGATTACGCACCAGAAGAGTGCAGGAACCAAACTGTCAAACAGGACTAGAAGTAATTAATATTACAAGTGAAAAATGTAGCCAGCAGTACCATAATTTCTTATAGCAGCTTCCTTACAGATAGCAACAACAACATTGCACAAATGATGTTCTTGCAAATGTTCCCGCAATGACCCTTTGAGGAGCAATACAGGAATGTTTTGTGAATCTTGCCAGATATTTTTTGCCTTTTTTTTCCACTGGAAATTTCTGAGAAGCCCTGTTCTAGCTTTAATTTCATGCATTCGATTTTTGCACCAGTCCATTCCAACATAGATGTACTATGTCCATCTTTTTTTGGCAATTTCTACTGCAGATAGAAAGCAGAAAGAGAAAGTAACACAAAGGTTTCTTCAACACCGACATTAATAAGTATATTAAGTAGAAGGAAACTTATCTTATAAGTTGATCTTATAGCTGGTGAAGAGACACACTGCTCTGAGATCTGCCGTACTCCCAGCCAAAATTAAAATAACTAGTGTCCTTTAACATGTTATATTTTCTGTAAGGAAGAAATTATGGGAAATGATTTCTGGCTGGGAGGTCAGACTTGAGTAGATGTAATGAAGAATGATGTGTGCACTTTCAGTAGTCCCAGAGGATGGTCTGGCTGCTAATTGAAATTGGGAGACCTAAATTTTACATCCTGCTTTGCTGCTCTCGCCTTCTATGATACTGGAGAAAATGTCTTTCTTTTGCTCTCATTTCTCTATCAAGACAGGGATAGACTTGTTCTCCCACCATGCAAAATCAGGCACTGCTTCATGGCTATTCAGGTAAGGCAGAAAAACACTTATTCCTTTCCCAAGATAAATGCCGCAAGATCTTCCATGCGTAGATTGCCCCGTGTACTGAGGTGCTAAGGAGAGACAAGTGAGGTTTCTGCTGGGAGAAAGAGCACAGGGAAGCCTCCCCCAGCAGTAACCAGCGCAGCAGCTCTCCTTGCCTTCGGTTTGAGCAAGGCCCCTGCCTGCTCCGCTAGCTAAATGCGGGCATCTCGCTCATACAGCCGCTGCTGGGCAGGAGGTTGGATTGCTGACCCGGCATCCACCTTTCCTGAAGTGGACATTTTCACTTAAAGCATAATTTTCGAAATTTCTGAGGAGTATGTTTGCTGTGGCTGTTTATAGAAGTAGTATTTGACTAAAGGCAAACAGAGAAGTAGTGAGGAGTGGCAACTCTTAATCTAACACAAACTTGCTGTGCACAGAAATGTTTACTGTCATTGAGGGAGGAACTAAGCAGGTGAGATGAAGTAATTGAGACATAAATCTCAGTCAAAGCACAGGCCATAGATGATGCAAAGTATTCCTGTATGGAGACATAATATATCAGCATGCTCACATCAGCAAAGCCCAATAGCTTGCATAACAGACTCATGCTGGATCCAGATGCAGCAGGCTGAAAAGGAGCTGCAGTGCTACCATGCAAAAGATCAGCATGGTAATGGCTGGAAGGGCTCACCCAAAACTTAGCAGTACGTGGAGTTCTGACACAGCCAACATAAAAAGCCAGTCACAACTACGGCCATATCTAGCTAAACAGAGATAATGTAATCAAAGATCTGGTCTCTTCTGTCAGATCTGCAACTAGCTGGTGCCTTCTGCATGCTAACCCTGCAGAACACGTGCAGCTGAAGAGCAAAACTTGTAGCGAAATGCACTGGGCTTCCCCCTGCTGTGTTTCAAGATGGGCAGAGGACCAGCCACAACAGGGGCAGAATGGAGTGAGTTGCACCTTTACAAGGAGTGCCATAAGTCAAAGGGGCTGTGACTGAGTCACCATTGGTGTCTGTCTGAATGGCTCTGCTCCAGCTTCTGCGTCTTTAAAGTGTCCTAGGCAGCATGTTGCATTATGTCTGTGTACCACATATATTTATGCAAACACTGCAGCGCCACATAGTCCCCAGTTGTCCAGTACCCTTTTATTCAGAAGCATCCCTGACTATGAAACACCTAAGGAAGGATAAATCCTCTAAGTTAGCATAGGATCTGGTTTCGTACTTTACACACTCCATGGTGGGTGACTACAGAATAAAGCAGGCTGCAGATGATAAGGCTCAAGCCTCACCTCATTCAGTGCAGCTTCCCAAAGGCTTCCTGGACACCTCTGTTGCTCACTTGGGATGTAAGTGGGGCTCCAGGTTGAGGGCAAAGGAAATTTGGGGCTAGTGAAACACATAATCCTCACGTGGATGTGGAAAACACTAATGAAATCTCCAGTTTCTCTGTTGAACTTTGCGAGAGGGGAGAAGCTGACCAAATACCTCACAGTGTTTTGTATGGGAAGTGAAAAAAGTGTTGTTACTCTGTTCCAGCACAGCTCCTTGAAAGTTAACAGGCCACACCTCAGGGCTATTGTTTGGAGTGAGTCTTGCTAAAGAAAGGCTCTATTCTCTCATCTTCCCTGTAAAAACATAAGTTGACTCTGCTTGAAAATCATTGATGCTGTGCATCAAAGGATTTACCCCAGCTGCCTCAAATCCAACTCCAGTGAGAAGCCTGGTGCTGCTATGTTAACAAAAAAAGACATGGAGTCTGTTTAAGGCTTTTCAGCTGTGTAAGCAAAACTGAATCCTGTTGCCTCAAAGGTGAGGACAAAATAATTTGCCAGGGCAGGCAGTCAACGTGGTGCCTTCTCTTCCCTTCCTCCACCACCCTCCTAGTCCCCAGTCTGGGTAAATCTCTCAAGAGCCCGAGCCGGCTGGGGAGAGCAGGGGTTCCCTTGGTTACCTTTACAGGCTGGGGCTGGGACAGAAACGTGCAGCCCTCTGCGGTGGGGCTGCAGCCAGCGCTGGTGCTTGGGTACCTCCTGGCCAGCAGCAGGAGGGATGTGCAGGATGGGGCCATGGGTGCATCCTGCATCCCTGCCCAGCCTGAGAGCCTGCCCTGAGGGAACACCAGCTGTGCACTCGTAGTGGTAACACAAGTAGCAAAGGCTGCATTCATCCCAGCTAACAGGCTTTATGTAGAGGCTCGATCTAGACATACTATTTGCAGTGCCTTTAAAATAACCAGTGCTGTGGTCTGCACCCAGATTGGCCATATGAGACCTTTTCTCTAGCAAAACAGCTGCCCTTTAGGACTTCTGTATCTCAGAAATTATGCAAAACTTGAGCGTAGTAATGAAAGTTCATTTGTGTCTCCTTGAGAATACAAAATGCAATTCCTACTCACTGAGAAAATACATGTATTTCCCCTTGGAGGCATTAGGAAAAAGAGAAAAGACGGTAGTTATAACATTGTGAGTGTATTTTGAATTTTAAGAAATTTTAAAACTACAAATATATGAAAAAACACCTACTAAACAATCTATTTTTTGTTTTCCATGTTACTAGTTAGACTTTGTGTGCTTGTATGTGATTGTATATGTGTGTGTTCTTGTATATAAATAACATACAGCAAAACCACATTTTTTGTTAAAATTTCATTTAATAAAAATACTGGTAAACTTTCATAAAAATAAAGCACCCTTAACTACATTAGGCTCTTGATTATTTTTTAATAACTTGAGTGTTTTGTTTGAAGGGTTTCCAACTTGAAAGATATTTTGCTGTGTATAAACATAAGAATGGAAGGAGAGTGTGTTATTTATTACATTCTTCTTTAAGAAATATATTCTTTTCTGTTTTCTAATTACATGAATATGAAAAAGAAAGAAGGAAATAACTTCTAATTATATAGAACAACTTCTTAAATTCAGAGTGGAAGAGAAATTCATTCATGGTGCTATAAAATATATGTGAAGCAATTATATCATCAGGACTTTTTTTGTGTGTAACTTATGTGCTATGGAAATGGAACAATTATGATATCACGACTTTTGGTTGTTAATTAGAAAATTAGTCTGCTGTTTGAGTAATTACAAAGAGATTTCTCTTTATTGGATCTTTCTATAATAAGTATTAGAAGCAATTATAAGTAACAGAAGGAAAAAATAGGTTATTTGCAAAATAAAAAAGCAATAATGTTGCTTTGCTATTACAACAGCCTGAGTTACACACCATATGAGATGCGAAAGATGCCTCTTAAGTAATGGTTTCAAATTCACACTGTATTTGAAAAGCACAGAAAAAATCACTTTGTGCTTCAATTATAGAAATGCTTGATGGTTTCAATTGCACATAGGGTTCAGTTACATAATCAGCACAAAACTAGAAAGGAAATTATCTTTTGCCAATTATTCAGACCAAAGGCTAATATCCTTATTAACAGCAGACAAGGCACTGATTATGAATGGTCTCGAACGCGATGCTGGTGCCTGAGCTTTCTGAGACAGGATAATTATGGCTGTAAAATAGTTACATGGGATGATGTGAGGACTTGAAAGAAGGTAATGGATCTGGCAACCCCAGGCACTGCAATTTGGGCCTGAGTCTGAGCATGAGGAAAGTGGGACCCAGGCACATTCATGGTCCTTCATGGCTCCTTGCACATTTGGTATCAACCCTGTAAGAGCTGGGCTCCGGGTTCCTGGTATTCTCTCTCCAAGCAAGAAAGAGCAACAGGTATGAGCCAATGCCTAGGTTTGTAATGTGTTCTTGGTCAATGTTTCTAGATGGTTAAACCGTAAAGAAATGTAGAGGCCGCCTCTCAGTGATGATTTCCTGGGTCTCTTGTTACTTATGTCAACACAGCCTCACTCAAAATCTCTGCATAAGAAATTATCCAGGTACCATATTGTACTTTAAGCTCTCCTTGCTTTAGCATCATTTACAAGTATAATCCAGACCAAGTCCCTATTTATGGAGAAATGCAACACTACTAGAAGTAGGAAAATTCTTGCTTTGCTGCATTGCTCCTTTATAATTTAATGGAGAAAAAATCAGTATATTATGCCTGATTTGCATGAAGCTTTGTATCAGTAGAACAGTTGATCTCCTAATATAATAAGAAGTGCACTTGATTTAAGCTAAATAGCTCTCACATTAGTAATTTTTCTTGTATTTTTGGTGTCATTAATGAATATTTACAGATGTTCAGCTGAGAGTACATAGCCTGCTGATTATAGTTTCTATTTTAAGGTCCAATCTTGTAAACACTTCCAAGTGAACATCTTACTTACTAACATGACCATTTCAAATTGATGTTTTATGGTAGTGAGAGCCATGGCCATTGCTTACATATTTGCAATTTAAGTCCTCAAATAGAAATAGTAATAAGTCATTAGTTGCAACTGTACATTTTTTTTATTAAGGTTTTGCTATATTTCTACACAAAAACAAGAAATTAAACTCTAATATCTAAGCAAAAATGTTTCTCATATAAAATAAGCCAATTTAGAGCAGTCTTTCCTTATCAAAATATGAAAACTTTCTTAGTGCCACATTCAATAAACTTAGCTGTTTAAACAGCTGTGTTAAATAAGGATCAGTTCCAGCTTACTGAGACTTTGCTCTCACATTTCTTTATCTTTAGGAGAAAACCACATCAGTGGTCATTGTAGTTCATTTAATTTGCCATCTAAAAATTACATTTTATTTTTGTATATCAAAACTGTTCTATGAAAGCATTGCACGGCATCACTCTTCTTGTCCTTATCTTGAAGTAGAATGTGTTTACATCGCTTACAGCCCATATAGCCCTCAAGGCAGGTTTTCAGGAGTAAGCCAGAAGCTCAGCACAGGTGTAGAACATGGCTTATTTTAGCCTCTGTGCTCTCTGGCTACTGCATTGTGGTTTGATCCTTACAAGCACAAAAGCTCCTCTGACCTAAATGATCTTTCTTTTTGCAAGACGTAATATGGCAACTATAGTTCATTCCCCTGGAGTAGAGGTCCCTGTCTGGCCTACTTCAGAGGTTCTTTGGAAGATGAAAGACTGAAAGGTCAAGGCTTTCTCTATTCTGAAGTATATTTCTGTAAACTCACCGAAAAATGTGGAAAGTCATTGACAAATGTGAGTTTGACAGCCAAAAAGGGGATGCTGACTTCGGATCAACCTGACTGGATAGGTTTCAGCTGGAGAAGGTCTCAAACGATAGGAAGTGTGTCAGTCCCTTTTAACACACTGTGCCAGTGCTGAGAGCTCTCAGGAAAGACGTGGCACCTGGAGACTCCTGTTCTCTGCTGAGGGAGTCAAAACCATCTGACCTTGGAGGAGAGTACTTGAACACCAGGCAGCACTCCCAACTCACCCTGTGATGCTGTTGCACCGCGCCTTCATACTTAAACGTTCAGTAGCACAAGAACCCGAACCCAAGCCCATATGTTGTGCTCCAGGAAGTTCCAGCCTCTGAGTCAAAGGGTAATTGTGACCCTCTGGCTCACTGAGCTGGAGGATACAGACCAACAGGGTGGGATTGTTACACTTGGAAGGGATTAGAGTACCCAGGACTCTGGAGTGAGTTTCACATTTCAGTCAGAAGTTGGAAAGCCTAAGTCAGATGCCTACTTTGAATCAGACAGAAAACAAATCTGAACTTCAATCTCATATATCCAAGAAGAAGAAAAAAACCACACATTTTTAGCTGCCTGAGGCAGTTCAGCATGGAATGCTCAGTCCTTGCAGCTGATTTTTTTTTTCTTCTTCTCCTTTTTGCCTTTTTCAGTAAAGATTTTCCAACACATTGAGCAAAATAGTGAGAGTGATTCTCTCATCTAGTAATCGAGATATTTCCTCGCAGGAGGCAGGGTTGGATTTTCTGCATTCTACATGAACACATGCAGAGTCCTCATGTATCTTAGGTGAATAATCTGACACTGTATTGATGTATGTAAAGAACATTCTCTTAGAAACTTCTTGAATAATTATGTTTGCTTTTCTTGCAAGTACCAACATTTTTCCTGCAAGATGAACTCAAGTTTTATGCTGAACAGAGGGAAATTGTTTTTAAGTGAGCGGCAGTAGAAATATTGATTTTATATATTAATCTTAAACAACCTTGTCTTTGAACTGCTGACCCCTGTCCTTAGCTAGAACTCAGGAAAAGCCTTACATCCACATGAGATTTGCATATCTTTTGGTCTCAGATGAAGATGTATGTATGCCTATGGGTTTTTTTGTGAAGGCTGCTGTTATTTCTGCTGTCTAGTTTTATAAAGGAGCTTAACTGCTGTTGGCCACCTTTTCACATTTATTGGTAAAACAGGATGGCTATTGCACCCGCTGTTTTAAGTGATTCTTATACCATAGTGGTACTGTATTAAAGATATGAGGATTGATTAGAAGTATATGGCTCTTTGTGGGCTTGGTCCAAACGCACTAGGGTTTTTGTGTGCAGATCTGTCAACATGTATTTAAGATGTTTGTATATTCTAAGAGAAAGAAAAAGAACAGTTTAAAGTGTAATTCCTCTTTGAAATGAAACTCTTTGTTGAAAAACACCATAGGGTTCAGTGTTTACTTTCTCTCAATGATTCCATGGCATGTATGTTCTGTTTATAAGCAATAAGATTTTCTTTTCTTAACTGCCACCAATAGACTCAGTGTGCACCCTGAGCTCTTTTCTTTCCTTGCATCACTAACAATACAGGGTCTCCAAACAAATTAGGCCACAGCTACATCTGAATAAACCCATGGTATTCAAATTATGCCCTCAATGACAGCCACTCAGTCTTATTGCTGTTAATGGCTTTGAACAGGTTTTCAAGAGAAAATTTTACAAAAGCAAACAAACAAACAGAAACAGCAAGCTGTTGGTGACCAAGATCTCCACGCTTTCCCATTGTCCATTACCATGGTATTTAAGTCCAGCCTAGAATCTTAAGTGCAGAGTTCCAGCAATGCAAATCTGCAGTCACACTCTCAAACAAGACTGGAATTGGTTTGTTTTTCACTCTTGCTTTTTTCAATATTGCTCTCCTATTTCAGGGAGATAGTATTACCATACAAAACAAGACAAACCTGGGTAAGCACTTCGGGCTGACAGCTCTTTTCCTACCAACGAACTTCACTGCCTGTGCCCTTCCAGCTTCCTAAAGGAGTATCCTAATATATTGGGACTGAGAAAAAAAGAGTGGGAGGAAAAAGGGATTAGAAATATCTCATCAAATAATCCATAGCCACAGGCTGTTTAGGTCATTTACTCCCTTGTGTTTTTCATTACAAGAATAGTCAGGTATATGCTTAATGTTTACAGATACATTTTTTATAGGCATCTGTAATATAAAATCATTACCTTTTATCAAAACATGCTACAAATCCTTGTGTTTTCATTACATGCAGTCTGACTACCTTACATACTCACCGTGTTCAGAATAAACCTCATCCATGTTAAAACAAGCAGTAGGAATGCATTCCTCTCATGTCATGGAAACAGTATGCAAAACTCCTGAAATAACTAAACCTCTTATCACTCTACAAAATTTAGCCAAATCAGTCATTCATTTTTATAGGTCTGAGTCTCAGGGTATGAACACACAATTGAATATAACTGAGTTTCAACAGCTAACATTTAATCATGTTTCTACAGACTTACTGCTGTTTCTCACAAAACACTAATGACCTTCCCTGCCCATCTGCAGAAGAGACCTGAATATAAGAACAAGCTAAACGAACTTCATCTGGTCAGCATCTGTTTTCAAAGTACTTGATCAGATACGTAAGTAGCCTGAATTCAAACAATCACTCTCTTCTTCAGGGAATCAAGCATCAGTAAACCTTGAAAAATATTTAAATTATAGATCTTAGTTGTTAATTGTACTAAGGGTTCTATAAAGTATATCATCTTTAGCTATTTTTTCATTTGTAGTTTTTAATTCTATTAGCATTATTATTTGTTCTCTAGATAACACTCAATGAAATAATAAATTCCCTGTGTGTTCCTCAGCCATTTTGTTGTTGTTGCAGAAGAGAAATAGGTGTAGTATTGGCAGTTGCATCTGAATCTGTATCGAATGTGAGTTTGGGAATATTCCCCACAGGTCTGAGTTGAAACACAATTCTATTTTGCTCTATATACAGTCTTTATATTGCTAAATTAATAGGTGCTTCATATGTGCAAATGTCAGAAGAAAGTCTTTTCAGAGGTATTCAAGGCAACAATCTAGGTCAGATTTGCCTCTTGCATGTATTTACATGAATTCTATTCACTAATGGAAGTGAAAATAAACCCACCATAAGTGCACATTGCATTTGGGCTTATGGGTTCACTGCATGTTCACAGAGATGGAGCAAGCCACCCATGATTAACATACTTGAAAAGGTGCTCCCGTATGAAATATCTTTAAGGTTTTCTGTGATTACCGACAGGTCAGGATTTTTATGTGATTTAAATATGTTTGTAGACTGCAGACTTGCATTCCACACACCCTTTAATTGTAGTCTGTGAACTGCAGCTAAAAAGGGAGCAAGGTTGAAACTAAGTGAATAGGACAAGCTGAACTGAAGACAATGCCTCGTTTTAAAGACTGACCCTCCTTCCTGAGAGCTGCAACTGTTATGTGTCTGCTGCTCTCCACGTGGCCTTTCCTGACATTTACGGTATTTTAGAGTTTCGAAGAAGGTGAAGTCCACTTTTAAGGCAGTCCAGCTCCAGTTTTAAAGGTAAGATAAAGAGCAGAAGATGCTATTGGCAATAAATTATGGTATTTCTATGGAAAACTGACTGATGGTTGCAGAGATGGCAGAGCACACACACATTTTGGTACCCAGACTATTCGCCTATGCCCAGGAAGAAATAGACTGTGCCAGTGCAGGTTGTTGCTAGTGCTGTATCAGGTCTGCTGTCAAGTCACTGCCCAGTTCTCATCTTTCTGCTAGAAATAAAGGAGCAGCCTATCTCAGCTCTCACACTGGCGCATAGTTTGGGCAGCCATATGAAGAAGAAAAAGGGTGTGTAATATTATGCAGCACAAGAGAGTCTTCATTTGAACAGCTATCTGCATCAGCCCTGGTGATTCCAGCTCATGAGCTTTTGGTTTTTAACCCACATTTCCCATTTATTTTCTCTTCTCCTGGTTGAATGAGGAGATTATTCTCAGTACATGAAGTGTCAGTTCTGACATCAGAACACGCTCAGGGACAAGAAAGCTTTATATGCCCCATGGTGGGGTCTAGAAAGAGTGGATGTTTGTCCACAGAAGATTTTGTAATCAGCAAATGCAGTCACTCAGAACTAATTGCTTGTTCATAATGATGGGGTATAAAATGGAATGACTCCAGCTTCACACAAGCCTCAGTGAAATTTGCCCTCAGATGGTATTTTTTTAAAAAGTCTACTCAGGGTAAATGCTAAAAGTTCATGTTTACATAGGAGACGCATGGAGACTATTTTCTATTGGCAACCTGTGCAGTTAATCCTCATTCACAGAATACAAAGAAAAGCAACTGATGTATACAGTAGTTGAGATGAAGGAGTAAAAGTAAGTGTGCAGTTTTGCATGGAAAATGTATGCAAGTTTTAAAGTTTTCAGCAAGTGTTGTTTCCATCATGTAAGAATCTGCACATATTCTATGGTGTGTAAACTTACCTCCTTCCTAGAGTTTGCCTTTTAATGTTAGTATAAACAACCTCAAAGTAACATAAACCAGAGCATAGTGTTTCTCCTGTGCATGGCTGTTCTTCCGGTTGTTCTTTACAAGACCATATTTTTTTTCCTTCCTGGGTCAGGCTATGTCGAGCTCTTCGCTACTGCTGGTTTTGAGCTAACAGTAACTGATTTCAAAGCAAGTCAGGCAAAATGGCTCTGCATCTCTCCACAGGAGACTACCATTTGATGTTATGTCCGACAGCTAGCAAAGAGCTCAGGGCTGAAATTTGGCAAGGGGTGATGAATGGAAAACACTCAAAAGAGTGGGGTATATTAGAAAGATAAAGGCTTCCCCTCCCCCCACCCCAAGAAAAAAACAAACCAAAAAAACCCACCCACAGACCCACATCATTTATAAAAAGAACTCTGAATAAAGATGCTTTCTGCTTTGCCTGACACATAAGCAATGCCATGTGGGACATTTCCCGTTCCTGTGGCTGCCTGAAATGCTGAGGTGTTACTTCCCATTGCTACCAGTGCTGACCTGCCTCCTGCTTCAGAAAAGGCTGAGGGACAGACGCTGCCACAGGTGCTGGGGGAGCTCGGTAGCCAGTGGGACATCAAGGCAAGGTCCAGGTCTGCCAGGAGGAGAAAGGGTCCAGGCTGCGTGCAGCCCCCCTCATCCTGGGGAGGAAGCCAGCTAGATCAGCTAGAGCCAAGGGGATATGAATTATCAGTGCTCTTGCCTGTCCACATCTCTGTGTGCCTCTTCACATGTATTTCACCAAGCAGCCATTATGCTGAGGAAGAATCCATAACCATTCACTGGACTTTTGTCCTATTATTCCTTAACTCTAAATTGTCTGTACTTAGCGATCACCAGTGCTCACAGAATGAAGGCGAACTGCTGAAGGCTCTCAAGATCAGCTGGAGAAGTAACCACAGTAACTTACTTTCTCTCTTAAAATGGCACAGTCGAATGCATACCATGTTTAACAAAACCAATTTATTTTGAGCTTGAATACAGCCTGCCTTACTCTCTAGGGCTCCAGGCACACCACAAATGCTTCTTCTGTTACCTTGACACAAAGGCTATTTCCGTGGCCCTGACTGACACAGGCAGGGCAGCAAGGTGCCAGCTACAGTTGTAGCAAGATGCACAAGTGGCACCTTTTAGTACCAGCAATCTCACAGGCTGATCCTAAATAGTATGTCTTTTCTACAGTTCTGAATAAAATAGTTTTGTAAATTGATTGATGTCTTTAAATGTCTTTAAAACCATGTGTTGTGTTCTGCTATAGCGTTGAGAACATGCTTCTCTCTGGTGTGGAAAATCTCTTCTTGATAAGCATTACCAAAAAAAGCCTTTGAATGTTTTGCACCCTTCCACAACAAAAAAATCCATACAACTAGCTAGGGAACAGAGAAGTACATCTGAAGCCAGTTTTTTCCACATACAATGAATATATTGGGTTTATTACTCAACACTGCTGGAATACAAACGAATTTATGACATGACATGGCAGTTATCATGTTTCATTTTTTTCCTGGTTCATGCATTAATTATCTCAATTCATTTTTATTAATTATTAATCATATATTAATACATTTATTAATCATAAAAATAGTTAGGCATTACTAGATGCAATTTAAAGTTTTCTACCTGTGCACAGAATTGTAGCCTGAGGACTAATTATTCCAGAAGCCTTGCGTTTAATACTAGTAGCTAAGATCAGAGAAAATGCAAAGGTGGCAAGCCACAGATATACATGTCAGACTTTTAGAAGCTTCCTTCCCTTATTTACATATTTCTTTATAGGATACATAATAGGTATGCACCTCAAGCCTTACATTTTATCAGTTAAACTGTTCCTCTGTCTAAGAGAGTTTTGAAAATTGGCGGTCTTTTCTTTCTTTAAAGGTCTGAGATTTCTTTGGCTGGAGGGATTGTTCTGCTCATAATACAGAAAGAAAAGCAACAGCTCAAATTAGGTGTTTTCTTAGATATGCACAAGTGCTTAGCAGACTGTTGGTATATGCATTTTTTCAGTTCAGTGAGAATAAATGAATGCTTTACCATTGAAATATTGTTATAAATGAAGATAACGTTTAGAACTCATGAGGTTACATTTCTAAAGCAATTTGCAAACATGACATTAATTACTAATTAACTGACTTCATTGCAAGCTATAATCGTAAACTCATTAGTTTTCAAAACAACTATGTGACGTACAGAACACAAGGAAATCACTCTAATAGAACACATAGACGATCTTCTTGAACATATTTTTGAAATTTTCATCTACACAGTACTTTGTTACCTGCTCCAAGAACAACTACCAAACAAATTATCTTTAATGCAAGAACTCTTCCCACAGCTGTGCAGAGTAATCCTCTCCTTTCTGCCTTTTTCTATTTTCTTTATCTTAAAATTGGGTGGATGGCGTTTGTAACATCTTTGGTTGCAATAGCCATAGAACTTTCCTGATGTTTTAGGATTGTTTTCAGACCATTGCAAGTATTTCTGAAGAGTGGATAGCAGTGTAAAAATGAATGTAATCTTATTAGTGGTTTTTACTATGCTATATCAGTACAATTATTACATATTTAATGTGTTGGGTTTTTACCCTGAATAATCTCATATCAAATGTAATATGCACCACAGTAGGTTTTAAATAAATGCATGGGCTCATGTATTATGTGCACTGACTGGAACTGTCACTTGGTATAAAGGGTAATGTTATCATGATTGGGGCAGGGTAGTGTTACCTTTCACTTCATAGGCAAACATAGGCATTTTCACCTGTGAAATCATTTCCTTACAGTTCATCTGTAACATGATGGGCAAATAATAGCAGTAAAACAATGTTTACCAGGTTACACATATGCTCTTTTGCAGACCATAACATCCAGTAAGCTATGAAAGGCTATATATAGTGATATTTTTTTTGGTGTCCCACAAATGTTTACGCCTGAAAAAGCATCTTTTGCAGCTGTGCTGGAGAACATGTTCAGTTATGTTCTCTTTTTATTTTTCAAGTTCCTATCACTGTGCAAGCAAAAAAAAAAAAGGAGAACAAAAAAACAAGAAAAAGAAAAAAAAGAAAAAAAAAAGGGGGGCGGGAGAAAAAAAAAGAAACGTAAAAGGAGAAAAAAAAGAAAAGGGTATAGAGGAAATCACCTTCCCTACATCTGAATTTGTGATTGATGCTCTGTTCACAAAGGTTTGGAGGATTGACCCAAAGGTGCATTGCCAACAGGAACCTGATAGCACAGCAGTCAGCAGCATGGCAGTAGAGTGAAGAATCAAAGATGAGAGCCTCCCATCCACTGGCAAGAGACACGAGATTTCTGGACATTAACAAGCGTAATGCATTTGTCGTGACAAAGACAGTGGCACCCAGGAATGAAGCTTGTTGGAGGTGTAATTTCAGCAGCTCCTTCTATTGGGAGTGACTGAAACCACAGTGCTACAGCTGGGGAGTAACCAAATGGCTGCAGGGGGAGGCTGGAGCGTGGAGAGAGAGTACACATGAACACCAGTATGATCCAAACAACTGGTATCACTGATTCTGCCTCTCTTCAGAGCACAAGAGGAGCACTGTGCTGAGGAGCACTGGGTCCTGCAAACTGCCATCCTCTTAAACCACCTGGTGCCTTAGCGTTGTATCATACCTCAATTCTGAACATCCTTATGCCAATTCTTTTCACTACCATGGCAGGCATAAAGCCCTCTTTTTACTAGGAAATGTCTCTGGGAGCTGGCTTTGCACCCCAGGCAGGGTCTTACTGTAGCTTTGGGGAAACAAACACAAAGGTTATTGCTTGGTGTTGCAAAGGGCAGCTCTGGTGTGCACCCTACTAAAACAAACACTGGGCAGCAGTAGAAAGTTATCTCATCAGGCATGGACCAGACAGGTATATCTGAATGTAGAAACAAGATCAGGTTATGTTTTAAAAACTCAGGATAGATTTAAGACTTAAGGGGCTCTCTCCTGCTGTTGCACGTCCCATGGATCCAGGCAAACAGTAGCTGAGTGCCAGGAGGATCGCAGACATTGGTGACCCCAGGTGCTTCAGACCATAAGGGTAGCAGGGGAGAGCACTCCTCACAGCTAGACCAAAAGCTCACATTCACTGGTCAGCTCAGTATGAACTTCAAGAGCCTGAAAACAGAGGAAGTCTCCAGGATTTAGCAGTGGGGTGTGTCACCCAAGACATGCAGGAGTCTGAGTCCTAGAGCGAGGGTCTCTGCTGGTACAGGGCAAAGGGGAGAAAATGTCTTTGACATTTTCTTTGCAGTCAAGAGCAGATCTTCCCCAAACCCACCCATTTTGTTGGTGGGAAGGGCAGAAGCATGTGCAAGTTAATGCACCTAGAGTCTACTTAATATATGCCTTATTAAACAGCAAGACGACTGTGTTCACAGCAACTATATTCTCAGATGAGGCACCTAGATGATGATCAGCATCTAATCCAGCAATAGATCACAGGTCATTGTGGTACATATGAGTTGGTCATGCATAAGGGGTCATGGTGGAACGCGAAGGGGTCGCAGGACAAGAAGCTAGACCGAGCTGTCTGCTCCCAGGTTTCAGGGTGGATAGAGCTGTCCTGACTTACTTGGCTGACAAACTTGAAACAAACGAAAGGCTGTGTAACTGGAGTCACTGTTAAGAAAATTACAGCAAAATACATAAGTAAAGGAGTGATGCTAGTATTTAAATAATTTAAATATATCATTTAAATTCTATACTGAGCAAATGACAATACTTATTCTATTATTATAATGCTGAATTCTATATATAAGCATTTGAAACTCAGCATTTTTGTAAAATATTCTTGGAAACCTCTTGGAAACCAGCTATCAACAGTAGAATAAAATCATAATGCACTGGTTGGGGGGTGGGTGGGTGTTGTTTTTTATTACTGTTCTGTGGTTCAGAATATCTTTTTCATAATTAAACTTGTAAGTCAAACTTACAAGTCTATCTAAATATTTCTAGAATGCTGACTTAGACTAATTGGGCCAAATAAGGTGTATTTGTGCAAACATGTCAGCCTAGTAGAACGAAGAAGATGAGAGAAATCTGAAACACTATTATAAACCCTGGTCTGTCAGTTCTGGTGGTACTATCCAGAAGCAGGGCAATAATCAATGATTGTGAATAGAATAGGGGAAAAAAACCCAACAGTTTTAAAAGTATGACAGCTGTCTGCTTGGTGAATTGAGCCAGAGCCATCAAGAGAGAGCATCTCCCCCGCTCTGTGCTCTGCCTCACATCAGCCCTCTTACAGGTAGGTGACATGATTAGGAAGTGCCAGGAATGCCTGTGCAGTACCGGGTTGAACCACTTAATCCAGTCTTTAAAAGGTTTCATTAAATGGTGTGTTCCTCTGTTTCTGGTTATCCCAGGTGAGTGCTTGATTCTGATTTGTAGAAATTAACTTACAGTGTGTTACACAGTGCTAATAATGCAAAGGAAAAAATGAGGGTCTTCTCAGTCTCAGGCTGGACACAAATATACAGTCAGTAGTTTTGGTGTTAGTTCCCCACTGTCTATTTTCTCTAAAATGTAAAAGAAAAAAAAAATAATCCTCCCCTCTGAGTAGCATTTTTGTGAAAGTAAAGTAATTGCTGTTCATGAAGCACTCAGGTATTCAGTGA
Organism: Ibycter americanus; assembly: GCA_035590275.1. NCBI lineage: Eukaryota > Metazoa > Chordata > Aves > Falconiformes > Falconidae > Ibycter > Ibycter americanus. The sequence goes on from JAVJGI010000062.1 coordinate 64,588,263, forward strand.
TGAGAAGCATAAAATTAGAAGACTACAAGAAATTATTAATTCTGTCTCCAGAGCAGAATTTCAAAAGCACTCAGAAACTCGGGTATTAGACGACACCAACAAGTAAGCAGGAAGAGAACAGTGAACGGCTGCTTGTTAAGTGGGACCCAACCGCACTGGGCAGCAGCTAAGGCAAGGGTACTACAGAAAAGATAATTAAAAAAATTTTGTCTGTGTCTACACAAATGCAGGCACACAGGAGGATGTCCAAGTTTGTCCAAGAGGCAAGCTTCATTCTGCTATTCCTTAACTCGGGATTGCAGCCGCTGCAGTTACTTATTTATATAGGTGCTGAAAAGTCATGTAAAGGAACTGCTAACACAGGGGAAAACGGATATTAAATGCTGGTCCGAAACTGCATGGGATAACAAAACATTTGAGCTGTACTCCAGAAACTCCTAGTTACATTTATACAGCAGGGCCTGAAGATAACAAAAACATTTTGATAACAAAAAACCAATCTCAAAAATGGGATTGTGGTATTCAGTTAAATTCAATTGTAGATGATGAACAGGGTAGCTAAGTATTATCATAAGTATTATAGTCTGAAAAAATGTTCTGTTTACTGTGTATTTCAGGAATTATGTATCAAACAAACATCTTTCAACTCTCCTCTGAGTGTCATCATCCCGGTGTCACCAGTCTATTGTTCATTCCAGTGCTACCTGTTACAGCTGTGTATTCAACATTATGTTCCACCCCGTCAGAGTTTTCTGATCACTGCTTACACGTCCAGGAGCACATGTGGAAGGTAGGTAAGGCTGATAAACTTCCATTGCTCTACTGTCACAGCATGTATTTTTATACATCGGTTAATTGGTCTAATTTCTAATTGCTTGCAAAATGTGTTGCCTGCTACTGGAGTGGAGGAGTTCTTCCTTTTTGGAAGTTTTTTTACAATTTTGCCTTATTCAGTACAACTCTTTGAGCTCACACCTCTGTTTCCAGTGGTTTTATACCTAGAGGAAACCCTTGCAGTAATAACAAGGAGGGATTCTACTCTACCAGGCTGAGGCCTCAACACAGGATCTCTAGAATGTTTTATCCTGGATCAAATACAGCAGAGCTAATTAAGCTTTGCAATGACTCTTGTTTCCATAGTTCACTAGTTGCCCTTGCTACACATGCTGTGGATTTCCACTCAGTTTTAAGAGCCATCTGGTTTTCATATCTCCTGCTTAGGGCATGATCACCTACTTTCATTTTTTCCATAGTGTAAATGGGCTAATATCCATATATCCCTATCACACTTTAGAGTTCATTTCCACCCTATAATACGTGTCTAGGTTTTCCTGTACATACTGTATTTGGCAACAATCTTTTTTTTCCCCAACATTTTTTATTTTATTTTCATTTTTATAGTGAATGTAGCTCTCATAAAAGGTGGTGGACTGACAAGTCTGGCAGATGAAACCTGGCTTATCTGTACAAAAGACATCACAAAAGGATATGGCAAAGTAATCTTTCTTTAGTGTTCTCAGTATCATATGTTACCCTTGAACAGGAAAGAAATTCTTCAGGGCTGAAGGTGAAAGTCCCTGTGATAGTTCAGCTAGCATGGATCTGTTATAGCAGTGATGGTTAAGCATAGTAAGAGTTTACTGATAACCATTGATTCAATAATTTTCACAGACACAGGAACACTGTCAGATGCTAATGCTAACTTCTGGCCATGAAATCTACATTTGTGACTCCATGGCTCACACTGCTAACTGTTTTTTTTCACTGATCTTAGAAATATCAGGACAATCTGTATTGCCCTGGGAATTTATCTAACAACTTTACAACATCACGGTAAGTCAAGGGTATTATTCACCTTATTTTAAATGTCTCAAATTTAAAGTTGAGATTGAGGGCTGCTATGCTTGGGAGCCAAATTTCCTTATGTAGTCAAGAGAGGGAGACTCTAAGAAGGTTGTGAAAGCACCTGAAATAGAGATCTACAGCCTGTGTAACTGGCCACAACCTGGAGATATAACAATAATAGGGTTAGATTTAAGTTACTTGCTCTCACCTGTTTAGTATGTCAAACTAATCACCAAATTTTCCCCTAGATCATCATGAGTCCAGTGGTTTTGGGTAAGTTTTTACTTCCCTTTGGTGTATAAAACGTGTCTGGTCTGGACATACCTCACTTCACTGCTGGTACAGAGCTTTGGGCAGTGAAGGCACTTCAGCTTTTTCCACCCTATATATATAACAATTACGAGACAAGAGGTTGATACACAATAGAAAGTAATTAGCATTTTGCAGATTTATTGCTTTCTTATAAATTACAAGTTTTTTTTCTGAAGAGTGGAACTAATAAACCTTTTTTATGCACTTCTCTCTCACCTACATCCCCAAAGCTCCTTGCCCCTTTGAGCCCCACCAGGCAATATACAGCAGTTCGTAATACATGCCTTACACGTGTGCTGGACAGGGAGCCAGCTAGCTGCTTTCAACAAAGGAAGTCTGACTTCTGCCTGACATTTCCATCAGTCAGAAACTGATGTGGGTCTCTGCCTTCTGCTCAGCCGCTTGTTTTTATGGAATCTGTTGGAAGTTGTCTTTGACCAGTCTTCTGTTATTTCTATAATTTGGCTTAAATTGGCCAAAAAGATCCCTATGAACAGATAATGTGATATATACATATACATGTATAATTTGTATGATAACAGTGTTGCTAAACAATACAGGTAATTGTTTATATTTATAACATATATATATAAAATATATACATAATAGATATATTTTTATATAGCTTATATAAATATATGTATATATATTTATAGCTAGATATTCTATCTATGAATAGATAGGTATAAACAGCTAATGTGATTTCATCATCCCATGTTGTCAGGAACAGTCCATGGGGCTGGAACTAAGACGCTCTGTCCATTCCCTCTTTTCTCTGCTACCATGAATTTGCTAGGTAAGGGTTTTAGAAATAATTCCACGTTTATTTTTCTCAATGACATTGGGAAATAGAATAATTTCAATAAAAGGGGAAGTTCAGATCTCCTCAGCCCTGAAGCCACAGCCACCAAGACCATGCACATTAACAAATACTCCTTACAGACAGATAGAAAACTAAATCCCCATGGGCACAGGAGACAGATGAAGTTCTGCAGCTTTCCCCATCAGTGGAGTTATACTTCCTGATTTGCCAACATCTCTTCTCAGAGATCACTGAGGAGCAAGGGAGCTATAGACGCAAACACCATGCAAAAGCCAGACACGGCAGGTGAGCATTGTGCCAGACCCAGGCATGTGGCTGTGGCCACGCAGCAAGGGACATCACACACAGCACTGCAGGCAGAGCATCTTCTCATACAACTGTATAATTTCAGGTTAGACAGCCTGTGCAAAGTGGGTTTGGTATATCAGTGTGAGAAACGAGCATCTAATTCAGCCTCAGATTTACTTGCATAAGACAGAAGCCTTATCTGACGTTCTGCACCAGCTCTGACATGCAATTTGGTAACTTTTGCATGGGATGTCTTGGATTTTAATCACAACGCTCCAGAACAGATTAGTTTTTCTAAGTGTTGGGAAGGCCAGCTTGCAACCCAGCCTCATACTTGTCTTTTATCCTGAGAAAAGTGAAGACAGGTGTCGAGAAAATTGGTCAGAGGCACAACTGGAAAAAAATGAGATAAATCTATTTATATATTTAACCCCACATCAACAGGCAAGGACAAAGGAAATATTTTTTTTCTTTGTTGTCTCTCACCCTTTAAGAAGCAGGATAACATGGCACACAGCGACTGAGCTAGTAAAGTGACGCATCAGACTGCACCACCTCCAAAATCTATAGCGTCTTGATACTAAATTTAGATTTTCAGCTGGGTCACTTGTACCAAACAATCTCAGGATAGGTCATTTTTCAAAGAATATCTATCAAATGGCCAAAACCTAACTCATCTTCTGTCCTATCCAATATCTATCTAATGTGGTAAAGGCAGTCAGCAGTGGTCAAAGAATACCTTGAGATACAATACTGCTCCCTTGAATGTGGTGGGGGCCTGATTACAAGGCTGTTCCTTCCCATGTATGCCCATCTCTCAAAAGTAGCAAGTTTTCCATCAACAGGTATAACACAAAAATCAATTCTTCTTAAGTTAGGATGCTGATTTCACAAATAAAAAAGGAATTAAATGCACCAGAAATGCACTCAGGAAGAATTAGAGTCTGAGCAGCAGCTTTGTACTAGTGATTTCAGGCAGGTGATAAACTGCTACACAAACTGTCGTCTGGCTGGTCAGCCAGGCTGCTCTGCCCTGCAGCTGGGTGCCAGGGTGCTGCAGCAGTCTCACACGTGCTGCTGTCCTCAGTCTTGAGCTCTGCAACTGGAGGGAAGCGGGCATGAATTTAACAGAGATATGAAGTCTTACAGAGTAAGTAGAGGAAAGAGAGGCTACATGAAAGGTAGGAAACTTACGCTAGAATTATCTTGGTCTGTGGGAAGAGAAAGAAGCTTTCTTTGGAGCTGCAGCAAAAGAACACAGACTTGAATGGTCCTGTTGCCAGGCAAATTAAGTGATTTTTTTTTTTCCTCTTTTTAAATTATAAGCTGTGAATGATGCTCTGTCAAAGCTATTTCTATACCTACAGTGAAAATGTAGCAAAAAAATAAAAATAAAAATTTATTAAATCCTGATCTGAAAGCTCCTCATCTTCCTAAAGGAATACCCGTGGACACACACAAAGCCACTCCTGCAAAGTGCATGCATATGGTAGGGATAAGGGCTGAATAGAAATACTCTTGATACAAATCAAGCTTTCCATATTTTTGAAATCAAAGAGATTTAGGAGAATCATAAACCCCAGAGCTGTTCTCTCACATGATTTCAGCAGCTTGAGGGGAGTTCATTAAAAGAATGTATCTCCAGTCATTCAGCGGAGACAAGTTCTCCATAGGACAGCACTGTTGCTTATCTGGGAAGAGCCTCTTGCCGAGTTCCCACTGGTTTATTCAAGACTGGCACTGGGCTCCTGTTACTCTTCTCCTGCTGAAAGTTAAACTGGTTTCAGCTAGTCAGTGCTGCCTGACGGATCTAAATAAGGCAATGCTGAGCATACAGACCACACTCTGATACAGAATATGATTACCATGGAAAGCCTTCCAAATTCGAAACAGCCAGGAATTTTAACTTTGGAGCCAAGGCAGTTCTAATAAGAGGGGGGAAATTGTCTTCTGAATTTAATTTTCAAAGTAATGTTAATAGGAAAAGAAATAATTTGTACATACTTCTCTTGTCTTCTAATGAGAAGTATGATAAAACGTCAGGAAGATTCAAAACCCACATTATCTAAGTCCAAGATGTGTGATTCAGCCAGAAAACCCAATGATACATGTATATGTGCATAGTAGCGAAAAAATTTAAAGCCTGGAAATACGTGTAAAATTTTAGTTTGGAAATTAAGCTATCTCGGTTCAAATATAGTTATGTTCATATGTGTCACATTTTTAAGCAGGGAGGGATTGTTCCACAAAAATGTGTGTATTTCTCCCAACTCCACGACTTGGTCTGAGACAATGTATTTTTTCTCCACACAAGTTCATCTTGCTTCATTCTTTGCAGCTCTGAAATATCTTTCTCATGACTCCAGATTATATTGCTTGTCTGCTAGGGCTCAGGACTGGACATGAGAAATGAAGTCTGATGGGAAAGTTTCCCTATCCTCCATACATACAGTTCCATAGTCTCTTACATCCTAGATATGTGTATCATCCTACAGCTTTTGGATATTTAAAATAGATAGTGTCTTCTATTAATACTTACGTCTCTGATTTTGAATCCCATACAATCTCATACAAAACCTGAAGAGCTTTGTCTGCCAAATCTGGGACGTACATATAAGTTCCTATAAAAAGCCAGGTGTTCACAACACAATTTTTCAATAGAAATCTTGTCTGATATGAAAAACTTTGGGAAGAACCAGACACAGACATGAGAGATTTTCCCATTTGCTACTGTTTAGTTCATGTTAACGGGGAAATCATAGTTACCCACATCTTCAAACTACTTTCAGTTCCGTAGTGTACCACGTAGTGTACCAATAAATAAGATTGATATTATTGCTATTACTAATCACAAATTCATGTAATTTCCATGATAACATGAGTGTAATGGTACAAATACATGTAATGGTACAAATACATGGAAATCTACAAAGCAAAGACATTTTTGTCAAATATTGTTACTTTTATATACAAGTATAAGCTCAGTCGAACAACCAGATGCCACAAGGTATTCTGAACCCAGAATATGCATTCAGAAAGTTCTGTGCAGCAGGATTATCACATTATTTCACGTAATTTTCACCACGCATGAAATGTACTGTAAACAAATGAATTAATATGATTTGTGAAACAAGCTAAAACCTTCATCAAATTCTACAGAAGACCCTTTCCTGCATCTTAATATATTAATCGAGAATGCAGGATACACTCGTAGAAGCTGCATATGTTTATTTATTTTCAACACATATTTACCATGATAATTAATCACAAATAAAACCTACTGATACAGCAATAAAGCAATTTATTCAGGAAGTTTAGTACCTAAAACACATACACTGAACCTGCTTCTCACTCCCATGTAAGATAATGTAATAGGTAGTAAAGTTGCATGAAAAAAACAGGCAGCACTATATAGGGAGAGTAATTTATTAAAAGCCAAATATTTTACTCAGAATCAGTGTTAACTAATTTGTTAATAGTGTTAGGTTCCCAGCAGAGCAAGTCCTTTAGGAGTGTTTTGCTTGGTAGGAAGTTCTGCTGGGGTAAGTTCAAAACAGAACCTTTTCCTGTAACATAGCAATATTTTCTGTCCATCTATCAATGTCTTTCTCCTTTTGTTTGGGGTTTGGTGGGGTTTTTTTTGTCTCTAATGAAACTTTTTTTTTTGCTTCTAAAAAGTTTTTTTTTTTCTTTTAAACTTAAAAAATAATAATAATCAAGCCTTGGGTGTATGAGATTTCTTTTCCACCTAAAAATAGCTGCAAAGCTGGGGGAATACTAATGCTTTGTGTAATCTCATTCTTTTTATTTGCAAAGAAATCTTCCAGTAAGAAATTACTCTGGGCCATCTTACTGAGTCGGTTGAAGAGAAATAAAAATAACAAGTGGTGAAAGCTGCTGGTTTTAAGAGATATGCTAATTTCAAAGCCTGATAAAAGCATCTAAGATGAATACATTATTATTTCTCATTTAATCAGTTTTGCAGAGATATTGATTTATTCTGAGGGGAGCTTAAGCACCATGTCTTCAAACTCAGTTTAACCTCTGTCCAGAGATGAATGCAAAGTGATTTCCCCCCTCAGGTTAACATTTCATATGGCAGAGTTTCTTTATACCTTTCTATTTAGTTTAATCTATTTAGGGTCATGGCTCCTGACCTTTACTTTGGGTTCTGAGCTCAGATGAAGCCCAAACATTGAGACCGATTTCTCTTGCAGCTGCCATGCATCACCTGGTACTACATGCAGAAAACAAAGCAAGAGGAGAGAAAGCCTAGAATTTTATATATAGTGTCTCACCATTTGTGCTTTTCTAGTGACAGGTAAAGTACTTAACATCCTCCTTTGTTTTCCTGGCTGTTTCTCAGACGTGAATGGCCATGGCAAAGGTGACAGCAACAGGACGCAGCGCGGGGGAGGGGTGGGGGTGGGACAAACACGGACACGACAACAGTGGCTCTTCTTTTCAACAATCTAATGAAAAACGTCAGCAAAACAATGTTTTCTTGCTTCATAGTTGCACATTCAAGCAAAATGGAAATAAAACAGTCTTATCTTGAAAGAGAAGCTATCAAAACACATGCTAGCATCCACAGTAAAGCAAAAAGAATCAAAATGATCCAAGCTATACCACTCTCAGTTTATGTCTACAGAAACACTTAAGTGTTACAGAAAGAAGCACACACTGAAATCATGTTGTTTACACACCAACTCTTTCTGAGCCCAAGCTCAGTGTGAAGCCAGTATGAGGCTGAATTTAAAATGCAGTTGAAACTGAGAAAGGTTTTTCTTTGGTAGGCAGTTTTGACTATTTGCCAGTTGCTCAGTCAGTAGAAATCAGCAACCCAGAAAGTATTTGGTACCATTAAAAGTACAGTCCTCCACAACTGGCCGTACATTTCTGCATCTGTGTATGAACATTGTTTCAAATGGCTGCACTGTTTCCTAGGAGTTTTTTTCCAGATGGAAATTTTCATCCATCACTAGCATTTTTCATTCTGTTGATTTCTGCTTCTGTGGGTTACATGCAAACTATGGCAAAGATAGCCATTAGAAGTCTGAAAAATCATGAAGAGCTGTTAAAAGATTTTAGAAACATTTGTGGTATATAGCGATATTTTGCAAAACTACACCCTCTTTTCACTAAACATACCTGTTCCTTGTACAGTTAGTTTGCTAACTCACAGGCTGAGAGCGAAACACAAGTAAGTACTTTGGGCATCACTGTGCCTAAAAGTGTCTATCTATAGATGAAAGATCCTAGGAAGCAGCAAAAGGCATGTAAGCCTCTTAGGAAGTTGCTGACAATGCACAGTTCCCACAAGAACCCTTTCAGAGAGTGGAGTTGTTTGTAGCTCACCCCCGGGAAACTAATGGGCACACGGTGCATGCAAACTCAGAGCAGCCCCGTAGCTTTCCCAAGGTGTTAGAGCAGGAAGCTAACTGAGCAAGAGCTACTGTTTGAGAAGATACTGGGGATGCTTCTCTTGTTACCCCTTTCACCCTGTAACACAGAAGCCTCAGGCCTCTTTCCTCTTTCTTCTCCAACGGCAGCATCCCCTCCGGCTCCCGGGACAGATATACACACAGCTCTCCTGCTCCATGGCTCAAGTTTTTGGCCATGTGGCTGATGCCATGTGAGCAGGCAACAGCACTGGCACTTGCCAAGGTTTTTAATGAGAAGCACTGGGGCTGGAGTACCCTTTCAGTGGGTATCTGCTCTACCAGATGGAGGGGCAGGTGGGACCTGCCCAGGTCACCCCTGAATCCCAGTGGAGAATGGGTGTGGACAGGATGCTAAGCACTAGGGACTCTGCAAGGGTGCCAGGGAAGGCCAGCAGCAAAAGGCAAGGTAACCTCAAATGGGAGCTCTATAGACCACCCACCTGGATTTAGTTTCCTAAATTCATTCCACAGCCTCTCTGTCACCAAAGCAGGATTTCAGGGTCTCTCCCTACATTTTTTCCCCACTTTGCCTGACAAAACTTTAACACAATACATCTGCTTGTGCAAACTTAAAGCAGCTGGTTCTTTTATTTTAATATTTATTCACTCATTTTAGGGTACTCAAAATGGTGTGAGAATGTGGTTTCAGTGCCATGGGGAAATCTCTGCTCCCTTGGAGTCACTTAGATGTCTGCAGCAGATCTTAGATCTCAAGATCCTCTCTGCTGAACCTTAGTGCACACCTACATGCTTTAATTCATGATCCTGATACTGCACAGTTTAAGAAGGTTATTACAGTTCTATTAATTCCATTATATCTGGCTAGAAATTTGCCCAGATCACCTGACACATTATGTACATTACCTGCTTTGCATATATATATATATATACACACATATATCTCCACTCTTCTTTTTCATATTGAGAAGAATAAAGAACCTCAAAGGTAACTGAAATAAATCATCACATATTTTTGAAATTCTGAATGTTTGAAGCAGTAAAAGCAAGAAGAAAATCAAGCCTTCCTATGCAGGCGTTGGTCTGGCAACAAAGACCCACAGCAAGTAATTATTCAAAAAAACCCCACCATAATGAACAATAGACAAAAAATGTTGAAATATTTACTTTTTACTTTTTTATAGCACTTTATAGTATCTTTTTTCCCCTCAATATACATATGTTTAATTAACCAGGATTGGTTGCTAATGAACACTATCTTGTTTGGCAACACTAGCTAACAAAATCATATTTGCCAAGAACTCCATTGATTTCCTATAAAGATCTGAAGGCCATGCAAAGCACTGACCTTATTTATATAGTCTTTATAATGATTTAGATTTCATTTACCTTGGAGATTATTTTCCCTTACCCTTTTACTGTGAGGATTCAAGTTAATGGATTCTCCCAGGGTTTAAACAACTGGAACGAGTCATATGTTCCTTCTACATGGGCTTCAATTCCAGTGTTTTACTTGGCCCTTTGAGCAAAAGAAGAGTCTAGCAGTGTTTCTTAAGGTGTAGTGTTGTCTTTAGCTACAACATAGTGCAAAATTTCAAAGTGGAAAGTTCATTCAAAAGGTTGTTTTGGTTTGATTACCTTGTCTATATTCAAATCAATGAGACCATTTGGGGAGCAAGGTCAGTCTGAATGCAGGTCCCTGAGATAACCTTTAGGTTGTAAAGGTCAGTCCTTTAGAAAGGATTAACTGTTATCATCATGACCAGCTATAATTATTATTTCATATTTATGAAGATGTTTAATAAAATGAGAGTGCAACTGAAATATATGTGTGTAGTATGAATTTATCTTTCATGGAATTTCAACCATTTAATTTAATTATCTGTTGCATATTATTTGAAACATTTTCTACAGCTCTGGCAGCTATGAAACAAATGAATTTTATAAATCTATGGAAAGAAGTTGTAAATATGAAAGACCAGCTACTGAGTCTATTTATAGAAGGATTAATATGAATAAATGTTGACATCAATGAAGCAACTCTGTATTGATGTTAAGAGACCTGAGATCAGGATTCAATTATGTGTTAATTAATTACTGATGGCTATTGCTTGGTGCATACATTTTCAAAGGACATATCTTTTCTAACTTTACCATATTTACAAAATACTATGGGATTTCACAGCAGTAATTTGGAATGTTTAATCTTATTGTAGTGGTGCTACAAAGTGGATGGTTATTATGGGGTTTACCATAAAGAATCTGTACAGTGAGGAACCTTGTGAGAATGGACATATGTGAGCAAATTTTAGGGCTAGCTTTTGTCACCTTTTCTCACAAGGGCTGTTCAAGAAGCAGTAGGCAGGAGAAATGCAAACTGGATTGTGAGGGGTTTTGTCTGAGAACTCTCCCAGGGCAATTAATGGTGTAAAGAGCATCTGTAACCTTTCAGCTAACCCATACAAACAGCTGTGAAAGGAGCATTCATATGACATAATCTTTCTCTGATCCCCTGCAGGAAAACTTTTATCAGTGCCAGGACAACAGCTATCATTAGATCAGGTTTGAAAACCTGTTGGTGCTCTCCATGAAATCTGTAAGCCATCACTGACTAATTCAGTTCTTTTACCAGAAAATGAACCTTACGTTGTTTCCTTTCCGTCTCATTATTCATTCAACCTGGATAGACAAGTACAGAATGTTGCTGCTGAGGAAGAACCAAATATTTCAGAGTAACTGACTTCACCCAGGGAAAGCCATTTGGATTAGATGGGACTATAAGAGAAATAAAGCTCTTTCAGTCTTCTTCCCCGTTCCTGCCAAAGTATAGTGATCTCTAACCTACCAAAATTCAAAGGTATTTGCTGTACCATGTAGGCCAACGCATACATCCTTTTGTTCAGTTTTCTAGTTTTAAGTATTAAAAGCATATAAACAGATGATCTGAGGCTGATCCTAGCCCCTGGGCTTCCCTTTGAGCCCAAACAGCACAGCTGCAGAAGCTTTGTAATTCCTTCAGAGGAAAAAAAAAAAAAAAAAGGTTCAACATTCCTTTCATTGAGCTCTTGGAGCAAAAATCTGGTTTCAGACAAAGTAATGATGGTTTTTCCCATATGGCTGAGTTCACAATCAGAGAGGTTACACAAAACTGTTTTCCTTTAGCACCAAATATGAAATTTGTATTTGGGCTCAAAGCAGTTGCAGCCTACCTGATGCTCCCATTCTGTTTAGTGCCTGCTAATGACTGATAACAGAAGAAGTAGGTACAATTCTCTTTTGATGCTGAAGATACAAAGCACCTGCCTTCCCTTTTCTTCTTGATCAAGTCTCCCTCCTCTTCTTAAGGAAGAATATTTACATTTTTTTCTCAATTATTTCTGGAGATAGCAGATAGGTAAATACAAGCTACACCACATAGTGGTAGTATTCAGTGGTTTGATGTTTTCCATTAGGGAAGAAATTAATGTATGACTCAGATATTTCTCTTGCATTCCTCTATTGCATCCTGGATATAAACATCACATATAAAATCTCAATTCTTGGACACTATAGAGCCCTAAGACCACCAGTGCTTTATCTGTCTGTAGTACTATGCCTTTTAACAGCGCACATACAAACAAATGTGCTTTATTTAGTTTTCACTTAGATGCAGAGAAATACTCTCACTGTGTTTCTGGTGCTTTTTTAGTGATTTTGTTACTCTACACACAAACACTGCTGTCATCTGACACTCAGTTCGCCAGCTGTGCATTCAGATGACTGATAACTCATAATATATACCTGAATCCCGACCAGTTTTTCAAAAAAGAAGAAGTGCTTTGGACAGCGACTCTTATGGTTCCACCTGTCTGTTCCACACAGGAGCTTAACAGCTTTTGCAGTTATCTTGAAAGACGGGCAATTCTCATAACCTCCAGATTTTTCTAGAGTTTTGCATAATCTGTTATACAGGAAATATGGCTCTTGAAAAGGAACTTAGAAACGAGACATTTTTAGAAGGAAAAAAAAATATTTAGATTACTTGTTCTTTATGTGATACTATTGTGATAAAATGGTTTTCACAGGGTTACTTCTCCAATTGAAGAGTCTCTGTCTGAACAGTTCCTAAGTGCAGTGATTTTCTGGATGGGATAAGACCCATTCTGGGTCAAACTCCACTGAAATATAATCAAATGGCCAACTACATTAGGCAGAAGGCACCTGTAGAAAAACAGATTGGGAAGATCCAAGTCACAATGAAATTTTTTAATGCAAATTGCCAAATAATATCCAACTGATTATGTGTGGGAAGCTCTTACAGGTTTGTAATAACTGTGTACAAATTAAGCATGGAAGTGAATGTGTTATTTAAATCATAAAATTGCATTTGCTGTTTCCTGGAAATCTGTGCTCAAAAGCATACAGCTTTCCACAACTAACACAATGATTAGTTTTGTTCCGGTAGTTAAAAAAAACCCTGTTAATACTGTCAAGCTTAGTTCTGCTGTACACCGTGAGAAAAAGTGTATAGAGTATCACCACATATTAGTTTACATTGGCTATTTTATTGAGAGCTGAACTCAGAATGACATGGGTAGTAGGTGGAAAGATGACTAATTGCGTGCATTCAGTATGGCAATGAGACTAATGTAAGAGTTTCAGCTGATATCCTCCCTGCCATGGCACTCTGGATTTAAAAAGAATGATGATGTCTCAGACCAGTGTAAAAATAGACTTAAAAAAAAAAACCCAAACCCCAACTTTTTAAATAAGAAAAAATTAAATCCTAGGTAATTAAATGCCAGTAAAGTATTAATAGTAGAATAAACACAATGTGAATGGTTATCCCCAAATCATTTTTTTTTCCCCTGCCTTGCTTGTTTGAATACAGGGCAGGTTGTATTCTCAGGTTTGGAAAAACATTAAAGAATGTGTTTCTTTTTTTCACGACTAAGCCTTCTTTTTTCTGAACTAAACAAAATAGGGAAAGCATCATTTAGTGTAGCCTGCTGCCACAGGACAACACCCACCCACACAAGCAATTTCAGTTAAAAGAAATGGAAACAATTTCTGTCTTTCACAGTGTGACTTTACAGAGTTCCCTTGACAGAGTACTCCATACTATCATTATTTCCAAGAAGTTAAATGCTTGGAAATTGCTTAGACTGCCCCACAACTCTGTAAGATGAAAACAATGTTGGCCATAGATTTTGGAATGTATGGAAAAAGGCACTGCAGGCCCTGCTATTCTTTTCTTTGCTAATAAATCAAAAAAGTTTATGCTTTTGGAGTACCCAGTAGCCTGGAAAAGATGCCAGGACCACAGCACTGCAAGAAACCATGGTGGTTATAACAGAAATGTAGTGGATCTACAATTTAATCCATATCAAGTCTACTTCACCACTAAACATGGCTAAAGAATTCTGCTAAAGTAGATTTATTCTCTTGTTTGATCAGTCATAATTTCTTAGCACATTCAGTAGAATATAACAAAAAGCTTGAAAATTGCAAGAGACATAGAAACTGCAATAGCTAATCGAAGTAATAGTATACTAAGTCTAGAATCATGATCTCCAAGAGGCTTATAGGAGGAAAATTAATAACACAGTTTTGGCACAAATCATTGGATTATTTTTTTGTTGTTCTTAAATGCACTATATCTTCATATTCATTCACAGTTTTAAATACTTACTTAACCATTCCATGCATTGCCTAAGAACAAATCACATAACTCTGCTTGAAACAGTAGGTTGCTTATCACATACTTTTGATCACATTCAGTGACCCAAAGGACTGCTGCAGTAATAAAAAGAGGTGTACCTTTATGCACCAAAGCACGGGCTTTATACTGACAACATATTTTCATAGTATTGAGCCTTTTTTCACTGACTGAATTGAGGAGTTAGTCCTGTAATACTGATTCCACGGAGAATTAAAAAGGTGAGACTCAGCATAGAAATAAACCTGATAAAACCACTTACTATATTTATTCATAGTTTAAATATACTTCGCATTCTCAAATTTGCTTTAAAATTCTCATTTTTAAAAAGTGAAAGTTTTTACAAAGTACTGCTCTTAACCTCTAGCCATTCTCTGACTTCAGTGACTCAGAACAACAGGACATTTAGATCAATGACTGTAGATGAATCCTAGAATAAAGCAAATAACCTGCCGTTATTGAAGACGATGCTGATATTGTCAGTGATTTTTAAGAGACACAAGGTCTCATCCCAAATCAGGGATGCATGGACATCAGCAGCACGAGCATATATACACTCCACAGCATACATTCCAATACTTCGAAGTACATACTACATCAGATGCCATCCTATTTGTTTCAAAAGGACATCACAGAAAATAAAACACTGATCATAGTCAAAGAATATTAGCTTCCATACTTCATTGACAAATTTCATGATAGAGTACATATCTTGGAGCTGAAATCATACTCAGGACATTTAAGCATTGATCCTTGATGCATTTTATAAGATACAATAATAATACCTTTGTAACAAGGTGGCAAGCAGAAAATCATCATGCTTCACTTTTAAATTAGGTACAGCAGAAAATCCTGTATGACAAAGTTTAAACTCTTGTTGATTTTTTTCACACTTCCTGTTTCTCTTGACTTACAGCAACACTTGTTCAAATTAATTCCTTCACCTATAATCTGTTATTGATTCATAGTGTTTTGTTTTGTTTTGCTTTGTTTTTGTGAAGAAATGCGAGCTGTGAATGAGGCTATAGAAAGCAAAAGTAGGGTTACTAGAGCTGGGCAAAATTTTGGATCCAACCAAAGTGCATTGGTTGACCAAAACTGTTGCCAAATACTTGCTGAATAAGGGAAAACAAGGGAGGAAGCAGGAGAGTCAAATAAAGCTAATTTTAAAAAAAGTTGAAAATATTTAATATTTCACTTCAACATTTTTGCAAAGGATTTCCATTTTCTCAGTTTTAAAATGGATCTTTTTTTCAAAATTTATCATGTTGTTATACTAAGTCCATAAAAACCCCAACTAATATTAAGCATAATTTTTCATTTTTAAATGCATTGAAATGACTTTTTTCTGGGTTTCGCATTTCACCAGTGATACTAAAAAAGTTTTCAATTCAGAGTGATTCAAAGGTATTTATTTCTTTTTATCATTTTGGTCAGTGAATCAAAGAACAGCTTTGCACAACTCTGACAGCAAATGGTTTATTTTTTCTGAGTATTTCTTTGTACTTATCAAAGAAATCTATCTATCTTTGCAAGACATGAAAAAAGATTCTATTGTCTGGATGAGAATTGTTGCTTACAAGCAAACAAGATAATTGCTCATGCGGTTTTGCATTGTATTTTGTCTAATACATTTATGGTGGCTTTGATGAGTGGAATTCACTCATCTTCACTGACTCCTTCTGGAGCTGGCACTTACTATAGAAGTGGGATCTAACTTTCCAGTTTTAAAAAGAAAACTGTATATGAAAAGACATTAATGCTTCTTTAGGATGACTATGATAGCATTGTCGTGATTTGAGAGCCACCACACTCCTTGGAGTTGGTCTGTTACAGTGGCTTCTAACAGACCCAACTGCTGATGGGTCGATATGTGTGCATTCATGTTTTAATTTTCTCTCTACAGTCCCCATCACTGACCGTTCAAGAGTGACAAAGTCACAGAGGTCTCCTGTTGTTGCCATCAGAAGTATTTTGTCTAGGAAATCACGCAGGAAAAACAAAGATCCATATGAAACATGGCCCAGGTTTTGCTCTCCTTCCACAGGCTTCCAAAACAATTTTTAGTTCAGGCAAATAATCATGGAAAATAAAAACTTTCAGTTGTGTGAGCTGATCTGAAACCAAATAAATCTTAGCATCAAAATGCTTCTGGTCATTTCCATGATATGATAGGGGGAAAAAAATTATTGGAGAACACTCTCAAAAATAAGCAATAGGAATTCACTGTAAAAGCATTAACATTGCTGGGCTGCAATAATCACTGAAAAATTACTTTTTTTTACTTAAGTTAAATGAAAGAACATACTAGTCTGTATGGACTGATTTTCAGGAAAAAAAAAAAAAAGAGTTTTTGTTGGTGGAAAAAAACTGGGTGCAATTTACACTGCGTAGCTAGTTCCTGAGATTTTACAACTCTTGTGATATTTGGTATTGATCTGAAATGTTTCTTGACATTTAATCCGATCACAAGATTTCTAGGGATTTAGCTTTTGGGTTTTGAGCACCTGTGGACTGCAATTCTAGCTTATTAGTTTATCTTCATCATCAGAACTGTACAGTCACTTCCCCTTGCGCAAAACTCTTCATGAATCTTCCATATGCTATTCTAAACTGAGACCCTAGCATTCCAGCATCACTCACTCATACATAATTTACTTTACTCCACATGCTCTCAGAACCAAGGTTTCACCTGGTTTTACTCATCTGAAAAGGATAATGTCATTTAGCCTTGGTTGCAGCCACTGATGGCTTTCAAATTTCCTGTAGTCCTGCAACTTATGAATTGTACTTAATTTAGAACGAATATTTTCAGTCTGCACTTGTCTTTCAAATGTGAAACGGTGGGGATGGATGGAAGCCTTTGAATCAATAAGTCATTTGACACATATGCTGCTTATTCCAGTCTGAGGATTTTTTTATAAGCAGTTTGTAATTTTCTCATACATATTAGTTATGCAACATTGCTGCTTATTTTGTGTAAATACTCTGCAGTCCATCGATTGTACTCCAGCAGATCCTCCCAGATATGTAAAATCTGAGCCACTCTAGATATTTGTGACTGGAGACAGAGCTCATGCAACATTACTTTTGCTTCTCAGCTTTTGACCACAGCTTTTAGAACCAAGATTTTCCTCTACAGGGGTGCCTTAACAAAACTAAAATTAGTTTCCATTAACATCTCCTGCAATTCCATGTTCCTGCAAAAACTATGATCAATAAACTTATTCACTAGAATATCAACAGACATTAAACACAGAAGGAGGAAAAGCAGGAGTAGTAAACTACTGTGAACATACAGACTTATTTTGCAGAGAAGAATAGAGGTCCTGATTCAGCAGACCTTCTGGAGGAAGCGTAAACTGTAAGGGCTTTATTCATCTCATGAAGCCCTTTCTGCATATATAAATGCTTATTCGTGATATTTTGAAATTCCTACAAATTTTTTTTGTGGAATTTTGAAGTTCCACAGTTCTTCCCAGACGGAAGAATGCCACACACCACAGCAAAACTGAAGTCACCATGGCAGAATTAAAAGAATGAATAGTTATCATAAATTACTATACCATCACTGAACTGCAGTTATTTTTTCTAATTGTTGTTGAGATATTATCCTATTGAGTTGAAGAATTCACCCCACCTTGATTTAGCTAACTAGAAGTTGCCATGTAGACTAAGATTATCATCTTATCTTCTGTGTGGTCAGTGGGATGAACTCCGGCAACACATTCCCTTGAAGACCCTAGTCATAGGTGACCGGGAAGACAGCTCTCACGACTAGCTTCTGCTCCAGCCCCAACAGATGGTGAAAGCAGAATGTGAAAGTTAGGAGAGATGAGTCAAAACAATCATGGACAATTTTCTAATGCTCTTACATAGTAAAGTTCTGTCATGCAGTAAAATCCACAAAGAAGTGGACTATGTGCTATGATATTTTGAACCAGTCTGCACAGAAAACTTGCTAATGACTCTACAAAGAAATGGTGAAAGTGATTGAGGATGCATGAGACCTATAGACAATATATTTTATAATGTTAAATTTATCAGGATTCATGTATAAAAAAAGGGCTTGTGTGTCTCAGATATATTTCAAATGTTGGGAATTTAGCTTTCCTGACACAGTCTTTGTTCAAGTTCTCACACATCTCCAAACAGGAGAAATATGACTTTGATGTCAGGCAAAATCTTTTTAGTCTTTGTTTCTAATGTGGAGGGTTCCTCAAAAATAAACAGCTTAAGCAGCTGAAGAGTGTATCACCTTGACTCACTCGAATGAACAGTGGAAAGTGATAATATATTATACCACATTTCTTTTTATATCAAAATAAAACAGATTCCAAAGAGTATTTCCAAGAAAAATTGTGTCATTCAGAAAACAAAGAGGGAGACCAAGAGTCAAGAAGACAGTTTCATTTCTGTTTCTATCTACTGCTTATTGGGTGACCTTGGAAAAGTCACTGTGTCTCTGGTTTCATCTTTACCATTTAAATCATGAGCTGTTTGGGATAGGATCTGTTTTTACCCAGTGATTGCATAATGCCTATTATGCATACAGAGACGTCTAGAGGAACATAAAGGTTAATAATAACTAAAGAAAGATCTATTTAGTGTATAAAACACAAGTAGGTCACTGGGTATTGTTTAGCTTCTAATTACAAAAAGAAATATCAATGAAATTTCTATGAACCACATGCATATGACATAAACCAAGAAAATGATATCTTTTTCAAACTTCCTCTAGAAGTGGGATTGAAATTGCTGACATGGATGTACGGGAACACTTGCATGTAATATCCACTGGTGTCTTCTCTGTACTAAACTGCCTCTTTTAGTTGCTAAAAAAAATTATTAGCTTCTATTATTGCAGCAATTATTATTCTCACATTAAAAGGAATGGAACGGATCAGAGTTACCTGATCCATACACTAAGGCAACTGAAAAGGGTTGTGAAGCAAACTAATTCACCACCTGTGTGGCCACTGAACCACACAGGTATCAATGCATCCAACCATAAGATTAGAAAGCGTACATGCCTTTTACATCAAGTAGTTCAACTACATGGCAGATCAGGACTGTTCCCTAAAGTATATTCACTAATGCATTGTCCAGTTAAGTTTTAAACATCCCTCATAAATGTGTGTAGTGTGCACAAATTTCCCTGTATTGTAATACTCCTGCAGGGACAGGCCAAAGATCCAAACATCCTGTCTTAGTGTCTGTACCACCTAGGAAGAAATTTATGAAATGTTTTGGTCCTGCTGCTTTCTGGTTGTTTGGGCATCAGGGAAATATGAAACTAAGTCAGTTGGATGCTGTAAGTCTTCTTTTCCTGTTGACTCTGGCACAAAAGTACTTATTTCAGGGCTGGAAAACTGAGATGTTCTCCCTGCACACCCAAGTGGATTACATTTCATAACAGAGCATCAGCCAGTAGGCAAAAAAAATATTCCGTTACTGAAAATATTGGATGAATTTTATAGTGAGTGGGATGATATGGAACGGTCTCATCATTCTGTCATTCTGTGAATCCACAAAGGAGAATGAGAGGAAAGTAAGAATAGCCATATTTACTTGGAGTCCATGAACAAGGATCTGTGATTGATCACGTGAGCAAAATAAAAGTCATATATATCTAAAGAACATAAAATCTGAGCTTTTTCCTTTGACTAATACATTTCATTAGCCCATGGTGTTTATGCAGCTTGCCTGTTTTCAAGTGTAACTGAAGAAGAAATTTTAATTACAACATGATAGAATAAAATATATATACTACACGATAGAATACAATAGTTCTTAATCTGTGAAACACATGCTACTCCGAAGTATTAGTCACCAGCACAGGTCTAGATGTTGTCATTGACACCAGTACTATTACTACTGTTGATGATGGGGTTGCTTAGAAAATACCGTTAGGTAATACAATATATGTAATATACATATTAACAAAATAGCATTCTCATAAATTATATTAATTCAAATACTTAACTAACGCCATTCAGAAGTTATCAAAGCTGGGAAATGTTCAGTTAGAGGCTGTTGTCCGGATAAGGAAAAGTCAAGATGGGAGGGACAATATTTGTCAATATTGTTTTCCTTCTTAATCAAATGAAAAATGGAGGAATGCCTGACAAGTGTTTCTTTCCAGAACAAAGATACTGGATGGAAAATTTCTTGTATGCATGCCAGAACAATACTACTAGATTTCTAAAACCAGCCAGGCTGCCATCAATGTCCTTAAGAGGAAACCCCAACCCCTGCAGGGATTGCAAGTCCAGTATCATGCAACGACTACTGCTCTATGTGCAGCCGTGTCCTGGTTCGCAGCCCTGGAGCCGCTCTCTGTTGGTCAGCAGTGTGCGGTATATCAGCCTGGAGCAATTCTTGCTCAAGAATTAAATGGAAGGAACTGGAAAAACCTGGCTCCAAGAGGAAATCTGGCCTTCCCTTCTTGGGGCTCTGCCAGTGACCTCATCGCTTCAACACTCATTCATCACTACAGTGGCGTCTGTGCAACAGCACGCTTTAGGAAATAAATTCTTCAGTCACTTATATCCCCTGTACCAACTCCAAGCCATCCTTTCCTTACTCCATAGAAAGGATTATATGATCCTCATCTGCATTGCTTTGTTTTTCCTTTCATATGAGAAGCTCCTCGGCAATCTGCAGCAGTGCTCCTCGCACCAGAGACCTTTGTATTTCCCTCTAGCCCTTTCCCAAGAGCTCTGCTCCTCGATGAAGAATGTCCTCTCATCTTACAATCATACCCTTCAGCCTCCCATTTGAAGAATTATTCAGTTGAATGACAGGTCAGTTCTCTCCTGAACTCGCACTCCTGGTCAAGTATGCATACAACCTGTACCCACAGTTACATGCAAAGTAGCTCTGGATTTCATGAGGAAGGTCTTTTCCAATGTCTGGGTCTTCCAACAGACCTTTTGAGCAGACACAGAAACACAAAATTCCAGTGAATGTCATGGGAAAGAAATCCAGACTTCTATCGTATTTCTGTGTTTCCAAGAAAGAAGAGTTACAAATGTTAAAAAAAAAAAAAAAAAAAAAAAAAAGGCGACGACTGAAATACCCCTGTAAGTACACTGGGAGATTTAAAATTACAAAGGGTTTCTCACTATTTCAATTACGAGCATGTGTGTTTGTTCCATATTTTTATGGCACAAGACTAAGATTCATACAATACATTATTTCTCATCGGCTGGAAAAGATGTTGCATTTTCTTTAGGTTTTACTCAGAGACCATACAGTTCAATTAGTTGTATAAATCATCACTTGGCTGATGATCAGTCTGCCTCACAACATATTAAATATTTTAAACTATGTAGATTTAAATAGTTAATTCATATGAAGCTGAGTTATTAGGTGTAAAATGACTTCTGGGGCATAATTTATTCAAATCTGTATGACTGTATGGTTTTGGTAAGGCAGAACAAAGATATAACACAGTTTCCTCAAGCAAAAATTCAGAGCCTGTGAAGACTCAGAGTCACACGAAACAATTAAGACATTATATTTTTCCATAAATATATTTTTATTTGCCTTGCTCAAGATATTAAACTGAACTAGTTTCCACTATTCATAGATTTTGCTTTAAAAATACAAAGCATTAAGACAAAATTACAAGTAAGTTAATGAAAATGTATCCAATCGCTTATTGTACATAAATTCTGGATTTGGATCTGAATGTGTGTTTAAAAATACATCTTTTCAGTGGGTAGGAGACAGAATACTTACCTAACAAAGCAAGAAAGACATTAAGACAAGCACGCAAGTGGTAGAGCTGTCAGCTATCGTTTGCTGAAGAGTCTTTTACAGTATGGTACAGGTCAATATTTAAAGAAACAGTGCTTGAAGTTGGCCACTTCTAGTAGCTTAGATATATAAATTTATGAGATTAACATAAGGTTAGTATGTTATTAAAACCTGGATGGTTTTTACAGTGTGTTTCTGTCAAATTGAGTGTGGGAGACAGAGAGAGATGCTATGCTCTCAGGGATCCTTACAGCTCAGCTCAGCTGAGTTTTCCCCTCATGTCACAACTAGTTCACTACAATGACTAACAGGAAAAAGTGGAAGGAAAAATCCTTTTTCTCCTCTGGAAAATCTGTGCCTGATACTTCTTCACTTTTAAGAATACTGATATGCCAGTGAGACAGCCACCCAGCATTAACATTGGAATATAGCATGCTTTCAGATATAGGTGCTGAGATCTGATTTATTTCAAATAAATCTGTGCAAAGGTTGATCCAATTTATTACTGCTTGAGAAGCTATCTTAGGCAAAGCACTAAATGATGGGGCTTTTTTTTGTCTAGTGCAATGTCCTTGTGTATATGTCATACTTTCATCACCTTGGAATGCCTTTGCAAATCTGTCTACCAAACCTGATTTGGGAATAAAGCACTTTTAACAAAAAGGAACAGAACTGATCTGCACAGTAAAGAGAAGGGTCCTTGAAGAAAAACAATTCAGCATCTCTGATCCCAGGTGGTGGGATACACCTACCACAGAAGCTTACGGGAACTGGACAAGCAAAAAATTAAGCAGAAGATGAAGGGCATCAAGAGGATGTGAGCTCTCAGAAAGTGGGGACAATATCAAGGGGGAGTCAAGGTTACGGAGATGGAAACAAACTCTAGTGGGGTTTAGAGACAAGTGTTTTGCCTGCAGGGAGTCTAAACCTTTAGACCAGTCACTAATTTAAAAGTCTCCAGTTTAGGCCTAGGCTGAATTAGAAAGTATAACCCCTGGGTAAAATTGGGTATCAGATTGATTTGGCCTAACTTTCCACCAAAAATATTTGCTTTCCCATCAGGTTTAAAGACTTAATTCTCATGTTAAACAAATTTAAATGAAGACATGTTTAGCACTATCTTAATCCGTGCTTAAATGTCACTAGACTTCTTAAAACATGACATAACTGCATTGTAAGTTCCCTGGAGC
This sequence comes from Ibycter americanus, assembly GCA_035590275.1. Lineage (NCBI taxonomy): Eukaryota > Metazoa > Chordata > Aves > Falconiformes > Falconidae > Ibycter > Ibycter americanus. Next base: position 64,611,585 of record JAVJGI010000062.1, read on the forward strand.
AAAAGCCTTTGTACATACTCTGCACCTAATTGAGTAGGTAAGAATAATTACTGTTAAGGTTGTTTAATCATCATCATTATCATCATCATCATCATCATCATCATCTGATAACAAAAAGGACTTGCAGATTGATCTGAATAGGACCTGCAGATAATCACTATTAGAAAGTTGGAAAATTAATGAAAAATCATTGAATATTTATTTAGTTTGGCATTGAGAATTTGGAACTCTATCTGAGTTTTCCAATAACATTAAGATTCAAATAAACAGCTTGTTAGGGTAACATAATAACACACACATAAGTTTGCTTCACTAGTTATCAACAATAACACATCAAGAGGAGGTAATGATCCTATTGATATAAAACTATTATATGTTAACAAAGAAAAGCTCTGATCAGGAGCAGGCCCTCTTCTCTTGAAATTGTGTGATAAAGGCATTCCCCAAAAGTTGAGTTTGAGAGACTGCTTCCTTTACTTCTTGAAGGACAGAATAGAGAAATAGTTGGAGGCTTCCCCAAGCAAGCAGGAGTCATCATTCATGGAAATTAATAGGGAAAGCAATTTTGACTGGGATGCCCCTCTCTGTTTCTCACTCTGGAGTTCAGATGAAATGACAAAAGTCTTCATCCAGTAAATAAGTCTTCTTATCACATGGCAAGCAGACCTCCTTGGAACAAATCCGTAGTAAATACCCAGCAACAAAGAGCAATGCCACAGGCAAACTGAACAGGAGCCCCAGCCATATGGGCACACTAATGCTTCAGAAACTTCCTAATAGGCATGGTTACAAGTGGAATACACACTGCAGCACGCCAGTTAGTTCTTCTAAGGTCAGCGTGCTTACAGACTGGCACTTACACAGCATTGTTTTCAATTGTATCAGCATCTGACAAGCACCTTACATTTTCTCTCATTTGCTCAGTGTGGGGACAGTTATAACCATGGATTTGGAAACTTCTGTTTTGCAGAGATGCTTATTTGCTTTTTTCAGAAAGCTTTGATAAATAAACCTTTTTGTGAAACAGAGCTGTCTTAAGATTTTTTGGCTATGGATAGGTAATACTTTCTGCATGCATGGTAGAAAAGGTCCATTTGGTGCTATAATTCAAAGAGCTAATGTTAACGGAATAAAACATACACATATTTACCTTCTTTAGTCCTTTTCCACGGCTACAGTAGCACTGGATGGCCACACTAAGCACCTCAGGGTTAAAAATTAAAATATTCTGCCCATATACTATTTTTACTGTTGTCTCTAAACTGTTCCAACCCAACCCATAGTCAGGAAACTAATAACTTTCAGAGAAAATGGCACTATTCTGTGCCATTTGCAAGGACCTCTCCCTATTAGCTATAAACTGGACAAATCTTAAATACTTCCCAGGGCTGCTGATAAGCACCCAAAACATCTGAATGGCTTGCATTTGCAAAGCTGGGAGGGAAACCTTGTAAAAAGTCTTTCCTGTAATTTCAGACAATTCCTGTTTAAGGTCAAGCCAGAAATTCTTCACAAACAGTTTCTCTCAGGGTACAGAGGTATTTCCTTTTCAGGTTCTGGCTAGGACCCAAAGTGCAAAAGCATGAGGGAAAAAACCTAATGATAATCAGAAAGTTAACCAAATCCTTCCTATCTCAAAAATGCTTCCACTAATATACTACAGTTTGGCAGACACTCAGTAGAATGTGGTATCAACCTATCTTAATGGGTTCCCCATCCTGACACCCTGATAGGTAAGGTGCCCTCTGATGTTCAGTTGCTCCTGTGTTATGGGGTAGTTTGCTATTTCTTCAGATAAAGCACTTTCTTAAAAACTGAAAAATATTTTTTCACTTCAGTCCATATTTGCAAATGATAGCAATGTCTGAGCAGTGGGTGGAATTTCTTACTGGCTAACGTGAGGGGTGTCTCTGTGCATTTTTCTTATGGCTCTAAATATCAACACAAGCATCAGTAGATAAAAGGGGATATTGAAGGTCCGTTCTGAAAGCAAACATACTTTTCTTCTATTTGTTCTCACTTTCTGGTTACTTTCATTAATTTAATTTATAAACCTCTTAACATAATTTTATCTTTTTCCAGTGTGGCGGTGAATGTATGTACCCTCTTCACTTTATTTACCAGTAAATAGTAATCAAAGGCAGATGGACCATCTGGAACAAATGTTGAGTTCTCTAACATATGAGCCCAAGAAATCTGAGCTCTGAACTATACTTTGACTACAGTTCTGGTTTGGATTTCAGGTAAATAATTTAAAATAGGAAAACTGTGCCAACATAAATCAATTTCCTGTGTTATTTTTGTGTTTAATGTAACACCAAGTGCCTCATTCCTGAGTGACTTGATGAGACCACATCATAGCAAGGGCAGAAATACCCCACAAAAAGGCTTTGGTTTGGCTTCCCGATTCCTTTCAAAATGAACCTTGCCAAAAGGCTCATGTATGGTCAAACCAGAACCCGTCAGATATCTCATCTTGCGTTAAGTATTGTGATTTGCAAGTCGTCTTCTGTTTTTAGTTATATCAGGAGAGGAACGGAAAGTATGCATTCAAGGTAACAAGCCCTGTCTCCATCTTTGTCACCAAAATTTTACAGCCCAAACGTACCTTAATTTAGGTTCAGTATTCTATTTTGCTTCATCATTCTTTGCTGGTTTGTATAGTCACAGGCAGTAAAAAAGTCTACAGTAGTATCTGCCCCATTAAAGGACGTTGTATTGGGCCCATTCTCTGGGTTCGGTTGTGTGGAAACTGGCCCACATCCATGCTTTTAGTCTCACACCTTCCAAGACAGGGTGGCCGCGTTCAGATTGTTTGCTAGGAGTGGTCCACGCTCTGTGCTACCTTCTGAACTCTCCCTAGGACATCCCTGGGAGAGCACCAGTTGGCTTAGGCCAAAACGGTGCTAGAAATTATGTAGCATAAAGCCTGGGCCATGGGACTTTGAATTTATTGAGCAAGATGTAGACTAGAAATCCTGGCATCCAGCTGGATCTTTTCCTTACTGAATAGGAGGCAATTTCTCACTTAATACACACTGAAGACACACTTCTTCTGTTAATGGTTGTATCAATAGTGCTAAGATACAAGTTACTCACTGGAACTGCATCCAGAAATCAAAACTCATTTCTGTAAATGCAGACTTTCTACTTTTGGCAAGTAGTAATTCCCCTGACCTGACCTCTGTAGATGACTTCTCCACCCCATGTTCAGTGGGCAATACCTGGCATCGGCAGCAGTTACATACACAGAGCAAGGGTAGAAAATGTATCATACATCTGCACACACTCTGCATGAGAAGTGTTTTCATTGAGGGATTATATGCCAAAAAAATTAAGTAGTATGCAAAAAAATCAGTGTAGGTGGATTTTAGGGGGATATTTAGATAACAAAACCCAGAGCAAATAAATTAAAATTACTACTTGAAGCCTTGCCATGTACAGATTTTAAGACATAAAACAAATAATTTTCAACTGAAAGAAGAACTCTAGTCAGCTAGCTAGATTGGGATAAACACCCTTTCTGAAGACTATGTGAATCTGTTTAGAGTGTTGAAATTCTTAAAAGAACCAATTTTCTCATGTCCTTTTTGAGATCCTCTCTCTCAGTGAACCAAAAAAAAAAAAACAAAAAACCAAGCTGTTCTGAACTTCCACCTCTGTTCCTGACTGGGAAATGAAAATGCAGACAAATATATATTAATGAAAAAGTTGCTTAAACTGACTCTGCTAAAATTTTAACTTGATTTGAAGTTTATTTGGGGCTGTTTCAGGTCAGCTCCTGCATTATCTGAATGCTTTGCCAACAGTAAATGTAATGTTATGTGGTGGACTAGTGGAGATTGTCATGTCACCCCTGTACACTCAGAAAATAAAACATGCTCATGTTCTGGATAATTTCTAAATTACTTTCTGGGTTGGAAATAACTCTTAGTTGAGCACTTTAAGGGCTGAAAGAAAACACCTTTGATAAGAGCAAAGCATTTAAATATAATAAAAAATACATTCCGATTTTGCAGTCCTCCTGTTAGACAGTTCAATCAGTTTGATTTTTAGGAACAGTAGGAAAAAACTTTATGCAAAAAGGCTGTGCTTATTAAAGTGTATTCCACAGGGGTAATATGACTTTGTTTTAGTCTACATTGTGGAGGTGTAATATGGCTTTGTTTTAGTGTACTTTGTGGAAAAGAGCTATGTCCCTGGGCTATTCCTTCTGAGCTCCATTGGTATGGTACATCACAGGTCTGGGATTTGCTTTTCCTAAACTAACCGGAAAGATGACATTCTTACAGGTTGTGGAAAAGTAAGCCAGAACTTACCAGGTGGCTGAGCGGGAGACAGGGAGGAGTGAGGAATTTATCAGATTGATCTTAGGCTTCTGCTTTAGGATGAAACTACTCACCGTGTGGGAAATCCCTACTTGTCTGTACATATTAAGCAGCCTGCAGAGAGTAACTTGGACGGAATCTGCATTTTTGTTGTCTAATGTTAACTGAGATTAATCCCACTTTATATTTGGAATGAAGATACGCATACCTGTATGTGTCTGTACGGGCACACGTACAAGTGCTTTTGCATATGCATCTTCCTTTTCTTTCTTTGGCTCCTTGGGTTTGGTTTTTTCCTTCACAGGTGCCATTTTGCACAGCAACACTATTTCCCTTTTTCCATTAGCGAAGAACTCATGTGTTTGCTGTTAAGAACTCAGCATTTACAAAAAATTATTAAAGATATACATGTAGTTTTCCTTATAGATAGACTAGGCAAACGTGATACATGTCGAATAACTTTTGTCACTGTGGAAAAAAGATGCCTGTATTACAGCCTGTTGTTCTTATATACATGCTTGTCTATTAGTCTGCATATTGTCTTTCCCTGGTGTATGTAAACCATGGGTTGGAACCTTCCCTGTCACGTGCAGAGGTGAAAGTAGGAAGTAAATGCCTTGTAGCAAACATACCACAGGTGCTCTCTACTCCCTCCATCCTTCCAGAAAGATCAACCAACGTATTCTTATCTCCCATTCTGTTGAAAAACTGAAAAACACCCTAGTCACAAGGACAAACCAACATATATGGTGTCTTCAGCAGCCAGAGAGTGAAGAGAAATAGAGCAGGAGACAACCTATGTTCATGTTGTTGGATTTAATCCACATTTCCAGATTTACATTTTCTGTTTTCAGTGGTTTGTTTGGCTTTTTTTTTTTACTAAAGGTCAAAATATTTTGTGGGAAGCAGACATTAATCATAATAAGCAAAATATTTATTTGCAAATATACATGTCTAATTAAAGACCTTAGTCAGTTCCCAGAATATATTAAAGTTTGCGTTTGCTGATCCACCAGTCCCCATCACATGTTAGAGAACTTAAAAAAGCAACACTCCTACAAGATATTTCACAGTGAAGAAAAACCCTGAAGTTTCCTTTAAAAAGTCTTTTCGACCTTCATATCTCTGAGACATATTATTTAGAACCATTTCTGCACATCCAAAGCTCAGAATACTGCAAAGCCATCAGCAGTAGCTAAATATTACTGCAAAGAAATAGCAAACAAAACATTGAAAGTATGCCAACCTTGTGTGTCAGATTTCAAATGTCAAAACTGATTTCTTTAGCTACTATTGATTTCTGTTCTACTGCTGCAGAAAAATCTTAAAAGTAAACTCTAGACAGTTATAAAAATTTTTATTTAGTCTTAAGATGTCACCAGATTATTTATTTAAAAAAAGAAGTATTCTAATGGTATATTGTATTTTACAGCTTTGGAGGAAAAAAATACAGCGGAAAAGAAGGCATAATGCAAACTACAGTACCTCCACTGCAACAGAGATGAGAGGGTGGTCATTAGGTAAGGCAGACCCTGGCATTACACTGGCTGATTTTGGTTTTGATCTTCTGCTGACTGTTCTTCACATGTGAACAGAAATGTTCATAAAAGCAGCCTTCAAAACAGCACCATTCTTTCTGTCTCCCTTGCACTTACCTTGCTGGAAATGCAGTCAGTCTGTTGGACATGTGTAGCCAAATATCACTCGCTAGAAAATGCTGTTTGGCCCAGACTCAGTCTCCAATATCTTCACAGGATTTAGCTCTACATATTTTAAAACTATCTTACTTTGTTGGGTTTTTTTTAACTGATATAAAACCTCAGAATTTCATAGAATTTCTCTTCGGAAAGTTTTTATTTAGAAACACAATTGAATATAAAGTAGAATATAAGCATTTTTGGTGAGAGAAATGTTTTAATAAATAAAGCGTTTTGTAACTACTGAAATAAAAAGAACCCAATCAGGATTTTTTTACCAAGAAGATTGCAATTAAAAAAAAAAAAAAGTTAGTAGCTATCCATTGTGAGTCAGAATAGAAATTTTTAATCTACCTGTGACAGGAAAGCCGTCTTCTGCCCAGCAGGACTTCCAAGTGGCAATTCAGTCAGCCCCTGAGTTACCTGCTGGCCAACTATATTGTTTCCTTTCATTAGGAGTGTTTAACACAGAATGGAGAGTAAGATCTATACTCTTGCTGCCATGCCTCTGAAGCGCTGTATCTTGCAAATGACAAACTAAAGCCATTCTTTACAAAAA
>JAVJGI010000062.1:64618184-64716358 GCA_035590275.1 Ibycter americanus
GAAGCACCTAACATATATGGAAATAAGAGGAAAATGTTCCCTACACTGCAGGAAAAACATTATGTTTGCGTGTTGTTTATCTGTTGCTTTGGAGACAATGTAGCCATAAACTTTACCCAGAACAAACAATCACTGTACTTTTGTGCAAGGCATTGCAGCCACCACTTTGCAAAAGAATCAATACAATGTTTATATATGGCCAGGGCAACTGACAGTAATTTCTGACCACAAGGTAAATACTGTTTTCTTCTACTCTGTTTCTACTTTGCTGTCAATATAATTATGTATGCCAAGGAACGTGTGAAGCTGAACAAGCTGAAAGGCCAGTTCACTTAGCTGATACCTTCTCTGGTCTATGGTGACTTCAGTCTGAACATGGACATTTTGAACATTACCTTTAGGCCACTTCCAATTACCAACAGACAAACTCTTGTTTAGTAGAGTTCTTCAGTCCTTTCCAAGCCCTCACCTTCTGTTCATGGCCTGTTTGAGTTAACAAGGAATACCTATGGGAGACTTCTTGTAGTTGGCTCACATATATATATTGAAGTTACTCTGAGGCTACACTATGGAAATCTTTTCAAGGTTACTGTGAAAGATGTGGTGGTTCATGACTTTTCACAGGGAACAGAGGTAAGAACTTTCCAGGTTTAGTAGGGCGGTAAGGACAGAGCATGACTGTGACTTCTGCTTTGTTTCCATTCTAGTCGTTTCCTGTAGAGAAAACAATGGTTACGGCCAAAAGCCTCTCATTTCAGTCTATAGGCTTCTTGCCTATGTTAATCTTGCAGTGATGTTAAATTAAACAAACTGATGATGGTTTCAAATGAAAAAAGAAATTTCTGCTTCCTTTTATATAGAAAGGAATTTCACCAGGCCTTCTATCAGCAGTTGAACACAGTACTAATACAGAAATGGTTTCTCAGTTGCATCAGGTTTATGTCAACAGACTACCCAGCCAGGAGAAATTCTTCAGCAAATACAAAAAGTGTGTGATTCTCTGATATAAGTAATGCCTTGCTTTTTTCTGCCTCACTAGACTTTGTGTTTTTTCTGATGGTTTTAGGTAATGTCTATTATGTCAGTATCACATCTCCCATTTAAAATGGGTACAGCCATTAAATTATAAGCTCTAGAAGTACCTTAAAGTATTTTCACCAAGGAGACAGCACAACCATTTCCTTTCACAGGTAAAAGACACAGTAGGTTATTTTCCAATCACTGGAAGTTTACTCTATATTTCTAGTATATTAAGAAATCGAAAGCCAGAGATTTTATTTCAGAAGGGCATTATGTTCCTGCAAAGCAGTGATAATAATAATAATAATGATTTAATGAGTGCTTTACAATCAGTATCTGGTTGGCCTTCACATCAGCTCTGTGATGATGTGTACATGGCAATGATAAAAATAACTATGGAAAAGAAGTTTGTATACTGCAGAAAGATAAACCCACAAAAAGGCAGTTTCCTCTAATGGTGGCCTCAAAGTTACATGAGGTGACTAAACCCAAGACTGGTTTCATCCAAACTCCCTCTGTCAGTGGGCCCCAAGTCACTGTGTCCCTGTCGGTGGAGTCTCCTGCATGCCTAAATCTCTGCTGCTGCCTATGCCCATAAATCACTTCAATCTCTGCAGCACTGAGCAGCTAAGCACAAGTTACTACATAAACCCCTTGGGCTCTGCAAACCAGGTGTCCCCCTCTAATCTTGCCTCTGTGGCCTGCAGAGTTCTAAGACTCATCAGAAGAAAGGCAGAGAGTCATAAAACAGATTGGTCGTAGAGGAAGGATCCTCCAGAGAGATCTGCTGCTATCTACAGAAACCCCCAGAGTGCTAAGTCCAAGGCCGGTGTCGTTCCTGTACCCTCAAGGACACACTGATGTGTTTCAAGGTGGCCATAAATAACATCCATATGAATAGTCCCCAAGGTTAGTGTCTACAAAAACGTGAACTGTTAACCCTCTAAGGCAAAGCTTTCTTCCCAAGTAGGGGAAAGGTGTGCACATGCAGAGACTGAATCTTTGTGTTCTCATTTATTTTCGTTAAGTACTTCAGCTGAAGACTGGACCTTTTCAAAGAAACCTTTCTGCATCTGATTTTTCAAGAAGACATGGTTGTTTTGTGATAGGGATTTTTTTCTGTGTTTTAAAACCATGTCTACATGTAAAGTTTCACCTTATGAAAAAAAAAATTAAAAATCTGATGTGCCAGTTGTAGTATTACATTAAATAAAGAATATCTTCTTGACCATAATAGCACGTTGTGAGGAAATACATGTATATAACACAATATCCTATCAGTTCAACTGGTGGGTACTAATAGGCTTTCCATTTACAAGCAACAACCTCTTCTCTAATTATAAAACACAATTTGTTGTTGAACAATTAATAGCCATGCTAACCCAGACATATTGTACCTCTCTGAGAATGAGAGAATGAAGAATAAGTGACTTTCCTTGAAGCAGCACTGAAGAGCAGGATATTTTTGTCTCCATATCTATGCCTCTCCTTGTATATTCCCTGGGAAATTTCAGGTCCTGTACATGAGGAAGGGAAAAAATAGGAGATCAAATCAAAGCATAAGATTCAAGCTTAGCTGAAAGCCATACCTCATACATTTTAATTATTGTTATTGCATTTTTAATTTAACAGAAGCTGTTTCTTATGGAAGTGTTGGTACTACATCATCATTCAGCCTTCATTTATTTTGTGATCTGACAGCCTGAGATGCATTTGTATTGATGGCTTAATTGTTTCTTTCCCTGAGCAAGTGCAAGTGGGGGAAGTTCACAGGATGGCATGCCAGGTTATCTTAACTGCAAGCCAACCTGGCTTGCAAAAGTTTGTGACTAGCAAACAGGCACACTTAGAAACATATTTCAATGAAAAAAAAGGAAAGGGATGTCTTATGATCACTTTTTTGCCCCAAAGGTAAGAAAGAAGGAAAAAACCACCACTTGGAGAGACAAGAAAATCTGCAGAATAACAATCATTTTTTAAAGGCTATTGAAGTTATGAAGGTGTTAAAGAGCAGTATTTTGCTCCACAGGTTAACTTTGTTTCCCACATAACATTTTCATTTTGTTGGGCCATCCTATGCCATTCAAAGGCAAAGAGAAACAGGTCCTGGCTGTGCCTATGCAGAAGCAACCCATTGGGTTAGGCTGGCTAAGCCAAGCTATTTTGTTTAGTCTCAGAGACTCATAAACTATAAAGGTTTTTTCATTATCGGGCAGATTGCTATTTTTAATTTTTTTGTTTTGCTACCTTGTCTGTTGTCTTGACTAGCACTACTGTTGTGGGGTGTAAGATACTAACCTGATACATGACATCTTACAGCCTCATTTTGCACCATAATATTTGAGTGCACAAGTCATTGGGCAGTGGAGAATAAGGCCACAATTTTCTTCAGGATTTGCAGAGGGAGAAGAAATGGTTTTCTTATTATATAACTAACTGCTAGGCACATTAGGAAAGTGGAGTTGTGTTATTGAGAGAGTGAGTTAGGTCCAAGTCTTCCAGGTGCTTTCCCTGTACATCTTCATTGGAAGCTAGTTTGAGCATTGCTGCCTATAATGAGCTGCTCTCACACAGAGGTTTTCTTTTCTTGTAATATGAGGGAAAATGATAATGGCGGCATTTTTTTGTGCCTATGCTAATGAAAAATACTTGCAGCGTTGTAGCACCACCTGCAGGAGGCCTTTTATTTTACTAGGGTGCTCTGTACCATGGGCAAGCTTGTGTGGGAACGTCATCACCCAAAGCGTTAGAAACCTGAAGGTCTTACAAGGAGGGGGGAAGGGGGTGGGGACAGAGAAAACAATGATAACCCTGCTGCACACATGGCAAAACCATGTGAGACGTGTGCTCTTTCAGACATAGTGTTTAGCTCTTGATTTTTAACTCTTTTCTTTCGACCAATTTGCTGCAAGAAATTGCTTTTAAAATTAGTTTTTGAACTGATTGGTTAAAATGTAGAGGGCAACACTGCAAATTTTCAGGCTGACGTAGATGGAAAGATCACAGCTGTGTTCAATACCTGAGGTGCACACACTCTGCCAATGGAGAACCTGGGGTATGAGCTCTTCCATTAGCCCAAAGCCAGTGGGAAGCTGTCCTGCAAGGGCAGCAAAGGATTTCCCACGCACAGGGAAGCTGCCCAGGGACCGGGGTCTGCACGGCTGAGCCTGGGCCACCGGCTCGGGCCGCCTCATGGGGACAGCCCTCTCTGTATGTGGTGGAAGCACGCAGTGCCCCAGGACTGCCGGACCAGCAGCCCTTCCCCTGCCCAGCTGTGATTTTGAGCATCCATCACAGCAAGTCCAAGGGGCCTCAGGGGTTGAGTGGGGCCAGAAGTGTAATAAAAATTCATCTGTGTGGCTTTTCTATTATTTTTTTGTAATTAAGTAGGAGAGCTTAATTCTGATATATTATGAGACCTAAGCATACCAGCTGAACATCAAGGCTACTGTTGTAGGTAATTTAGGCACGACAGCCCAGATACCATTAACAGGGATGACCCCCAACTCAGGGCTGAGCTATGGAGACAAACACTGTGTTTCCACTGACTTTGCTGGCAGGACTGGGCTGTCTGGTGGGAGCCAGCCTCAGTGATGAGGTCAGGGATATCTGGGATTTTCACCACCCAGTTCCAGAAGGCTCCAGCACAGAAAGGACTGAAGCCCTGGAGAGAGACACTGCTCGCTGCCAGCTGCAATGGGTGCAGATGGGAAAAACCACCAACACACAGCTCCAAGACCCTGTTACTTCTGCAGTTTTCTGCATAGCACGGATAGGAAGCAGAGTGTCCAAGCCTTCCCGAACAGCCAGCCACAGCACATTAGAAAAGATATCAGCAAGGGAAGCAGACCGTGGAAAATCAGTGGGAAAAGGGAGGAATGAGGACCTGTGATTTGCAATAGTTGGTCATGCTGTGCACATTTCTGGGGTATTTCATGCTTGTGTGACTGCAGATACAAAAACACACATATGTAAAGCAGCTTTGCTCCTAGACATGCAAGCTCTCACATACTGTAAAATCTTCAGTTTGTTGCTGACTTGACATTTTTTTCCATTGTGTCCCCTGCCTTGCTCAGGGCACAAGACACGTGCAGGAGGTGGAGATCAGCAAAAGAAGGAGCAAAGGCAAAATTATGTCAGCTAAGACAGAAAGCAAAGGCTCTGTGACACCCTGCCATTTGGAACAGGGGAAAAATGCTGAGAGTGGAGAGGAAACAAAAGCCTGTTTCCCTCTTTGCCCGGCATCCCTGCAGCCCCAGCCCTGCTGAGAGTGGAGCCTCATACCCCACCGAAGAAACGCTGCTCCTCCCTGGGTCAGACTTTCCTCTATCGTCCCTGTGTGGAAGACTCGAAGAAAGGTTTCGAGGAGACAAAAATCCCTTTCTGGAGAAAGGTTGTGAGAGCAACACCCCATGAGACCTTGCCTCACCTCTGAGAATATGATTCTAGCAGCTGATGTTCTTTATGTGTTTGCTTTCTATTTTAGCTGATTTTTAAACAAGTCACAACACCCTTTTCAGCAATGCTGGAAGAGACACGGGCACATGTGGCTGGCGAAGGGATTTTGCTTTTCAAATAGGTACTTGATTTTGTGAGAAAGAGTAGGAGTGAAGTTATTTCTGTTTCCTGGCAGCAAATCATTTGGGCGTTATTCTTTGAAAGTGGCTCAAAGGAAGGAAAATGGGGTTAGAAACATAATTTGCTTGTGAATGTGTGTCCCTTTCACACTTTCCCTCATTCCCTGTCTTGCACTTTCTTTCTCTCTACCTGGCTTCACTCTCCTGCTCTCCCACCCTCTTAGACTGTGTGCACACGTATGTGTGTGCACATGTATGCATATGCCTTGCCTTTCCTTGCCTTTTTTTTTTTTTTTTGCCAGAAGAATCAAGCCTCAGTAAATTACTGTATGATCCTGTCTCATAGCAGTTTGCCTGTTCCCTCCTGTAGGCAATTTGGTGCCAACTGGATTATATCAGAGCAGTTGCTTTCTCCACAAGAGCAAGGGAAGGTGCAGGAGATTAAAATAAAGATCAGCCAACCCTGTAGCACAGCAAATTAGCTCAGGCCATTAAGCATAATGGCCTTCCAGAGGCCAAAGGGGTCAGCTGTTAGTTCAAAATAATGACCTTCAGCCCAGGCAGGAGGAAGTATACACACATATGCCTGTCACTCTCCTGATTCCATTTTCAAAAGATCTATCTCATTCCCCGTTTTGTACAGTTAAAATGTTTAACACATTTAATGGGACCTGATTTTTTTTTCTTTTTTTCTTTCAGGCTGACATGGGATTTTGAAGTTAACCGTGTGGAGGTTGCTAAAAGATCCAGGCAGAGTGATTCCAATTAACAACATGGAAACACAGTTTGCTTAATTTCGAACCTATTTAAACATCAAAGGTTCAAAAGTTCAGTGCAAATGTTCCTGGATTACATTATTTCAGAGAGGAAGAGAGAGTGAAAAAAAAACCCAAAACTATATTTCCAAGGCCATACAGTATAGACTGCATATCATATGAAATACGAACTGATTAGGGAAGATGTTGAAAGTGCTGGACTGGGATTCAGGGGATGTAGATTAAATTCCTTGTCTCTGCTGCAAACTTCCTGTGTGGCCTGGAACAAACTGCATTACTGGCTCTGTGTTTTAGTTTCTGACACATGCATGGGGTGCAGCTAATGACTCCTTTCTCTTGCCCCTTATCTCTTTTCCCTACTTAGAGATGCTCTTTAGAGTATGGTCTGCAGACCTTCTCTTAATGAGTATGTATATGGAGATGAATACTCAATACAGACCTCACCTCAACTTCGAATACTACCAAAGAAGAACTAGAAAAACAATAATTAAAAACAGTAGGTTGGCTTTCAGGAAATTCTTGACTCTGTCGCGAATTTCCTGTGTGATTTTCACCGAGTCATTTAATCTCTCTCTGATTCAGCTCTACAGCCATAAAAGTACCTCTTAGTAATGTGATGTGTGATACATCCATTCATAGTCGTAAGGCATGTGAAAATGACCATAGGAGGCCCAAAATGCAGCCAGGCAGACTTTCTTCGGTGAATAAAAGCTGGAAAGCTCAGTATCATACCACAGACATGTCTTCTTGAGAGTCTGTCTGGAAACTCGTAACATGCGCAGTGTTCAGCCCAGTGAGGGACATGAAGGAGTTAGCAGACCACAGATGTATTGTGCTGTATATGGTCTCCATATGTGTCAGTCCTGAATTTCAATCATGTTCTCCCAATCATAATGCAAAACACAAAAAAAAAACCCCACACCCAAGCATATTTGTTTGTTTAAATCGGGGTGAAAAGAGGATTAGAGAGGAGGGAAAAGTTTATGAACTCAACAAGTTTTGTGAACCCCAACTGGCAGGAGAGAAAGTTCACAGATCCTTGAACCCCGTTGCTTTCTGTCATGCCTTGCTCCAGGATGGAGAAGTCTGGCTGAATTTATGCCTGTTTACAGCATGCGAGCTACACAGTGTTTGTGGAAGTATAAAAGCTGCTGTTGAGTATCATAAAAAGAATTAAATCACCAAACTGTTTTCACAGGAGGTTAAAAGGTCTGATATAAATCTTCAAAGGGTAGGCGGAAACTCTGTCCTTAATTTGCCCTGTTGTGCTGAGGTACTGCAGGCAATGCATATGGCATATAACGTTACCCAGTGCTGAGAGACTTTTATAAAGCCTATAGGCACAAAGAAGCCGATAGGGGTGAAACTGCATCATTAGGCTAACACTGGATTTTTCTGCTTTCATGAGTAGATATTTAACTATAAAGCTTTTTATTTAAAATTAATATTTATTTTTTTTTAAATAGGTAAATGTAACATTGAGCCCTTTGCTTCCTGTGGAGGACTTGTGAGCGTGCATGTTTGAGAGATGGAAAAAAATGTACAAGGGGAGGGTCAGTGTATGCAATGGTCTCTCTGCCTCTCGGTGATGCCAATTAAGCACGCTTTCTGCTGGTGAGCTGAACTTCACCCAGTGAGCTTTCACCGTACAGCATTTGCCAGTGGGACTGCAACAGCTGTGCAGCAGGGCCAGGAGTCCAAACTGCAACATGTCCAACAGCACTTCTGAGGGGACAGTTAGAGAGCTTCAGTGGGACTAGATCACTACAGTTCCCACTCGGGTTATTATTTTATCCTAAGTGCTATAGTAGGGTACTGCAGAAGATTAGTTCATGGCTCACAAAATTCAAACTAGAGCTTTAGGAATGTTTTTAAGCTGTGCAAGTGTGAAAAACCTCCAGAAGTTCATTTGTACCCCAGGTACCTCGTCAGGATGCCATTTTAAGTTTAACAATAGTTAAAGATGAAAGAATTCATATTAATTAACATTAATCAAATGTTGATAAGAGAAAAACTAAATTGAAAAAATCATTAAAGAAAACATCACTCCAAGGCCAAGGCTGATGCCAGTTTTTCTTGCCTGGGTTGAATTTTACATTGGAATTATAATATAAACCTCTGAAAGAGGGTTTACAGTGGAAACACTGACAGACTCTTAACTGGAGCGTGCTACGGGTGCCTTTATAAACATACCAGGCATGAGGGTTTCGAGCCAAAAAAGTGCTTCTTAAAAAATGTATTAAAAATTAATTTATTCCTTATGCATGTCTAAGTTAAAACTTCTCGGCATGAGCTTTATTAATTCCCTGAGGGTTCCTCTCTATCCATTGCAGACAACAAAAATGTACTCTATATAAGATAAACCGTAACAGCCCAGCCCTCCATGGGATAAGTGGAATGTTTTGCTGGTAGATAGCAGCACCTTCCCCCATACTCTGCACGCTGTGCATGTATGGAACCGTACCCAGAATATAGGTACAAAACAGCTAGCCTTAAGGAAATTTGGGTTTGCCTCATCTTCCAGCTTTACCATGCAGCAGAGGCAGTCACGCAGTGCACAGGACAGAACGTGATAGATGCATCAAGGTGCAGAGTTTAGGTCAGGGCATGGCTGGTAAGGGCATGTGGCCGCAGTCCTGCTGGCCCTCTGCCCAGCCCATATGCGTGTGTGGGAACCCGCTGCAACACCAGCCGTGGGGAAGGACACACATCACAAAGGGATGGCGTGTGCCTGCACGACCAGGTGCGCTCTGCCCCAGCCCCTGCTCCCGTGCTCACTCCTCCATCCCTCCATCCCTCCTGCAGGGACACAGCAAGGCAAGCAAATACCTTTCCCAAACAGGGGTCCCCCTCCACCAGCCAGGAAGCAAGTGGGATTTGGCCACAGTTGCCATCACTTCTGCAACTGAAGAAGAAACTGAATGTGATTTGAAAATTGGATATGGTCCTCAAACAAAATCTGACATACAAAGAGCTAAGAATGTGGGTTATGTGTGATATCCAGCTCC
The DNA here is from genome assembly GCA_035590275.1 of Ibycter americanus. Taxonomy (NCBI): domain Eukaryota; kingdom Metazoa; phylum Chordata; class Aves; order Falconiformes; family Falconidae; genus Ibycter; species Ibycter americanus. The sequence goes on from JAVJGI010000062.1 coordinate 64,627,566, forward strand.
ACATCTGCATGCTATTTGCACAAAGGATTCCTGTCATTTTCCGGGGCTGAAACAAAACCCCGGTTCACCGAGCCCCATAACTTTGGAGGGTTGAAATTTGCAGCAGTCTTGCAGCCTGGTTTCCACCCAGACAGAAACATTTCTTGCTGTAACTCTCCAGTTTCTCTCTTCTAAATGCTGAGCATGTTCTCAACCCCAGCCACACACAGCTGAAGATAAGCCTGGGGCAACGTCAAGAAGAAGCTGCAACATTTCTTTAAGAGTCGAGTATTAATATATTTCCTGTTAGTACAGAAAATAGGATTAGAGGTGATATTATGACAAAAGCCTTCTGTGAAATAAGGAATAAATGTCATTAATGCCCCCTAATGGGCAAAGTGGTCCCCCACCTGCATGTATGTATCAGATCTGTATTAGGTTGTCGTACATAATTGATAGTGAAATAAGACCACTTTCCACCAAATGGGAAAAAAGGCTCATGCTGTAAATTCATTCACAGTGGATTCATTAGCAAAGAGATTGATCTGATCAAAGATTGAGAAACTGAATCCAAACTGATTTTATTACTAGGATAATGTTATAAATATCTGTTACATATACAGCAAGTAAAAACAAAACAAAACAAAGTCCATGGAAGAAAATCCTTCCTCACCCTGAAAGGAGTATGTACCGTTTATTTCTTCTTACCAGTTCAAGACACAAGACAGTGCAACATAAAATGTTGCTTGCTTTTAACATTTAAACATTAACAACAAAACCCCTAAAATAGTTTTCTTCATGTGACATTTACTAAACAGTGACATCTATTGGGGAGCAGTATTTCAAGAGATTGGAAAACACGGGTCCATTCAGACTTGACTGACCAAAGCATTTTAAATTACCCGTTACAGGACACAATTCTGAATTAGACAAAAGATGGATGAGATGACCTTATAGATCTATTCCAACTCTAGGGCTAGACCATGTTATTAGGTTACAGACTGAAGTAGTTGTGGGTGGGGAGGTGTGGGCGTGTGGAATTTTGCTGCAGTTTTAAACAAAATGCTGGCAGCAGGCATTTCCCCTGGGCCTCCAGTGGAGTGCATGTGGCAGCAAAACTTTCCCCATCCTTCTAAAAAAGGCAATATAGATACATGTCTTCCACTGCAGGGCAGCTTCAAAAGCCAGGGGTTCAGGTTAGGAACCATGTCTCCTGCTGCTCCCCAAGCCGTGCTCTTCCCTTCACCAGAGGCAGGCGAAATGCCCTGTCTTTCCATCCACATTAAGTGACCCTTTCTTTCCAGAACCGTCAAAATGAAGCTCTGACAAATCACACAACCATTGGTGTGCAGTTTTATCAGAAACAGGGAGGAGGGGGGGGGAAATTGTCATACAATGGGCTAAATAACAGCAAAGTCAGAGCTCTTGTTTCATTGCTGTGAGGAGCCTGGCTCCCTCTTCTCAGCTGCCTCCATGCAGCCCTCTGGAGCCATCTCTCCCCAGGCTGAGCCAGCCCTGTCCCTCAGCCTCTCCTCGCAGGACAACTGCTCCAGCCCAGACCAGCTTGGAGCCCCTCTCTGAACTCACACCAGTTTCTCCATGTTTTGTATTGAGGGGGGCCCAAAGCCAGGCACTACAACCTCAGATCTCATGAGTGCCGAGCAGAGGAGGATAATCTCATCCCTGGACGGATGGGCTGTGCTTCTGCTGCCTGGTCGCTGCTGGCTCCTTTGGGGCTTGTGGTGCTCCAGGGCACCAGCACCTCCCACAGAGCTGCTCCCCAGCCCGGCTGCCCCCAGCCCGCACCCTTGCAGGGTTATCCCCTCAGAGGTCCAGGAATTTGCATTGATCCTCCCTGAATTTCACAAGATTGCTGTTGGCTTATCCCTCCAGCCCAACTGGGCCCTGAGGTGGAGAGCAGTGTTGTTGTTGCTCCTGAAATGATTTTACTAATCTCGTACATGCCTTGGAATCCCTTCAGTGCATTTCTGAAGGCAGCTCCAGGGTCAGATGATTTTCTGAAGTGAAGCTGGCAAGCAGTGGCTGAGAGGCGAGCCAGGCCATTTTCCACAGAAGTTCAGTTGCTGTGTCTTTGATTTATACTGTTATTTTCTAAATGGCACATTTTAAAAGTAAAAAAAATAAACACCAAGTTAAGTGATGTAGCCTAATACATACTTAGGAGAAAAATGAAATGAATGCTGAGAACAGTTTCAGGTTGACCTGGAGTTTTCCAAAAGAAAGTGCAAATATATTGCAATGAAATTTTTCTAATGAAAATATATTGGGTTTCCGTAATGAGGTCCAGAACGGAATTTCTAGTCTGAACCAGAACAAAGGAGCAGCACCTCTAAACAGTCCCTGCCTAGGGCCTGCTTTTAGGGGAGGAGAGACCCAGACCCATAATCCTGTTGTGCTCAGCTCCAAACAAGGACCTCCTACCTCCCAGTGGATCCCTAACAGATTGCTCTGCTCATTTTCCAAAACAGTTTTTGGAAGACTTTGATTTTGTTCCAACACAGAATGAAAATATGTTTCAAAACCTCAACATTTTTTGTTGAACAGAATTTTCCCAACCAAACCTACCATACATTATTACTGTTACAAATCCCCCAAGTGCTTCCAGAATAATCAGAAAGGAGTGCTGCATCCAGAAAAATCCCAAATTGAAAGCAAAGGGTAAGAAAGAAGAGATACAGCACGTCGGGACGTCAGTGGTTGTGTGGCCACCCTGTGTACTGGCACAGTCGTACAGGGAAGGAGATTATTATCACCATGTAAGCGCCCGCAGGAGTAATCCAGCCTGTTTAGGGGGGAGCAGCTCTGAGTTGTGCAACCTCCCACACACTGTTCCCCACACAAGCAATGGTCCCTGTGCACACAGCCATCTGTCTGCACCCCCCTTCCCTTGCCTTGGCAGCCACCTCCTACTCCACATTTCCCCACCATGAATGTAGCAGCCCTCCCCAAACATCCCTGCGGCAGGAGCTGCCACTGCCAACCCTACCCTTCTGCTCGCTTGCTGGGAGGAGTGGGGCACAGGTAAGGAGGGGACAGCAACACTGTCATATGGGAAGGAGGAGAGGAGGTAGACTTGAATGTGTGCAGCCCAGCTCTGCTCACCTGGGAAGAGAGAAGGGAGCCAGGGTCTGTCACAAAGCCGAGAGAGAATGGGCTCCTTCCCTGCATGACTCTCCCTCCTTCATCCTCCAGGGCTGACCAGACACATCCCACAGCCTGTGTTTGACCTACAGAGAGTCAGGACAATGCTATGGCTGGTATTGAGGGCATTTTGTAGCCACATGTCACCTGGATCCTTTATCCAGGTGAGGGACCCCCAAGCTGAGCCTGTTTGGGTATCACCAATGGGATGATGGTGAGAGCAGGAGCTCTAGGTCTGCACAGACACTCACAGCGTGGGTGTTTGACTGTCACAGCATTGCTCTCTCACTGCTCTGCAGCAGCTTGAACACAGCTCCTCGCTCAGGTTCATGAACCGCAGTGTCGATCCTGGGGCTGGGCTCCGCTCAGCATGTGATGTTTAGTCCACTTCTGCATTAATTGTCCTTCTGCAATATGGGGAAAATACAGCCATTTCCCTGTTCTCCAGGATGAACACATTACAGGATTGTGAAGATCTGGATGGGGACCAGAAACAGGAAGAATAAATGTTTCTCTTTTCCTATGAAAGTGGGTGGAATTTTTATGGGAAGGGAGGTAAAACCTTTACTTTCTGTAACAGAATAATAATTTCAGCCTGGAGGAAAAAAAAAACCAAACCTAGAAGAGGCCTCTGGTGGGAAGCTGTACCTTTTTGTCAAAGGGCTCAGACACCATTATAAGACAAAATACCTATACATTTTTCCTTAGGACTGTCTTTCACCAAAAAAGATAAGCTCTCGGTTGAATGCTCAGCATCAAACAGCAGATAGTGAAGTGGGGATTTCTCATGTCCTGATCTCTGTGAGAAAACATCACCTTTGTGAAAAAGAAAGCACAGTTTGCTAAAAGAGCAGTTTCACAGCTAGTTGATCTTTCTGCTCCTATGTGGACTAGGGCTTTTCTGGCTCTGCAACCCTTCTCCCTGACACCTCTCCCCTCAGACCTCTCTCTGCTCTGCATTGAAGCTCTTCCTCTGCTCAGATGTCCAGGAACATGCAGGTCAGAGACAGGGTATGCACTTCCTCAGCGTCTTGTTCTCTGAGATAAAGATGAAAAGAACAAAGACATTAACCAATACAGAGCTGCACTGTATTTATAGCAACCATAATTAACATCCTCTCAGGCTGGTCTGGGAGATCCTGGGTTTGTTTGCCTCCTGAGAGACTACTTAGGGATATAAGCAGCTCTGGGAAGAGATCCCTGTGGAATTTTTTTCTTCCTGGAGATCCTGTGTAGGTCTAGGTCTGCTTCTTTATCTCAAGACCCTCAAATATAAAAGGGAGCCAATCAGTAAAGCAGGGATGTAGGGATGGCAGATGATGGCACCTCATCTGTTCTCTGCGGCAGCTCTGCCTGGCGCAAGTTCTGCCACCATTAGGGCATCAGGCTTTCTTCAGGATTTTCTCAGCAGGTTTCCACAGACCCCATGTGCTTGGCCTAGCGTGTGATAAAGTCACCATCAATGCAAACATACGCTTTGCACAGTGCTTTAATAATTTGCAGAAAGAAAGGATTAATGCAAAACCTCCTGATCTGACTCATAGAAGCAGTTTTATCCCAGGGTAGAAAACAAGTGTTTCTCCACACAGATCTTCTGTGAAGGCAACTGCACTGAATATCCCAAGATGTGATTCCTGGAGACTTCAGCCAGCAGTTATTTGTGTCTATTTTCCCTCTGTAGCAGGAAAGTAAGGGCTGCTTGGTTTATTTGGATACTCCTCTGCTCAGTAAGGCCTTAGGCTCCCTCCTAACCCTGCTCCCCATCTGCCTCAGAGTTTGCTTTCTTTTCCAGCAGCTTGGGCATCATGAGGCATTCCAGTGCTTGGAGGTTGAATGTGAAGAACCATACCTCCCTGCACATTCCACCTCCTTTCTCAGGGAGCTTGATAATTTTATTTTCCTTTAAGTTAAAAAGCATTTAACCAATTGTATCATTACTTTTGTTTATATGACATTTGAAACGTCCCATTATTAATGTTGTCCAACGCTTCGGTATAACAGTGCTTCTATTTGCTTGTTTCTCTGCCAGATTTCTGTGTTCTCAGACAGAGTGCTTTCCTCTCACTGATTATATTTTTCAGTGTTTTTTTTTCAAAATCAGCCTAAATCTCATTCCTTGGAAGAAAGCTGAGAATAAGGTACGCCATTTCCCATATTAGAAAGTTGTTTTCTGATACCTTTGTAGTATGGGATGTTTTCCTACCTCAGAGCAAGGACTGGAAATTGACTGGCATGGTAGCCACTAATATTTTTAATGCACACCTTTTGCCATTTAAATGAAAATTGTCTAATTTAGGCCTGAATTCAGAAAAAAATAAATGTATTTGTTCTGTGTTAAGGATATCCACGGAAAACATTCTAGTGCTTCATTCGGCAGCCTTATTAATAATGTTTTCAGTGTATTATTTATACATGCTATTTTATTGAAGTGCTTAAAAAACTTATTTTCCAAATCACCTTTTACACCCTACTGAGTAGGCTCTTTAGCATATAAAAATTCACAGACATATGCACACAGAAAAAACTGCTCTAAATACAGCATTGATTAACAGTAAACTTTTAGATGAAAAGTCTATAGGCTGCAGTAGCGCAAATAATTATTACAGTCAAGATGAAGAGATTTTTTAATATAGCTTATAAAATAGGAACAGTGGCAGTGTGTGTTGTTTCCTGTATTGAAAGCAACTATTATTTGCCATTTCTACCACATTGCTGTTTGAATGAGACATTAAAAATAGTGCCTCTCATTTGCCAGGCTCTGAAGCTACCCAGCTGGGAGGGCAGAGAAAGGAAGTGTTCAGGGTGTTCACAAAGAAAATGTGCCAGATCCTGCTACTAGTCCTACCAGTGTAAGTCTAGAGTAAATCTACTCACTGTATTCATGGGTATTCTGGAACAGTATAACACAATGTGATTTGGTCCATTGGGTAACAAGACACAGAAGAAGAGAAAGAAATGAAATGAAGGAAAGGTAGGCTGCACCAGAGTGATCACCTATGTCTGGGCTGATAGGGCAGAAAGAATTATCAGCCTTTCAAGTCTTGCTGGCGGCACATGTTTCACTTCAGCAAAATGAACAAAGTACGGTCTTCTTTGATCAGGTTTGACCATTCCCACATTCAGTCACAGCAACCCCGCAGATCACATCTGCAGGCATTTTTCCAGCAGAAGTACAGGGGTGGTCAGATATCTGCCGCATTCCTCACCACTGGCCGATCGGTACCAGGAGAGAAACCACCCCCCAGCAGTTCCATAGAAGACCATGCATTTTTCCACTTCTCCTTTCACCTCACATTTTGAGTGCCTCCATGCTATGGCCTCACGCTATGGTCCCACACTACCGTAGCTGCACATACTTTAGAACTGCTGATACTGCCAATGTGGTGTATAACAAGACAACTGCGTATGTAAATGAAGATTTATATCACAACTATTTGCTTTTTTTGTGTTAAGCCTCATCTGTCTGTGCAAAGGAGCTAATAAAATCAGAGGGCAGGTTCTGGTATGTTTATTATGTACAGTATTATGTTTTGTTCTAGTATGAAACAGCTGTATAAGGATTATAAAGATGTGATTTGCCAAAAATATTTAAAATATTTGACAAAGGATTTGGTGGCATTTTCCTTATAAAAATAATCAATTCCTTCTGTGTTGACTAATGTGATGTACATAAAGGGGTTTGGCAGCCATACAGAATGAGGTGTTTCAGCTGTTGTTCATATAGACAGATCATTCTAGAGATGTACAGATGTGATGCACATTAAAAATGTAGCGCTACAAGCTTTCGTAACATGCATAGATGTTTTAGGAGGTGAAGAGCAAAACCTTGACATTCATCTGGCATTGTACTGTTTCCATTGGGGGAATAATTGTGTTCATAAAGTCAGGAACAAAACCTCAGGACTAGTCCTGTGCTAAACACCACAGCTGGGAGTCCTGGGGAACCTGAGGAAGCTGCAGTCCCACACAGATGCTGCCATGGAGGAGAAGCATGTGGTTAATGAAGCTACCAAACAGTGGTGGCCAGGGGTCCCTGTTGGGCTCCTACTGTATACCCCACTTCAGGATGTACAGGGGCCCTGCCAGGGCCTGGATGCCAAAACATCCTGGAGGTATTGGCTGAAACCAGATTCCTCTGTGCATCCCACATCTCAGCTGAGCAGAAGTGTACAACCTCTACGAGAAGGGGCCATCCAGACTAGCAGGGAAGGGGAACGCCTTTGCCTTGGAGGATACACTTGCAGAAGCAGCAGAATGCTGAAGCCTGGAGCACGTTTCCCATGCCAGCTGCACAGCAAGAGCCACCCTCTCCTAGCTTGCTGCTGGCATAAGGGATTGCAGAAACTCTGGCAGTACATCTGACCTGACTGCCCGACGTGCAGGAAAATGGACTCTCACACACAGTGAGCCCCACACATATCTCACTTCTCCATGTGGAAATGGATCCTTTGAGACTGCTTGTTCTACTATCCATACGCTGCTGAGCCGGATTTGTTGGTTTCAATGTACGTGAGCTGGAAAACTCACCTGCTCACATGCTGAAAGTCTGATGCATTCAGAACATCAGCAGGCTTACAGCGCACATGCTTTGCGTTGCACGCAGCCATTTTCTGTCTAGGATTTCAGAGAAGAAATACAGGATGCCTAAGCCACTTTGCCATATAATTGGAGACACCACAGCTGTGTTCACCTAACACTCCCTTTGAGGTTCAGGGCTCACAGCCCTGTGAGCATTCCTGTGTGCTCATGACATGTTCAGTGTTACACCAGGACAAAAATGGGGTCTGTACTAAAGACACAGAAAGGCATGACCTACCAGAAACCTAGAAATAATTGATTCATGCTCTTTAATAATTAAAACTTCCATCTGAGCATCCACGCAAAGGAGGGATAGTATTTGGGAGTATCTTACACTAGAGGTTAAAATACAGAAAATAAGATTTATTTTGAGGGGAAAGGTGGGGAAGCCCAGGGAATGTGAATCACAGGAAAGTCACAGGACTGTATGAGGAGAGGATCTCAATAGGTGGATCTGTGGTGGCTCATTTTTTATTTTATGAAATAGAATTCTGAATAGTAAAATTGTACAGATCATATCCTTTTTAAATTATCTCCACTGAAAGGAGACATGAACTTTCAGATTTCCAATACCTATGTGAATCAACACAAAGCTGTGGATATCCTGCTGGTTTAGAGCTTTTTGGTACACCATAGTTTGAGTGAGAAGGGAAAGGCTGCCTTGTGAAAATGAAACAGTTTGCAAATTGAAGATAGCTTGCTTTGATTTATTACATAAAAATGACTGGAAAGAGAGAACTGAGGTCAGCACACGCAAATCACCTCATGCTGTAACCCACACACTGTCTTTCCTCAAGTTGAGAGAGTAATGGATATGCATAATGCAAAGCTTGCTACTGCAAAATGTTCTGCGTTTTCACCTCACATGAGTACACGAGCCCAAGCAGAGTTTGCTGGTCATCCTTAAAAATGCACTTGAAATTGTGCAGCACTGAGCCTGAGAGCACTGATACTGCAACTTGCTCCAGGCATCACTTTAGAGATATGAAGGTCATATGTTCACTTTATTGTGTATAGAATATGCTGATATTGGAGCAATAAAACTCTGCCCCAAACTATTGCAGGTTTAGCCTATGTGTGGTTTCAGGTGTTAACAAAATATCAGAGACCAGTGACTTGCAGGTTTTCACTCTGAAATGCCAAATGCCCTCTGAAATTTAAGAAAAACTTAGGTAAGTACGCAAAGGCAAATGAACAGATCTAGATACCTTGCTTTGTAATGGCAGACACACAAAACTCTACGTGTTGAAGACTGCTTTTATCCCTATCAAAGGAAGCAGGAAATTAAAAGCTGTTCAAGCATATAAATAGCTCTGCAATTTCAAGATGTAAGTATGTGGACATGAGTTATTTTCATGTATCAATATTTTGCTAGTAAACATATGCACAAGTTTTTACACCTGACCACAAGCTGCTATTTTTAATTTGAACTTACACTGAACAGGGCAAGCTTTTTTACTTCCTTAGCCTCATATCTCAATGCAGGCAGCTTCCACTTAGGGCACATAAATACCTTGCCTGTATTGCCTCCAAAGGCAAGTGGAACCTGTATTTTAATGAAAATGAGGAAGTTCATAAGGCTGATGCCTCTCAGGGCTTAGCAAGCAATTATATTTACTCTATAAATACTAGCTGTTACATAGGCCTCCAGTTAAGCTGACTGACACTAGCACAGCAAGAGTGCCGGGTCAAATGCAATTAGACTGGAAGTAATGTTGGAGTAAAACTCAAATCTGTAACAGGATGAGAAGCTGACAGCAAAAGCCCATTTTCTCCCTCTCCACTGAGGTCACGGATGGTACAACAGAACACACTTACTCCATTACGTCCCTCCATCACTGCAGCTAAGAGGAAAAAAAAATCAAAAATGTATTTCTTATTTAACATCCAGCAACAGCTCAGGTCTCAGTCTCTAGACTCCATTCAAACACTAATGCTCACACAAAGCTCTTAGTCAATTACAAGAATGTTTTTCATTTCTGTTCCCTTCCTTTTCCCAAGAGCAAAATCCCTTATGACATTTTGTGTGAACCCCCCATAAAATTGTGCCACAAAACCGAGAAGAGGAAAATAAAAGCCAAATTATTTAACATCTCAGTGTTGGCTGTAAGCAGTTGGTACATTTTTAAATCAGTGGTTATACTTTCATCCTCATCACTGAGAGGAAAGAACTAACATATACCTTGAAAAATCCTTACTGGAACCCTCTGGAATATAAACTGAGTTGTATTTATATGCATTCTCTGAAGCAAGGATTTAACAAAGCTTGAAAGGCTGGGATTTGCTTGCTGTTTCTGAAGTAACGAACAAGAAAAAGATTTGAAATGCCTAACTGATATTTATCTAAAATAACCTTTGCAAATGGATGCTTATTTCAAAGTGATACTTAATTGCATTTTATAACTATCTTAAGCAGAATAACAACTCTTTCATATTGCATTTGTACACATACTGCATGTCAGCAAAAAAACACCTACTGATTACTCAACCAGGATTATTTCTGACAGTTACTAATAGTTGGGGTTTATTCCCAGCATTTATTTAGCTGGCATTTAGTTAACTATGTCTTCATTTTTCTTCCATATTGAGAAGTGGTGAACACTTGTCAATAGTACTGAAGTACTGAAGTCCTTTAATGAATTTAAACAAAGCAAAAATGAAGGTTTGAGGAAAATTTGTCAGTGCTCAACAATGGCAGTGGTGTTTTGCAGGGTTGTTTAGAGTTGCCATTACTTTTTGCTATTAGGTTTCACACAGCAGAGGAAAAATTATGTAAACATTAAATCATTGTCACCTGGTCTCCATACCAAATATGAAGGTCTGTGCATTCGTACTCCAGCAGCTTCCATGCTCTGGTTTGTGATCCTGGTGGTGCTACTGACATTTTCCTATGGGGCTGCACAGGCTATAGAAGCAGAAAATAGGATCTTACTCACTTGGAAGTTGGCTAGACATTTGGGTCCAGAACTCATGCTCTAACCTCTCTAAGTGTTTTTAAAAATGTATTGTATAAGGCAGAGTGTTCTTGCACAAAGGGGAAAGCAGACAGCTCAGCCAGAAAACACTTCCTAGACCACGGCAGCAAAATGGAGAGAAAAGTCTCCACAGCCACTGGGAAGGAGGCAGAGAAACAAGAAACAAGACTGCTCATGCCTTGCTTCCTTCAAGGAAATTGTGACGCCTTTGTACTCCAAAAGGCAAAAGCAAGGAACCACTGTCCCCAGCAAACAGCACTGGGCCAGCTGCCTGGTGGTCGCTGCAGTGGGGGGACAGACCCTACGTCCTCCCTGCCAGGAAGGACACCAAGCTTCCTGGCCAGGCATTCCCCTTCCCAGAGCCAAAGAAGACCAACAATCCCGCAATCCTACTTTGTAGCAGTGCACAGAAATATTCAAAGAGATGGGAAGCTGAACTTAGCATTTCCCATAGAGCAAATCCACACTGTAGAATCCCACAGTAGCACCACCAAGAAACAGTGATCCAGAAGTAACAAACTGTGGTTTCGCATGGATTTGGGCACTGCTGTGGATGCTGTGAGCTCCAGCTAAGCTCCATTTGCAACTGAGGTTATCAGCAGATGCCTATCTCCTATGCAACTGTTCTGGTGCCTAATAGTGCACAAACTGATACTACGGCCTTTCCTTCAGCTGGGATATTTACAAAGGCTTTCATAAACTTTCTCTTCTCTGGCTTAGTTTGAGTTTCCATGCGATTTGTGGGAACTCAGATAGCTCAGTCCTCAGTTAACTTTGCTTACAACTAGCAAACAGATTCAGAGGTAGATGGAAAGACAGAGGCGGTAGCACACAACCACAGTGTGATCATATAACCCTTGTTTATAATGGGAGCTGGGCTAAAAAAGTCAGATTAGTGCAGTTCAGGTGATGGAAGCTATTTGGAATTGATTATTAAATGGCTGCTTAACTTATGGTCTGACTTCAGGGTAGAGTTTGGGGGCAGGGGTTAGTTGTTTGATTAAAACTCGTATTTCCACACTTTAGACTTTTTTAATTGCTTTGAAACTTAATCTTAACTCTAAACTTTTAGAGATTGTTGAGCTTTTTTTGGGAGATACTTACAAAAAATGAACAGTAATTTTTGCTTTTGACTACTAATATGCTTGTAACTTCTAATTAACATGGGACATAAGCTATCTGAATATAAAAACAGCTTATTTGCTGGTAGAAAAAAATTCTTATAATTTAGGAAAAGCAAGTTATCCCAGACTGGGTACTGTTAAATTAATGATTCTTTATGAAAATCGAAACCCAAAGAGCTTTTGTATTGGTTTTGTGTCACAAAACTCTCAAATTTATTCAAACTTTATGGGTACATGTTTTATGGAAATAAAGACATTATTTGAATATTGCTTCCAAGCTTCATGGGAAACAGTTTCAGCTAGACACACTTGTGAAGACTAAGGTATATCATTACATTGCAATGAAACTGCTGGCTCAGGATACTAGCTACACTAACATAACTCCATCAAGACATTTACACTATGTTGGTATAGAACTGGCTCAGCAACTAGATGAATCATTCCCAGTGCTTTAATCTCTGTTGTGCTGACTTGCTTTACTCTTGAACATTCAGAGGCATTTTCATTTTGCTGTATTTCCTTTTCCATCCTACACCACTTTCTATTAACCACCTGTAAGTTATTTGCTGCTGGATGACCTAAGGTTTTGTTCAAATTGAACTATTACTTTGTTTGCTGTAAAGAATATTAAATTAAATCAGCCTCTAAGACCAAATGAACATTTGGCACAAAACTTGCTCTAAAAGGTTAATGAATCTCAGAAATCCTCCCAAGTAAAGGAAAGAGGTTGTACCTCACCAATATAAAACTCATGCAGCGAACACTGCACCCTGATATAATCCCTCTGATTTCAGTGAAGTTACACTGGGAATAAATTTGACCTATATAGGTCAAACCCATCCTTCTTTTCAGAAGTACAATATCCAGCAAGGAAAGAATCACCTCTCACCTGCCAGTAGCTTAATGGGAAACTTCAGGTCAAGGTATGAGCATAAAACCATGGTTTATTTCTGTTACAATACCACTTTTATTAGCTCAAACACATTTCCCAGGCATTACAGGAAGATAAAATATATGCAAATAACACTAAAAATTACTGCAAGGAAGAATCTTGGTGACCTAAAATAATTCAGTATTTAAGAAAAAAAGTGAATGCATTATATTTTTTGATACCTTGCAAATTTTTATGAATGTGGTTACCAGTGAATTAATAACCAGAGGATGAGACCAGTTCTCAGAGGAGACAACATTAGTCTGAGGAAAAATAATAGCATAGGACAGAAATGTGAATTTGTCGCTCAGTCTTTTAGGAAGGAAAGGAAAGTAACTTTGGGTTGCATTTTATTTAATTGGGTTCCATCTTATTTCATTTTTTAAAGATTCAACAGTTGAGATATTCAGAAGCAGTAAGACTGTGAGGCAATTTGTAGGAAATCTGATGGTTTTGGTGTCACTGTAGTGAACCTGAACCTTGATTCTTAGAAAATATAAATGGGGTAAATTTAATGACCTTTTCCATAACAAGCTGATCCTCAAAGCTGGAAAAGCTGATATCTCCTTTGGGAAAAACATCTAAAAGAACTGAGCTCCTATTTCAGATAGCTCATCTGAAAGTCTGAAAAGAGGGTACATCCTGGCCAGTGCAACCTTTGCAAATTAATGTCTTATATTTTCCTGAAGTTACATTAGATTTATACCAGAATAAATATTATAAAACAAAGGTAACCTAACAGACAGCTCAACCACTTACTAATCTTTGTAAGTGCCTGTGGTGCTAGCTGAGGCCCCACTCTACACCTGAGCACTGCACTGCAGTACAGGTTGTTCATTTCCTAAAACTTTCAAGAGTGTGAAATGCTCTCTGTGCACAGACCCAAGCACTGGCAAAGCCAGCACCTTCTGGAGAGGTGAACACCAGGATGGAAGGGTGTTACAGGAGAGTACCACTGCATCATTGCCTTGCTTGTGTACTGCTTGTTGGGTACCTCCCATGAAGACAGTATCCTGCATCTACTGTTGTGTTTTCTCTGTTCAACCCTCTTTTTTTTTTTTTTCTTCTTTCATTTTAACAGAAAAAAAGCACCTAAATCTTCTCAGTTCATCAAAAAAAGTGGTTAATAGCAATGGTGATACAGGGCTGAGGATACCCACAGCTGAGCCACCGCTAAGGAGGAGGGGGAAGAAGGGCATCCAAGACTCCTATTTAAAAATACACTGATTTGGACATCTGTCATTGAGGATAACTCTTAGGTCAAGTCTTATATCCCTGTGCCCGGGCAGGTTTACCTGAGATTCTTCAAAGTTTCTTCATTAGTAATTTTGGTCAGTGTAGTTTTAAGGGATCCAGTGTGAAGGGGATTTCCATGGCTGCCTGGTGGAGGCTGACTTAGGCCAGCAAACACTCCTGTGCTGCAGCTAGGGTATCACTTTCAATCTGTTTATGCATCTCAGTGTCGGATGGTTATGTGTGGAGGAGGAATCAGCAGCCGGTGGAGGTCAGCTTCTTATGGAGAGGTTATGAATGTTATTTAGTCCCTAAAAGATAAAGCAGAGAAGCATTTTCTGAATATTGAATGGCAAGAGAATCCATGTGGGACTAGGATCAGTAATACAGAGCTGAGGATAAAGAATATAAAATTAGGTTAGTGCGGAGTTAGCCCATTAAGCTGTAATTAAACTATCTAAATGGACAGTTTCTTGGCCCCCCATCTCTTTACCATCCTTTATTATCAGCTCAGAAATAAGATACATTAGTTGGTAGCCTGTGTTTTACTATCTTGAATAGGAAGGGGGAAAAAATGGTGTAAAATTATGAGTAAACTTTTCTTATCATGTTATTTGTATTCTGCCTCTTGCAGAGCATATTAAGATGGAAGAGGGAATATTATACCACCAGAGGCAGAAATTCAGTGCATGGTTCACTGCAGATTACAGAGACTGGAAAATAAAAATAAAATCAGTAAATATTTTCCTTTTTGTTCATACAGTATTGCTATGGCAGCAGTGACTGGTGGGAAATTTTCCCACTAACCCTTTACATGTGTCAACATCTTGAAGGCTTCCTGAAAATTACAGTTAATTTGCAGAAAACAATATTTTTGCAAGCTTTTTTATACTTGAATAACACAAACACATCTTCTTTAACAGATTTCTACTAACATGTTTAATTATCAGTCAGGAATATATGTCTTATACAGACACAAACAACAACAAAAAATCAGAAACAACACCTCCCCTCCGCAAATCACATAACCTAAAGGAAAATAGCAGCGCTTCCTCCTCATTATAACTCAGTTACGTGATATGTGTACATGAATGAAGCAAAACAGCAGCGTTACTTCATAGGGTTTTGAATGCCATAGATATGAGCAAGCTGATTCCAGCTGGGTTAGAAAATGTAATCCTACGTTTCTGCTTTTGCTCAGGTTGCCTGGGCAATGCCAGTATTGCTACTGCGAGTTGGAATATTTCTATTCAATTGTAGTAAAGGCACAAGTTAATTTTCTCAGACTGGCATTACTTCTGATTTTATTTAAAGAAAGCAAAAATGCTATTAATAAATCTCTAGCTAGATTAAGGCATTTATTTGTTCCATCTCATTAAAACTTTGTAAGAGTAATGGTTAACACTCTTCTTGCTTCTGTGTTACAAACTCAAAATAAATCCCTGCTTGCAGTTACAGCAGGGGTAGACATCAAAGCATATTTAAAACCAGGTGGAAACTTGGAGGAGCAAAGGGAGATCAGGTCTGTTGTGCAGCTTATAACACTGGTCTTTGCTGGGAGCTCTCCTAGGCTCACCACTTCAGGGAATCCCCTGGCAGCATACCTATGTAAATAATAGTGCTCTTCTTTCACCTCATGAGAAAGGTCTCTTGAGAAATCCTGTAGCTTCCCATTAGGATCAATTCTTCTTTTGCGTTACCATCCTCAGTTAGGGTTGCTGGCTGGGGTAAGAAGTCACGTTTCCTGCTGTCCAGGTCCTCTTCCCACCTTTGCAGCTACACAGAATACACAATGAACACAAGACACAGCAAACATTGGATGAATAGATAATACTTGAATACTGAAGCTAAACATAAATACGTTAGTTTGATCCTTCTCTTTTACCCTTTTTTTTTTTCTTCTTTTCCTTTTTATTGAGCTGCATGTGTTTTCGTGTTAATTTGAGCCTTTATTGGAGTTCAGATTTGTGCTTAGTAACTACATGGTATTCGCTTGCTGCAGGAATAAAGATTTGGTACAAAGACTGCAAGAATGGTGAAATTTTCACACTGTGTCATTTAGAAAAAATCTTATTTCATGTCTTTTAAATGTCTGTTTAAAACTGGTCATTGTAAGCTTCTATTACCAATCAATGCAAAGAGCAGGTTCTAGTCATTCATTGTGTCACCATTTAAAAAGACGGAAAAGACGAACTGCTGACATCTTCATAACAAGTTACAAGGTAGAAATTGGAGGAAAATTATTCAGATTGTGTTCTGGACATGAGAGATTTAACCTAAGCTCAGGTTCTCCTGAACACCTCATTTGTCAAAGCAGATATCTCAAAACTAAAAATTCTTTGACAAAGACAAAAGAGAAAGTCTATTCATGCCATCAGTGTGGACCAGACTATCAAAACACTTTCAGATGTGCAGGACAACCAAAATAAGTAATTTCCCTCCCTTTCTTTTACTCTTCTCCAGCTACCAGGCTCCAGCTACAGTAAAGAAGAAATGAGTTAATTCAACCCATAAAATCTTGGGCATATGGACAGAGCAAAGAAATACTCTATCAGGAAGTAAAACCAGCCACAATACCACCTTTTGCAACCAAAATAAAGTGTCATCAAACAGAAAAATTAGTGTGGGTTTGTCATTTGTTTGGTGGTTTGTTGGTTGTTCTTTTTTCCCTGAAGAAATGGTGGATCTGTTACTTTTATCTTTGTTAAGGTATTTTTGTAGTCTACCTGAGTATTTTGACATCTTGCAAGTATTTACAAATAGAAATAGAAATAATACCTTAAAAAGAGAAATAA
Source organism: Ibycter americanus (assembly GCA_035590275.1). NCBI lineage: Eukaryota > Metazoa > Chordata > Aves > Falconiformes > Falconidae > Ibycter > Ibycter americanus. The sequence goes on from JAVJGI010000062.1 coordinate 64,644,343, forward strand.
TAATAACAACAACAACAACAATAATAATACAAGATGTATTGCTCCATCAGACTCAGTTTACCCTGTCAGTGAATTGGTTTTCAAGACCAACAAGAAAGCTTTTGCTTGGATTTCTCATACCAAACCCCACGCAAGAGATCCACTACACCCAACTACATCCCTCTTGTGTCTCTGCCTCTTTACTCTGGAAACTCATTGCCAGCAATCCCGCCTTATGAATACACACAACCTGGCCCAAATGAGCTACTTCTTATCTTGCCCTTTCACCCAAGTTTCTTGCTGAACCTATCTAGGTTAGAGTGAAACAGGTAAGAAAAGTATCTGTGGTTTATATTGTTTAGCTGTGTGTTTTCAGAGTGTGAAAGAAACAAATGTTCTATTTTCACTGCCTTCTGAATGATTTCTGATATTGCTTGCAAGTGTCTATTTTATTACAAGTTGTACATGATTTGCTACATTTCTGGGAAAGTGTACAAACTGTAATAAAAACCAGTATCACAGAGAAAAACTATAGCTAAATGGTCTAATAACAACAAAAACTGACTTGGAACAGATCAGTGTTGCAATCTATCTTCAGGTAATTCTCTCTTAAAGGAAATACAGTTGGCTGAGTTAACTGGCAAACTGCTGAGATTTTGGAAGTGTAGTCCAAGCCAAGAATTATCTATGCTGGTTAAGATCTTCACTGCCAGTGAAAATAGGATTATGCTTTGGATACACAATCCAAAATAAAAATACCAACCTAGCTGCCGGTGTGTTTGGATCAGGCAAACATTCCCTCACAGCCCTTTCTTTCTTATCTCATCTCAGAAAAGCAATTTTGGTTTCAGTTTTGCACTAGGCAACTTTTTGGCTGCTGTTCACCACAGTTTTCAGTTTCTTTAGAAATGATGTAATACCCTGAGATACATAGGAGTTTGAGACACCTTCTTTCCTGAACACAAACTTTGCAACGCACAGGGATTTTTAACAGTGACCTCTGAATTGGTAACATATTCAAAAATAAAGACATGGTGGGCTTCTGGAGGATATTAAAGTAAAAAGGTTATTCATGTGCATAAGTGTCTGTACCTGAGCCAAAGCTCCAGAGAGTGTGAAGATGTGCAGACCTGGTAACAGGAACGGAGCTTTACCAGGCTATACTGTGATTGTACTGGCAGTCTATACTGAGGCCAAATTTTGTCATTAATATTAGCCTCGAATGATCTACTATCCAGTCTTGAACTGAATATATGAAGGTATTGAAATACTGTTTCTTCTTATCAAATCAGCCAATTTTCCAATATCCAAGGAGAGCTGAATCCTGAGACCCTGGATTTCCAAGTAGATTCAAGAGACTCGCACAGAAATTCTACTCAAAGTCCCTGTCCTTCTTAGGCCCTTTGACTTTTATGTATTCATTTTAAGCACGTTTGTACAGAGTAGAATGATAGACTAAGGGATACTTTTGAAGACAATACTGATTTTCCTGTGGCCAGCGTTTTAAAATAAACTATTATATTAACAGTACAAAGAATCACAGAATTCTCTTCATTGAATCCAAACGCCTGCAGTTAACAGATCAACATACAATAATAATAAAAAAAAAAATGGATCCATAGCTTGGACTGATGGACTGACCCAAATATCTTCAGCAAACAATGACCACTCCCTAACTTTTTCTTTTTGTTTCTTTCAGACTTATCTTGATTGTATTCAATAAGATTCTTCAGTTTTTCCACAGCTTTCTGTCTCAATAGAGCACTATTTCTATTTATTTATTTCTAGTTCATATTTTTGCTTATTGTTATTTACTGCTTGTTACACTGTCTTGTCTGTGTTTTAGGTTGTTTTTCCCATTTATCTCCAACAGTTTGATTCAGGTTTTCTTATAGCAATGCAACGAAATATTCCAAGTAGAAGACCAAAATTCTAATTGTTTTTGATATGTAATTAAAGTGAAAATAAGTTATTAAAAGCTTTAAGATATGACAGGTGGGGGGTTTTTTTATGTGATGAACCCACAATCTTTTGTTTTTTTGCCAGCATTCTTCTTCTGTTAACAATAAAGAAATCAATAAGCATTCCATGGAGTTTATGCTCTAAAAATCCCATATGTAACTTCACATTCACGTGCCACCATTAGAAACACAGATCCATGTCCGGCAAATGGAGCAAGCTCTCATTTATCTGTGAGCAGGTAATATGCTCTGTTGATCATCCATGCTAGGGATACAAAGCCTCTTGTCCAGCAGGGTGTTTAGTAATACGTGAAGCACATCATTAATACAGCTGTACTGCTTCCAGGGCTGGAACAGACCCAGGAATACAACACCTACTTTCCCACAGAGCTTTGAGTAATAGGGTCTGCTGGATCCAAGTTTTATCTGTACGCGAGCTTAAGTTCACAGTCAAGAGTGTTGGAGAATAGCCTGAGCCTTGCAAGCCCAGCACTGAAACAGGATTCCTTGCAGTGGTATCTCTGTATCATACACAACAGAACCTGACATACTTGTTTTATTCATTGTTTTCCATTATGCAGCACAGCTGAGCCTTCTCTTGCCCTGGACCCTATCAAGATGTAAGCAGTATGAACACTCTGTACAGTTTGCATGATCATATTCCAGACATAGCACAGGACTGATAAGGTATAGTTGTCCCTGCTGTTTAGCACAGCAGCCAAGGACCTAATCCAAAGTCTGCTAAATCAGTGGGTATCTTTTTGTTGACTTTAAACTAAGGCCTAATAACGTAAAGTCAGAGAAATTCTTTAGCTTATACATGAGAGGTGTGTGCTCTGAGCCAAAGCAGATGTTTGTAAGAGATGAATTTCCCTGATCAGTAAATTCCGCAGTAAGTAGATACTATTTAATGACTGCAGAGGTTGCTTTGGGAATCAGCTCCTTCTGGATTAATTGGAATGCTGTCTAAAAAGCAGTCTCACCAGTTTTCAGCTTGAATTTTATTGGTAATTGAGTGTTTATCAATAGGAACAACTATTTATATCATTTCTTTAGTACACATACTTTATAAATGAAGCAGATTAATAGTAGTCAATTAAAGTAAAATTGCAAGTAATGTGTTAGCCCCTAAGAGACCACCTCTAAGTTAATATCTGTGTTGAAAACGTAATTACTTTATTTTGTCTTTCAGCATTACCATCAATTTATCTCTCCTGAGAGAGAAACTGAAGTATCTGGCTTAGAAGGAAGAGAGTAAGAGAAGTCAACAACAATTTGAGGTCAATGAAGACTGCCTTTTTTTTTTCTTCTTCTTTTCCGTATGTCATCCATAATTTGCAGTCACAAAGAAATACACTTCCCTAAAATATAAATGATCTACAGCTGGTATTTGTTGCCCTCTTCTGCAGATTTTATGGGATCTCCACTAGGAATAGGCAACAGTGTAATTCAGAAAATTTGTCAAAGGTGCAGAATTAGCAGAAATTGGTTAATTCAGTCAGATCTCCATTGTTCTGGCTCTGGGGGCCAGGCTATCCTGAATTATGAACAAGCCTGGGTGACACAGTACTACAGTGTCCCCTGAGGCATGAGGACTCAGGTATACCATTGGCTTCATCAGAAGTCAGCTTGGGCCCTGCTTGGTTCACTAGGTGCAGTGTAGTAGCATCCTTAACACTTAGTGAGTCCTTGCTGGGGAAGCCAGCAACACCATCCCCTCTTCTTACCAGGGCTGGCCCCAGCACAGGACCCTCCTGACACCCAGGGGAAAACAGCAAGGACGTTATCTCCGGCTGGAATTAGTCTGGGAGAAACCCTGCCAGATGTGAAATTTGTAAAGGAGAATTTCCTTTCATTCCCTTGATTTAGAGTGTGCTATTTAACATCCCCCCTCCAACTGAAACGTATCAGTGACCACAAGAAACAACGCAACCTCTCGGAAGTTCATCACTTGAAACCAGCACCAGACAGTACTGACAGCAGTGTGTGAGACACTGTTCCTCAGCTAACACATCTACCTGAGCCATCCTTGCTGTACAGATACAGAACAGTAATCTGTGACCTACATAATTCAACAACAGGCATATACAAGTTGATGATACAACACTAACATAAAAATGGTTGGTGTTCAGTAAGAACATCACAAGAAGCATATGGCATTAGAAGTGTGTGGAATGAGAAGTAGAAGAAAAGAAAAATAAAATGGAACTCTGCTCAAGAAGATCTTGGAGTTGTCTCAGCTTTTTAAGACAAGTGCGTAGAAGATAGAAGATTCACACTTCCTTACATTTGTGTAGTTAATCTGTAGGCTATAAATCTTTTCTCAGATTATTGACTGACCTAACTTTCTTGTATTCTAGGCATAAAACCACTCACTGTTTGGTGTTTTTTTGTTTGTTTTTTTTTGTTTGGGGGTTTTTGGTTTGGGGTTTTTTGTTTTTTGGGTTTTTTTTTTTTGTGAAGTTATATGTTTCATGATCAGCAGGCCCCAAAGCCCATATTTGAATTAAAGTCAGTTCAGCAAGTTAATACCCTGTGATATAGTTATGAGAAGCTGGGCTGCTACAGACAAGCAACTTTTCATCCCTTCATTCACCTCAGTCCCCAGGTTCCTGCGTATCAAACATAACATACCATACCCTGTGTGTCCAGAGACCAGCAAAGCAGGGGATTAAGGGCTTTATCTCAGCCGCCATGGCATCCTATATATTTTGAAGAAAAACTTTTGTCATGGCAAGTGGGAACTGAGAACCACAAAGGTACTTTGCGTATGACGTGATCTACTCTGCCATTGGGATACTTTTTTGCATTGCGGAAATCCCTTTCCCATACATAGATTTGGCCTTGTAACTGACATTATATTTTCTAGATTAATTGGGCTTCATACTTCCTTTGGTTCCATGTGGTTGAGACACACTCATCACTGTTGTACTGCAAGACAAGAAAATTTCCTAAATAACACTAGACTTCAAAAACATTTATTTTATTTATTGTTAACCAACAGCTGAATTACCAGCTCCCAAACTGGGCTGCACAGAGGCACATTCTGTTGTACTTGAAATATTCCATTAAATATCATTTCAAATCTGCACAACACCATGAGATGATAAAGTCCTGTTCACAAGACGGTTCATTACCCTACTTTTAAGGATTTCTACTCCAAGGAATGAAAAGCCTTTGAGTTTTCCAATTATATTGAGATCCCCTTCAGTGCAAGCTAGAATAAGACGAAAGAGAAATAGAGAATGTATTTACCAAGTACAAATAACACAATTGAAAAAGCTTTAGAAAGAGATGAGTGGAAGTGAAAATAGAAGCACACATATATCTACTACTCAGAACAGCTCCAAAGTGTCCTCTTATCCTGCAGTAGGCAGCTGACAAGCTGATTAGATGTTTCATGGCCTTGTCAGGCTCATTCTGTGCAAACCCTATGTCCTTGCCTTCCCTCACAGAAGGCTAGATTTGCTGACTCCTGTTCCTTTTTATGCCCCAAACTTTTCTTTAGGGTGAGTTGAAATTTAAGCCCAGCTCCTTCTTTTATTCCAGGATTTCTTATCGATAGCTTCCAATAAAAGGTAGTTTCAAAATTCCACCCCCAAGATATTGCTTAGCTCCTTCTGCTTTGGAAATACTAATATTCCTTGGGCATGCCCTGACAAAGGTATCTTTTGCCCCCAAAAGTGAAGGGAATGTGCTAATGACTGAGCCCTGCAAAGAGAAGTACTTCATTATCATTCAAATGCCAGAGTGGAGCCTTTCACCAAAACCTTATCTTTTCATATAAATTTATAATTTGATACATTTCATGTCTTATGAGTTATATTACCAGAATTAACTGAGGCAAATCATTACTGGGTTTCATTAGAATCTAGATACAATGGTAACTGTTTCTGAATAGTAATGGTTTTTTAGGATCACTATTGAATACTGGGATCATTACTGAATACTAAGACACATTTGTTTTCTTCATATCACAACAAGGAGTCTCTGTATTTTCTCCTCTCCCTTCTCTTGGGTAACCTCTGTGATTATAGCCTGTCTAGAAATTAACTGTTTATTGAGAAGAACATGGTTCTTTGTCTCCTGACTCCAGGAATTTCCACAAAAATCTCTATAAATATATCTTCCTTGCTACACTATCCAATATTGCTAAATGCCTTAAATGGGACATTCAGAGTGTACTTAAATCTATGAGAGAATAAAATTGTTTACCTAACCATGAGGTCAGAGGAATATGTGCCTTCTGGATAGCTGAATAGACATAGCAATTATTGTAGTTGTATAATATGTGCATAGGCTTGCAGTTGAATGTAAGTGCTCAAGAAAAAAATTAAAATCAACACCACCCAGTCAGCTGGATAACAAAAACACAGCTTCAGCCAACAGTGGGTCTAACAGAGCTGTTGAAAGATAAGGTCAAGTTCATAATGAAGTCACCAGATGATAATTTCATTTAAATTTTGGATAAGGTGTTTGGGTAGATGTATGGTGAGATCATAGGAGGAAATGTAACACAGACTTCAAGAAAATGTTGGGGTTTGAGTGACCTAATGGAGGCAATGCTGACATTGAAAACGGAATATGCAGAAGAATTAATATCAGCAGAATGTGATGGGGATTGACTGGCTATACCACCCTTTGTGTGTGAAAGTAATACAAATGCACTATGACAGACCAGCCCTCTGAATAAATAATGATGAATTTTCAATGCTCTACTTATGTATTTCATGGTCCTGTTTCTGTCAAGCACAACTACATAGATAAAGAAGCACATGGGTTCAGACAGGATTAAAAAAATTTAAAAAGAACAACTAATGGGTTTTTTTTAATTTTTTTGAATAAGTCTTTGATTCTTTAAGGTATAAATTGAAACTGAATAATTTTCCTTTTAAAAAACAATAACTACCCTGAAAATTTGTCTTTTTCACATGTAAAATACCAAATGAACTTCAGTAGTTGCTTGTTCAGCACAGTCTTAAAATCCTGCAAAAATCCTAGTATACTTCCTTCCCTTCTCAGTGCAGTAACATTTTTAGAAAATGAAAAAAAAACATTTCCTTGCAATTGAAAATAGTTTTGTGAGGAGTGAAAATACCCCAGTTAACAGATATAACAACGTTTTGAAAGTCACCCATAAAAAAAATACAAGGTGCCATGGAGTGTCCCAGGGATACTAAATCTACTTAAATAATAAAGTAAACAAAAGTCTGATTAGACCTAAACCTTTCAAAAACACAGGTGACTTGTCAGGTCTGTTCACACAAGTGGGCCTGTGTGGGGCTGGCCTTTGGGACAAAGACTTTCAAGTTACCAAGCAATTAAAGTAAGTGCTGCGTACTTCAGATTGCTTTTGGTTTCATGGAGAAAAAAAGGCCCACAGGGAGCCAAACAGACTCATGGCCCACCAGTGCTACCCACTGGAAATGCTGAAATGACTGCATAGGAGCTCGTCATAGCCAGTGAGAAGTAATAATAAGCATTTCCCTTCTGCCAAGAGTCATCATTAGCTTTCCCCTTGGTTTTCCTAGGGCAAAGACTAAGCTCACTTTTGGAAATAATTGTTGATAAAGCACTTAAAAATGTACAGCATAGTGAAGATGCCACTAGGAAATGTTACCACTATTCTTGCTTGAAGTAGTAGTGCACAAGTATTTTCTTATTGCAAATGACTTGACATCGCTTCTGGTATTCACCTGCTTTCTGTTTCTGGCAACTGACAGACATCTGTGTTGGAAGGTGGGGGAACATTTGATAATGGGGGGAAAAAAAACCCACTCCTGAAACTCATTAAGAAAATTCTGGGTCTCAAACTTACAAGATCTCACAGAACCTTAGCACCAGAGTGGGTTGGGTTGGAAGGGACCTTTAAAGCTCATCTAGTTCCAACACTCGGGCCATGGGCAGGGGCACCTTCCACTAGACCAGGTTGCTCAAAGCCCCATCCAGCCTGGCCTGGAACACTTCCAGGGATGGGGCATCCACAGGTTCTCTGGGCAACCTGTTCCAGTGCCTCATCACCCTCGTAGTGAAGAATTTCTTCCTAATATCTAATTTAAAACTACCCTCTCTCAGTTTAAAGCCATTTCCCTCTGTCCTATCACTACAGGCCCTTGTAAAATGTCTCTTTCAGCTCTCTTGTAGGCCCCTTTTAGGTACTGGGAGGCTGCTATAACGTGTCCCTGAGCCTTCTCTTCTCCAGGTTGAACAACCCCAACTTTATCAGCCTGTCTTCATAAGGGAGTAGCTCCAGCCCTTTGATCACCTTCATGGCCCTCCTCTGGACTCATTCCAACAGGTCCATGTCTTTCTTCTGGTGGGGGCTCCAAAGCTGAACAGAGTACTTGAGGTGGGGTCTTACGAGAGTCGAGCAGAGGGGAAGAATCACCTACCTTGACCTGCTGGTCACGCTTCTTTTTATGCAGCCCAGGATACCACTGGCTTTCTGGCCTGCAAGTGCACATTGGCAGCTCATATCCTATTTTTCATCCACTATTGTCCCCAAAGCCTTATCCACAGAGCTGCTTTCAATCCATTCACCACTCAGCCTGTACTGATACCAGTGATTGTCCCAGCCCAGGTGAAGGACCTTGCACTTGGCCTTGTTGAACTTCATGTGGTCTGCATGAGCCCGCTCTTCAAGTCTTTCAAGGTTCCTCTGGATGGCATCCGTTCCCTCCAGCATGTCAACCACACCACACAGCTTGATGTTGTCAGCAAACTTGCTGAGAGAGCACTCAATCCCACTGTCCATATCACCAATAAAGATGTTAAACACAGTCCCAGTGCTGATCCCTGAGAAATGTCCCTCATCACTGGTCTCCACTTGGACATCAAGCCACTGACCACAACTCTGTGAGTATGACCATCCAGCCAATTCCTTATCCACCAAATGGTCCATCAGGGAAATCCATGTATCTCCGATTTAGAGACAAGGATGTCATGCGGGACAGTGTCAAATGCTTTACATAAGTCCAGGTAGATGATGTCATTTGGTCTTCTCTTATCCACCAACACTGCAACCCTGTCATAGAAGGCCACCAAGTTTGTTAGGCATGATTTGCCCTTACTAAAGCCATGTTAGCTGTCACCAATAACCTCCTTGTTTTTCATGTGCCCTAGCATAGTTTCCAGGAGGATCTGGTCCTTGATCTTGCCAGGCACAGAGATGAGACTGACTGGTCTTCCCCAGGTCTTCCTTTTTTCCCTTTTAAAAATGGGGGTTATGTTTCCCCTTTTCCAGTCAGTGGGAACTTCACCGGACTGCCACAGCTTCTAAAATATGTAGGATAGTGGCTTAGCCACTTCATTCACCAGTTCCCTCAAGACCTGCAAATGCATCTTATCAGGTCCCATGGACTTGTGCATCTTCAGGTTCCTTAGATGTTCTTAAACCTGAGGTCTTCCTACAGCAGGCAGTTCTTCATTCTCCCAGTCCCTGCCTTTGTCTTCTGTGGCTTGGGCGGTGCAGCTGGAGCACTTGCCAGTAAAGACCAAGACAAAAAAGGTTGTTGAATACCTCAGCCTTCTCTATACCCCCAGTAACCAGGTCTCCCATTTCCTTCCAGATGGGGCCTACATTTTCCTTAGTGTTCCTTTTATCACTAATGTACCTACAGAAGCCTTTCTGGTGGCCCATGATGCCCTTGGCGAGATTTCATCGGTTTTAGTCTTCATAACCTGACTGCTGGCTGCTCAGACAATTTCTCTGTATTCCTCGCAGGCTTCCTGTCCTTGCTTCCACTCTCTATAGGCTTCCTTTTTGTGTTTGTTTTTGTCCAGGAGCTCCTTGTTTATCCATGCAGACCTCCAAACAGTTTTGCCTGACTTCCTCGCATTTGGGATTCATGAGCTCCTGAGCTTGGAGGAGGCAATCCTTGAATATCAACCAGCTTTTTTGGGCCCTTCTTCCCTCCACAGCTTTATCCCATGGTACTCTACCAAGCAGATTCCTGAAGAGGCCAAAGCCTGCTCTCCTGAAGTTAAGGGTAGTGAGCTTGCTGTGCACCCTGCCCACTACACTAAGGTTCTTGAACTCCACTATTTTGTGATCATTGCAGCCAAGACAGCCCTTGAGCTTCACTTTCCCCAACAACCCCTCCTTGTTAATGAGAACAAGGTCCAGCATAGCACATCTCATTGGCTCCTCCATCCTTGGAGAAGCAAATTATCATCAACACATTCCAGGAATCTGCTGGATCACTTATGCCCTGCTATGTTGTCCCTCCAACAGATATCAGGGTGGTTGAAGTCCCCCATGATGACCAGGGTTTGTGAACATGAGGCTGCTTCTATCTGTCTATAGAGGGCCTCATCTGTTCAGTCTTCCTGGGTGGGCAGCTTGTAGCCAACCCCCACCATAATGTCACCTGTCCCTGCCCTCCCTTTGAACCTGACCCATAAGCTCTTGGTCAGCTCCCCTTCCATCCCCAGGTAGAGCTCCGTGCACTCCAGCTGGTCACTGACAATAGAGGGTGACACCCCCTCCTCGTCTCCTCTGCCTGTCCTTCCCAAAGAGCCTGTATCCTTCCATTCCTTCACTCCAGTCATAGGAGGCATCCCACCACATCTCTGTGATGCCAGTAAGATCATAGCCCAGCAGGTGTGCCCACATCTGATTTAGTGACCTAAGTCACTAAATGGCCCTATCTTCTCTGTACTACTTCCCCAATGCTTTCTGCTTTCAGAGAGTAGTACTGTTGGAGGGAAGGATAGCAGGAGGACTTAAGAAGGATGTAAGTCCTCTCTCTCAAGGAGCCATTCCTACCACATGCATTTCATTTTCAACTTTAAAGATGAAATGTTTGCATTCCACTGCACTTTTGTTAACAACATTAATTATTATCGTCATCAAGAATTAGTAAAATAAACCCTGTCTAGACAATTTCCTTTGATATGACCTTACAGTGCATTAAAAAAAAAATAATAAAGTGATTACTTCATGTGGGGAATATTTTTTCTTTCTAATAGTTGACTTTCTACCTTTGGAAATGAATATTTTAGAAACATAATTTTAGGACATCTAAGGGTTGTAAAGTCTAGTGATGACACACCTCAGTGTTTAACAGCTTTGTGCACTTTGTCTTACATTTAAAGGCACTAAAGCATGTCATTATGAGACTATAATGCACACACTGTCATGTCTTATTGCTTAATTAGGTCACCTAGTCTGCCCACCTCATTAAGTGCAATGGGTAACATTATATTTTTACCATTTCTTCAGATTGCTTTTAAAGCTCCCAAGGGAAGGTTCTTCCACTGGTTTCTTAGCAGGATTATTTAATATTCCAGTATGTGTCACCATTAGAATATGTTCTTGACTAGTTTTCTATTTATTTAATATCAGGCAATCAAAGCATTTTTTCTCTGCATGATTGCAAGGATTCCACATCTCCTTATCACTTCCATATCACCTACATCATTTATATTTTGCTCTGGTTTTGGCAAATAAATACATATTTATAGCTGAAAATTTAAATGAAAAATATTCAATTCCTTCAGCATCTAGGATTTTATTTGAAATAAAAGTTCTGGAAACTTTAAACAATATGCATGACCACTCTTATCACAACTGCAATCAAAGCATCAGCATGGCTCACACCCTTACTCTCACCTGAAAGGCATCTAAAATTATTTGGCACTTTACAGTTACAGGGCATCTAAACAGAAGCACCTATTCTTGCTTTCTTCTTCATGGGGCATTGGCCACAATCCAAGCTTAAATGCTTAGCATAGTCCTGCTAAGACTCACTAGGTTTGGACTAACTTTACTTAAAAATATGATGAGAAGACACATTTTGCACAGAGCTTGGTACCAGGAATACATCCATAGAAATTGGGAGCAACCTGAGATGCAAGCTTTCCAGAGGCTAGAGGAATTTAAATAGACATCTTCTATCTCCCTAGAGATAACCTTTACGACCTGGCTATTTGGTAGTTTTTCCACCACTCCAGTGAAAGGTGGGCAACTGTGCAAAAATGAATTAAAGGTTTGGGAACCTAGAGAGAGAAAGAAGGAGACATCCCGAATCCATAACCTAGTGGTAGCTTAATACCCAGAATGGAGGAGCAGAAGAAGAGTCCTAGGTTCTGATTTAAACACCAGGATTTCATCCAGTGTCTCTTTCACACAGAACAAATAACTAGTCTCCAAAGTAGTACTGAAATTTAGTATTTCCCCTCTAGTGTATTATAGACACCAACTCCAGGTGTAAATCTGCATTCCTTCCATTAGGAATAAGATCTACAGTGTTTTGCAGAGGAGAGAGTCCAGGTTTCTGGTTTCTACTCCCTGGACTATTTCAGTACTCTGCCCAATCTTTGTTTCAGCACAGGATATAAGGCAGAATAGAGGAATGCAGAATACGGTCCTGTTACAGGAAGTTTTCGTCTGAATAATTCAGGCTTATAGAGGCATTTGAGAGTCCTTCTCTTACAATTGCCTTTGTCAGGGCAATCACAGAGCTGTTTGGCTTGGAAAAAAAATAATACTACCCTATGCTGAAAAAAGCCATAATATCCTATGTTTAAAAAAATGTTTGGAGGTCAGAAATTGTGAACTGCCTGGTACTTTCGTAACTTCCTTTTCAGTTCATAATGTAGCAACTGGTAGTGCCAGGACTAAAACAGTGATGTCTCTGATTTGAGGGCAGGAGTTCATCCATTCCCTAATCAGTATTTTCCATTCATTATTTTTGTTAAATATACTGTCCTCCTGTGCCTCTTTTCCATACTTTAAGGTTTCCATATGTATGGAAATCAGCGTTCAGGGAAGAAGATCTGTACCTGGAGTCTACACAAAGCTCCTTAACAGGCTGATACGTGAACACATAGTACTGTCTGCCAAGTGCAAAACAGTTCAGCTCCTCTTTGCAATGGGATAGCAACCTTGCACATGCTTCAGATCTGCTACAAATAGCCACGCAGGGAGGTGGTACAATAATCGTAAAGGAACACCAATCTTAATGCACACTAACCTTCCTATGATTATAAAACCTTATGCAAAGTTTAAGGATAAGACACAGAGGTGCACTGAATTTCTGCAAGTGTATCCAATATATTAACTAGATAATATACAGCCAAGTGTTTACAGCAAAATGAGTAATTTACTTGTTCATGTTCAAAAAGTCAATGCAAATGTGTTTTGTTTTTTAACAACTATATCCCAGACCCAAACCCTTCATTATAGGAAATAGCATGGAGAAGTGTTTTGACTGAATGAATTTTCTGAGCATGTGAATTGAACTGAATCAATTTTTGTAATTTCAAGGCCATTCACTGTGAACACAGTTTAAGACTCCAAGGGAGCACTACAGCAACACATTCAGACTGAATTGTTTTGAAATTGGTTCAAGGCTACTTCATTTTCTTCAGCTACATTTTGGAAAGCATGCTTTCATGGGGTAAATTTAATTTCAAGTTAAACTGCTCAATTGATTAAATGTCTCATTGTATCTTACTGTAACTTTATTGTAATTCCAAAGCTAGAAAAATAAAATAGTAACTAAAGAAAAGCTACAACAACAATGGTAGCTACTCCACCTTCAGAAACTTCTTCAAATCTTGGCAACTAATTTCCTTTAATATTTTTTTTTCTTTCATATTTTTAGTTTTTTCTCTGACTATGCACAGTCTTTTTCCCCTCTGTTTTCTGGATGAACATGGTCCTACCAGGATGGCCAAGAAGAGCTCTTAATTTGCTTTTTTTTTTCTGTGAAATTATAATGACTCCTAATAACACATTATTATGAACAACTTATAGGAATGTGTCATTAAGATTTACTAGGATGTTAGGAGGAGAAAAGTGGAAAGAAATGTTTTTATTCCTGTAACGTGGGTTTCTAAGACTCGTCCCTATAGTTGGTCCTCTTAAGAATAACAGCTCTCACTGCTTTCCATGGAAGATGCTCATCAGCACTCCAGAAACAAAAGCTTCTTGCCCAGTTTTCCATAGAGCACTTTGCTCCTGGCAGGTAACAGGAGACATCAGTCACGCTTGCAGCTGAATCCCCAATGAACATGGAGCTTTTCTGAGCGCTGCGGCAGAGACCGCATTCACTGGTCCCACGGCCAGTCACAGTTACTTGCATGTACAATTAGAGGTTTAAAATGTTTAGCAAGGACATTCCTGAAAGTGTCTTACCCACAGCCATGCACACAAGGGCACTTTATTGAGCAGCAGATCATCTGGAAGTCTGTTTTCACAGCTAATGGTAATGGCTCAAGGCATTTTTACATAGGCATTACTACCATGTTTTACAGGTGAAAATTGAGATATTTGGTTTGCATTAAAAGAGTTTTATAATCTGTTTTCCATAAGGTAAGAAAGGAATAATAGATAAACCCAGACAGATGTTTATATACTCTCTCTTACGGAGCCATTTAGGGAGTCTCATCTTCTTACTCTAATTTAAGGGAGAGTTCGCATCTGAACCACCATGTTCAACAGCCACCAATTGGCTCCTGTGACTCTGTCCAGACTTCTTTAAACTTCTTCTTATACTTTTTACTTTCACAGCATTCTGAGGCAATAAGTTTAACAGTATATTTATGCAGTCTTGAAAATTTGACAAACGTATTTTTGTCTGTCTCAGACCTTTTGTCTTGTAATTTAGCTTGATTCCCTTAGTTGTTTTGCTATCAGAAGCAGAAAAAGTTACTTCCAGTTTACCGTGTTGGCTTTTGCTGTCATCTCTCCCTTTGGTATCTTGTTTCCGTACTGAAACATCTCAGTGTATTTCTCTCTGCCCTTATAGAAGCCCTTGGTCTCGTCTGCTGCCCTTCCCTGTACCTCTCCCTGTTCCACTGCTGATTCTCTGCAAGAAAATATCTGCTGAGCCAGCTTTTTGTGGCACTGAGTTTGTATTAATTTTTATGAAGGTGCCACACCATTTTCTGTTTTGTTTTGTTTTGTTTTCCCTTCCCAAGTTGTTCCACCTGGCTGGTGCTGAGCATAGAGCTGTCACTGGCACAGCTCTGTCTACAGTGACTGCTAACTCGTTCTTCTGACTGGAAAAACTCAATCATCAAGTATGCAAAATTCTGGCATTTTCTTCCCATGCACCTAACTCCAACTGTATCAACAGTGATTTTCACCTCCTGTTTGATTTGCCAGGCACTTGACAATGAAATCATCCTCCAACTTTTTCTCAGCTTTAGTTTAGTCCATCCTAAGTCTTCCTTTGAGGAAAGCCTTTACAGAAGTCTTAAAGAAAGTTAATAACAGTTTGGGAGAAAAGAACCTGGCAACCAGTGACTAGGATCTAGAAAAAGAAGACTAAATTTGGAGCATTTCTGATGTTCTAGAATACAAACTAGGAAGATAAGAGCAGCAATTTCTGATTTTAAAATGTTTCGGATCACAACCTTCATCCCAAAGCTAATTCAGGCAGCCCTTTCTGAGGAGCATTGTGAACAGGTTCCACAGAACAACTTTTGCCATCAAAGAAAGATTTTCACCTAGAAATTTCTAATCAGTGATCAACCACAGTGTTCTGATTAAATTAAATTTACTGCACCATGTAGCCCGATTTCGCAGGGCATTTTCTGAAACATTACACAGATCTTATGAGTGTGTATTTTTACTACATCTTTCCTTCAGTGCAGAGAGTGCTGCCTCCATGGCACTATGCAAAATAGAAGGTAGGCTACAGCTGCATTTCTGCAGAGCCCTGCAGCTTCTAATCATGGTGGCTGTATCCACCCCTACTTACTCAAGATAATGGCTTTTTAATACAGTTAGTTCATTTCTAGATGTTTGTATGTAAATTCCATTCATGGGAGCATTCTATGTTGAATACACCCAATGCTCAAGAAAGTATATCACAGCCCAGAAATAAAGCCTATAAATCCTGCAGTTTTATTCTACCACAGCTGTTCGGTAAGGTATTGCAGTATTACGACTACATTTTGCAGATGTTCACTGTGCCTGCGTTTGAGTACCTCCAACTGGACAACATATTATCTCTGTAAATGTGTTCCTGTGCACTGAGTTGTTTTCAAGTCCATAAAGTTAGAAAATGTCACATGGCTCTTCCAATGTCAGCACTATGTTTTCACTGTGAAGTGTTACACATGGACTCTCACAGAAGTAAATAAAATTATCTCAGACTGTCACACAGCTGGGGAAAAATGTCGTGTTTCTTTCTGACACATCACTTTGGAACACAGCACATCTCAGGAAGTAGTAGAACTGTGGGAAAAGTTATCTCTGGAGTTATCTATCTTAATAACCATGTTGCTGTACATATTAAGGCCAACCTCAAAATGACTCTTGTTTCGCTGCAATGGGATGCCTGCAGCAAGGGGAACACAGTGAAACCAAGCAGAGATAAGGGACAGTGAGGAGACAGAACATTATTTCAATTTCATTTAAATTTTTAAGTAAGTGTAAATACAACTGTAACTTAATTTCTTACCAATGCTTTATGAACCCTCTGCAGAATGGTACCTTCAGTTTCAGAGCTTAATAAAGGGATAGAAAATTTAAAGCCCAGTCCCTTAAAGATGTCAGTGAATGATTTTCCATGAGGGAGCTGTTTCATGTGTCAGTGGAGCTGGTCTGCTTCACACACCCCCTAACATTTAATTTAAGATGAAGTCTCCTGCGGTTTCCAAAGAGGCTCTGCTTTGGTAGGTCACTGTGTCACCATCTATTTTAAATCAGGATCTCGCTCTTGTGTTTTTGTTAGCTTCCTATCAGAGAAATTCACACACCCTGCTGAATCCTAAACACAGCGGTAGCATTAATTACATATTTACAGGGGCAAAATACAGAAATAAACAACTTCACAGAACACAGGATCATGTTCAAAGGACAGTCAAGCAGAGCATATGATTTTAAATGCTTCTGATCCGGCAAGCAAGAGGTTACTTTCTATATTCATATTTTATATTACGAGTGACTCCAGACTAACCTCAGGGAGAGCCCAGAATATCGGTTTGTCTGTGCCTGGGAGCTGACACTGGAATATGTAATCAGGAGAGCCTGCCATCTGATTAAACCTCTCCTGACACTGGCCTGGCTTCGGTGAAATTTAAACTGCTTCTTCCCTCTTTCTCTGCCATTGTAAGAGGCATGGCAAGGCATTATACCCTGCTTGTTAATGATGGATGACCCCGCTGGTTCAGCCCAGCGCTGTCTCCTGGGGACACGGCAGAGATGGGCTGGCAGCAGAGCACAGGCTGTGCTTCAAACCAGCTGGCCAGCAGGGACCCCGAGACTGTATCACCGATGACGGCAGCCGCCTTTCATTTCCTCCTGTCCCTGAGGTTTTAATATTATGGTGCAGGGAAAGTGCCTTTTAGTACTTCATTGACCACATTCATTAATGCTGCTTCTCTGAGCCATGTGGATCAGAGCAGGGGAGGCAGCGTGAGGGGGAGGGAGATGTAGTGGAAAAGGAGAAGAATCGTGTTTTGACTGATGCTACCACCACAGGCTACCACACTCAAAGGAAAGTTAAATAAATGCTTTGAAAAGCTGTAAGGTCTCTGACTGCATTGAAATACTCTGCTATCACAATGCACTTTGCAGTACCCTGTCCCAGGGCATGTTTTCTCCATTTTTGTAGCAGGCATATTTTGTCCCAAAAGATGGCATAAATGGCCTTTACCCCCACATATGTATAATACACAGAGACCTTAAGCTTATGTATTGCATTGCAGTGTCCAAATATGTCAAAGGCAGCATGCTCAATCACAGAAGACTTTATTTCTGGTATGAAGAATTTCTGTGACCATGACAGAGAAGGCACCTTGAGATGAGGATGTGCCTGAGGTGGGAGATTACACGCCAATGCAGTGGAAGATTACTGAATAGAGTATTGGAGACTATCTTGTTAATGTTATAAAACAGTCAGGGTATTCGCTGCAGGCATCATGGAAGACATGGGTCCTTACATCTGAAAAAAAGAAAGTTGCTACATCAGCCCAAAGCACAAATTCATTAGTTTACAGGAGCTGAGACAGAAGGCCATGTTTACCTTAACCATCTGTTTGTGAAGTCATTTTCCCTCCTCTTCTCTTTCTAGCACTGAATAGCCTTACAGGGAGAGATGCTCTCAGAAAAGAGCTTGACCAGTGCTCTTCTACTTTTCCCAAAGCTGTTCAGTAACAGCTGAGGCTATCAGCTGGGATACAAGAAAACAACATTACCTCACTGCTTCAAATCATATGGACAGAAGAGTTGAATTTGAGGAATTCCAGCTTCTGAAAGATGTAATGGAACTCCCTGCCTTCTCTTCAGAAAAGAGGACAGAAATTGCCTTTTGCCACCTGCTTGACAATAAAAATGGTCCATTTTAAAAATTTCTTCAAGTGACAAAATTAATAATACAATGCAGCTTATGTTGTTGTTGTTGTTTTGGTCCAATCTAATCTAGGTCCTGTATGTAAGTAGATGCCACCAAAAACAGAGGGCTCCAGATACTGACCTCATACATGAACTACATTTAAATGAGGAGTCTTATGGAGGATCAGCTACGGAATACAAGGCTCTGACTCATTAATAACAATGTGTAAGCTACTTGCTTCTAAGTTTTAGGTGGAGGGGTTTTGATGGAGTTGGATGTTTCTAACATACAAATACAGGTACTTTCAGATCGACTGGTTTATATTCTTCACTGTAGCCAGAGCTGAAACAGCAGCGTATCAATAAATAAGCAGAGTTCATCTGTCAATAAATAGAGGTGTTAGGAAATGTTCTAGTGAAACAATTTTAGCTAAAAGACTGAAATGTTGTATGGAGGCACCTCAGTTTTGGTAAAATCTCAGGAAACCACAGGCAGATGAGTTGTGCTGGGTAGCGAACTGAAGGGGAACCTGGGAGGCACGGCGTCTTTGTCCCTGCAACAAGCCCTCAGAGGAAGATTTTCTGGCACCATGGTTCCTACTTCAAGGCGCAAAAATGTTCCAGAACAGAGCAGCCATAAGCTGACACCAAAATAATCTATGCAAGACCTAAGATTTTATTTTTTATTAAATTATATTTGCAACCAGAACAAAAACTGATCTTGAAACCTCAGCATTTTCCTGGGATCGGTAATCCTCTGTTTCAGGCCAGCTGTATGAATTAACACTGAACACCAGCATACTTCTTTAGCAAATTAAGCTTTTATTTTATATTGCTCCTGATCAATGTCTTTTCCACTAAAGGGAAAGCAATATAAATCTAACAAGAGCTGAGAGCTTCCTGTGACATCAGTAGCTATTTTTATCACTACCATCATCATGAAACCTTGCAGTATCTTTGTTACTACTTAAACATTAGCAACATCTTAAGATAAAGAAGGGACGCAATGGGTTCTCGGTGTGCAACACCATCATAAAATTCAGATACTTATATTTTACTTTTCTTCCAGCCAGGCAGCTGATTGCCACCCTGCAGCCACAGCACAAACATTCATAACAAGAGCCCAGGAAGAGCTTGTGAGGCTTAATTGAGCTTCATGCAGCTGGTGCTGCTTACCTATGGTCTGTCCAGGCCACCTGAATAGGACCCTGGATCTACAGCAAGGTGCTAGGCATGTTCGTGCTCTCCTTCCCAGGACAGCTCTGGTGTGAATGTATGCTTCCTTCTGCTGATTTAGCTGTGAGAGTGAAAACACCCAGCAAAGAGATTAAGTGAACCTCTGGGTGTGTTAACCTCTTGCGCTGCTGCCCAAGTTTCTCCAGAGCTTGTCTGTCAGCATTATGTTAGAAGACAAGGACTGCAATTGTTTACTTCTTCCTATAGAGAGGGTGCAAGGGGGAAAACTCATAAAAAACATTTCTTTCTGTGCACTCCCACAGAGGTCAGTCACAGTTCCACCTTGCGAATTACATGCTTTAAACCCTTCTGTGAAGCAAAAGTACATTGATTCTGAAAGCTGGCATTTAAGCAGAGCACCTTCATGGTTACGTTAATTCTTTAACATATTTGTTCACCATGTAGAAAACTAGCAATTTCCACCACAAACAGCTAAACAAAATGTTTTTTCACAGTCTGCTTGGAAGGAGCTTTGTACATGCAAATAAAACCTACAACGAATTGTTAGGCATCCAGTCCTCAAATTTCTGTTGTACCAGTTATTAGCCACAGATGTCCAGTAATGATTGCTTTTTGTTCCCCAAACTGACTTTTTTTTTTTCCCTGTGGGGAGAAGGATGGAGTAATTTGGCTACAGAAAGTCTGTCCCTCCACTTCTTTGCTTCATGAAAAAAAATGAAATCTCTTGAAACATGGAGTAGGTTAATTGGAGCAACAACTGTCTTGTTCAGTTAATCAGCTCTGAATTCACCAATAGGTATCCCAGCTGGCACTGGAAGTAATCACTGGAAGTGTAGGAGCGTGTATATAAGCTAGCCAAAGCTCAAAGAACAAAACTGTGCCTGTGATGACTGAATAGACAGCATTATCCTGATGAAGGATTTCTTACAAAATTGTTTCGGTGGAACAAAATAGGATACGCACAGTACAAGAACGGAAAAGCAGAACAATATTAAAATGAAAAGGAGGAGATCATAAGAAAAGGAACATTAAGACTTGAATCTACAGAGTCAAAGAATTCAGTTGAATAGCCCATTGTACCTATTCTGCTGTAAAAATGCTCTCTTTCGGAAAAGGATTTTACTTTAGCCTGAAGTGACACTATGAAAGGAAATTTTCTGACTAAGAATTCACTGGGAGAGAGACAGTCATTACTAAAATAAGAAGAGACAATAACAACAACTCCTACTGAATAATATCTACTAGCACAAACAACCTAAATACATTCCCCTATTTAAGAGATGTTAACACTCGTAACACCTGGGAGCTTGCTGTTACACCACTAAACCTGGCTCTGCAGCAGTGGCTCATCACACCTTCAGCCTCTCCCAAGTCATATTACTTTTCCCCAAAACATTCAATTAGATGACACAGAACTATCCTGAGCCAGTGAAAACCACTATAGCAATGTCATCTCATTATTTCTTTGCTAAGAGCTATCTCTTTTTTTTATTTTTCCAGCAACAAAGGGCTGGGTCCCACTCAGTGTCATACCAGGTTTTTTGCCAGTGTAATTTTAGAGGGATCAATTGAATAGCGGAGAGTAAAATTGGGTACTAATGTGGGTAGTCTCAGAGCATGGATAGGACATAATGTCCTGGACCAGCATGGAAGAGGTTATGACACTGTCATTTTTCTCTTGACGGGTTTTAATGCTACAACTCAGGCTGTGGAAGTCTGTGGCTACATTAACAAAAGGACCTGTGCTGGATTTAGGCACCTAAATTCCACGTATAGACCTTTAAGATGTGCCTTTGATATGAAGCTTCCCCAAACACCAAACCTTTCCATTCCACAATAGTAATAGTCCAGAAGTGCCTTAGTCTTGACACTGTGTAGCTGTAGCCCAGCTCACTTCCAGCTCCCAGCACAACCCACAAGCGAGCTCGTGTTAGCGTCTCTCATTTAAAGCCCCCAGGTGATGATTGCTGTGGAAGGAGGCCTGCCTGGTTGGGTTTCCATGAAATGGTGCCAGAGATCATGCTGGCAACGAGGGCCGTGTAGTCCTCTCCATGCAGCACAGACAACAGCACCTAATTTAGGTATCACAAACACTGCTGGCAGACTGAAGGCTTAAATCCTTTTTGTGTAGGCAGCCCTGAGGTACAGTACTGCAAGTTGTCCTATAATTCCTGGCAACAGCCAAAACAGCGGTCTTATTTGTTTATGCTTAAAATTTAAGAAGCGTAATTTTGGTTAAATGGATACAAATTTATACCACAAGAGAAATAACAACACAAAGCTAATTATATTATTTCTGCACTCCCCCCTACCAAAAAAAAAAAAAAAAAAAGCATCTTTTGGAAGAACAAACTTGGCAAACATTTTTGCACTACCATAGTATTTCATGCAATTGCTATAACCTGTTTTCTGCTTTTGGCAGGGAGTAGGCTTCTTCCTATCAAGGTCACACAGAAGAAACCTAGCTAATACAAGAAAGAGGACAAAGTCTAAGAAGCATTTTATATCAGTTGTTGGCATGCAAAGACACAATAATGGTACTTAGGCTGTTAAATCAAAGTGTACCATTTAAATAGCATAAAACACCACACTGGCTAAGAGAAATGTAATAGCAGGGAATAAAGCAAAAGGAAAATCCTCTAAATCCTCAAGAACTAAAATAAATCTGTTCATTATAAGCCAATAAATTTGAACCAGAAATCTAAACTGCTCTGTTAGAGAGCCATCAATGGTAATTCTTTGGCCACACAAAGTAGGATATCCACGGTTAAGTCCACCAGTGCTGAGATCAAAAGAAACTATCAGACATTTAATCACATCAGAGAAGATGTCTGAAGGAGGCTCCTGTTTGCTGTCACAGTTTGCTGAGGGATGTGTCAGGCTGCTTGGGGAGGTGTCCCAAAAAGAAGTCATGCCTGTTACTGAACAGTGTCCCTGTTTACATGATGCCCAACTCTGCTCAACTGTGTGAGGGCCAAAGCTGTCAGCAAAGAGAAATTTCTAGTTGATGAAATCACACTTGTATTTGGCACTTTCCTGAATGCAATCTTTGTGGAAAAGTAAGATTTTAATAACACAGATGTTAGGCGGGAAGGACAGTCTATTTACACCCTATTTACAGTAATGTTACTAAGATCAGAGCCTGGCTTGAAATATCTAAAACTGGAACTTGAATACTTTGGATACAAGGGATCAGAGGGTTTGATAGGAAACAATAAACTCTTTTAAGTAATACTTTGCTTTTGGTCTTCATCATCATGGTCAACCAAATAAGCATCTCATACTGAAAGAAACAGTAACAGGCATTTATTCATTCCCTGAAATCTGAATGGTCTTCATAGTTTTACAGTAAATGTTATTTGTGGTTTGGGACCACTGATTTCTCTTCTGAGAATTCCTTGTCCACACAGAACTGTTCTTAACCTTTTTGGAGTTTTTTTCCTAAGACAACAGGATAAAAATCAAAGATCTTATCTTTGGTCTGTTACACTGGTTTTGTGACACAGCGATCCTGTTGGTTTCTGTAAAGGAAGGGCATCATGATCTTCATGTATCAAATTCAAGAATGAAATCCTAAATATATACTGCTTTTCTAGACAGGACTAAGAACAATATGATCCATGTTCATAGTTATCTGAAGAGTGTTGAAGCCAAAGCAGAAGAAATCTTGGCTTGGGAAGAATTGTAACGAGAAGCAGTAAAATTAAACAAAGGAAAGAATGACTTGTGTAACACAACTGCTTTCTTCTTGATCTGTCATGTTACATCTGTGCAGTGTCATTCAGCAGCAGTGCCACAAGGATATAGTAAATTGTATTTCATTGGTTAAAAGATCTGTCTTCCAGCGTCAGAGGATCAGGAAGTTTAAGGCTATCTATAGTCTTCAAAATATAAGCACTTCTTACCCTCTTTGACCATTAGTTCGGTTAAAGGCAGGTCACAACACAGCAGTAATGACAGATCTATTGCTAATTAGTAAGTGCGGTTCCTAAAACACCAGTGCAGTATGCTTTTTTTCTTGAATCAGTTACACTTGACACCTCTGCTTTTTTTCACAGAAGGTAAGGGTTTATCCTGAGGTCCTGGCTCAGCCTGCAAAGCTTGATGTACTTGCCACACAGAACCTAAGGGCTGTTAACCCAACTCAGCTTTTACGTACATCAGGCCCTATCATTTCTTTCAGCCAAAAACTGCTTCAGCTACAGAATGCATGCAAGAAAAGCTATGGGAAGACAATAGCTGTGTAAAAGTGCACAGACAAAAAAGCACTTGGGAATTCTTGTTTTTTACCCACATACCCCGAGGCTGTCATTTCTGCAGAGATTAGCAAGAAGAACAGAAATGAGGGGGACACTAAGCCTCAAGAATTGTACTGAAACTGTTGTTAAACACACCACCCCAAAATAAACCATGCACAGGGCATGTTTGGTTTCTTTTTTTCTGTAATACAATGATTTTTAACATAAGCATGTTTGAAAAGAAGACACCATCATACAGCTGAAGTATCCTTCAAAGCTCTTCTAAAAAACCGTGTGACCTACCAAAAGACTTTTAGGCCATGTGGGCTTGTTTTGTGGATATTTTGATTTTGTTGGATAACGTATTGTTTCATTTTGCTGTATCAAGGATGATTCAATACTGGGGACTGGCTGCTAAAAGTTCATGCCATTACTTTTAAATGGATAAAGTTCATTTGCACAAGCAAGCATCCCTGGGAGCATATAGAGATTCTTGATCTTTCATAAACCTTAGTCACACAAGCTGAAAACTGCTGCATGATAGAAGCAACATGCTGGTGAAGTCAGTGGTCTGTGTAGCCCCTGTTTGTTCTCATTATCTGAAAAACAGAAGCATGCTTATTAGCTGAGACACCACTGCCTTCCACCTGATGAACTGTAATTTCATCTTAGGCTGAGCGTGTAACTGCTTTAAATCTGGCTGGTTGTCTGTGAACTAGCATACATGTTAGTCCTGAAGTATTTCTGTTTGAAAGCTGCAAGCTATTCTTCAAAATAAATTCAAGGACAGAAAGAATATTTTTAACAAGATCAGCTTTCACAGACAGTATTTGAAAGGTTAGCACCCCGTTCAGCATCAGTCCATGGCTTTTTAAGAAAGCAGGAAACATTTTACATCCACAACATGACTAATAACTAGGGAAATAAGTATATATGATTCTTCTTTAGCTGACATCAGAAAGTGAAATTTAAGATTACTAACTGTTGAAATGTTTGCTGGTAATCACGAAGGCAAAACACGACCTGGCACATGGGAAGGGAGGAGACCTGAGGAGCCAGTGTGAGCAGGTAGTGCCCACACTGGCCGTGACATACCCTGCCAGCAGACGGTTCTACATATCGTGTGATGGGTTCACAGACCCCAAAGACTGTGTCAGTGGGAGACTTGCACAGGAGATTTCTGCTTTCTTGTATGCCTGACAAAAATTAGCAGAAGCCAGCAAAGAGAGCTAGCGAACACCTTTAGGTTTGTTTCTTCTCTGCAGTGAACCTGGCTTTGTGTCTGGGATGCAGGTGGAGGGAAGGAAAAAAGAAAAAGAAAAAAAAAAAAAAGAAAAGCCAAAATATTAAATAGAAATATAAGTCCCAGAGAGTAAAGACTTCTCTCTGGAATGAAAGGCATAAAGAATATCATGAGGGTGATGTAACCTGGTGTCCTCAGGTGATATTTATTGGTTTGATAAGAGCAAGGCACTGAATGTTCCACAATGCTCCCAAAGCACGGAACTACAAGGTTAGGGTGGAAGAGAGCTCCCGCAGACCTCATCTACTGCCCAGCTTTTGCTGTGGAGTCTTGGGACTGATTACCTTATAATTTCTACACAGATAATATTTTGCATCAGTGAGTTCTATGAATTAATTCACCACAGCTGAAAAACATTCTTCCTCATGTCTTACCATTTATATTCCCGAGCATCATCTCCTCCTTTCCCGCACTGTGATTAACTCCAGTGGCTACCGTCCAGTTCATGACTAGATTGATCACAGGTTCTTTCCATCTTCATTTCCCATGCTTGTTACTATGTGAAATAATTGTGGCATTTCCTGAACTAATATTTTGCCAACAGAGAACCTCGCAGAACACACATATCACTAGGTCTTTCTGTGCGGGGAGGTGCTGACTACCCAGAAGCAGATGGATGGGGGGATAAATAAATACAGACATCCAACTGAGCTTGTGGGTGACTTTAGAAAATTAGGCTACATATTTAGTCTCTTACATTCATATTTAGTTCCCTAGCTTTAGATACTATTAAATGTGTGTGCATGGGAGTATTGCTCCGGAGATTTTGCAAAAAGGGTTCATGAGAGGTAACATCACATAATGTTTTTTATACTTCCTCCTCATGCTTCTTCATCTGATGAACAACCACAATCCCCAGTTGCCAAGTAAAAGAATATATCTTCCTTTCACACAGCATCTGCCTGTCTGACATGTTCCCGGAGCTGCCATATGTACTTATGTCCCGATATTTTGTCATGGATGCAGTAGTCACAAAACTCTGCTATGGATTGCTCATCCAATTTTAGTGCTGCAGTTTTGAAACCAACAAAGTTGGTTCAGGATGCCTCTGAATAAGTCTTTTAACAGAGTGGTACATCGTACATTGAAATCAGCGGGTGCCTCCATGTTCTGATGTATTTGCTCATGTGCTTCAGCTGCTTCTCAAGCTGAAACAGATTTGAAACATATTTCTGACAGCTCCAGCTTCAGAAACCTCTTGGGCTAATGGGATTACACTAGCTGAAGTGATGCTTTTGTTTTCAATAGAAAGCACTTCCAAAACAACATGCATTAAACCCACCAGCAGTAATACAGTCATAGGGTATTTGCAAAGTTGCCCGATGGGGATTTCAGATAGTTCCTTCTCCTAGCTGCTCTCTTCCTTGCTGTGCCGTGCCAGTAACATCTCCACACCAAAGTAAGAGAGCTGGATGGCCTACAGGGGTGAAATGGCAGCAGCTCCCTTGACATATCCACCTGATTTCATAAAACTAACATTTGTTAGGCAAATTACTTTTTATTCCCTAGTCATTATGGCACTTTGTGACATGTTTGCTGTATGTATTGACATTTCTGCTTTGACCTGGTGATGCTCCACATGTTGAAAATTTATAGCTAACTAAAATATAAGAGGGCAAACTTAGGGATCCTTTTTAATGCATATATATTATATTTAATGCAACTACAGTAAATTATAGCTCTTCTTGGGATCTTACGTATTTTTTCAATAAACTTTTCATTTGGGCTCATCGTATTTCATTATTATGTAACAAGGAAGGCAAACATTCCAGGCCTGCCTCATCTATTTATTTGACCAAGATTTGATGACCAAAAAGTTGGAGAACCTGCCCTATGAGAAAGACTGAAGGAGTTAGGTCTTTTCTCCCTGAAGAGGAGGCTCAAGAGGCACCTTCTCACAGTACTCCAATACACAGAGGGCAGCTACAAAGAGGACAGAGGCTCTCACTTTACAAGGAGCCACATGGAGAAGGGGCAATGTGTACAAATTTTACTGGGAGAAGTTTCATCTTGACATAAGAAACGTTTTACAGATTGTAAGAACAATCATTCACTGGAGCAACCTCTCCAGGTATGTGGTAGAGTCTCCATCTCTGGAGGTTTTTGAGATGTGATTGGACAGGATGCTAAATAATCTCACCTGGGCTCCCTTTCCCATGGAAGGTTGGATCAGATGATCTTTCCAGATCCCTTCCAACTCGGACTGTTCTATGGTTCTATGATTCTCAAGATCTGCTCTGATAGAAAGGGAAACTACCTTCACAGCTGGAACAGCAGCAGTCTGCCACAGATGTTTTCCAAAATGCTGTGAGAGTGGGAAGAAAGAGAGCTTCCTCCCAGAACCCAGTCAGCGTCACACATCCGAGACTCTAAAAAGGTCCAGCTACACCTGCAGTTCAGAAGCAAGTTGAAGTACACCATTAGCTTAGTTGTTGGAGGTTTTTTTCCAATTTGTTACGAAAAAGGTGAACAAGAAAATAGTTGTCAGCATTTTCTGCTTAGAAGAATGGGGATGAGTGTGTGTGGCTTACCTACCCAGACTCATCTTTTCTCCAACAAAGTGATAGATTGTGACAGAGGATCTGCATCCCTTCAGAAGAGGAAAAGCACGTAGTCTGATATAGGACAACATTAAGTTACAGCTCTCTAGGGTCAAGGAAGAAGCTGGCAAGGAATTAAAAAGTGAAAGTGTGACTGAAGCACTGTTTTGGAACACAGTTGTTGAAACGGTCTTGTTTAAACATCAAGACATCTGCACAGCTTATTTTGAAACGGCTCAGAAACGTTCTTTCTCATTATTACCATTTTTTTCTGACTCTTGTCATGTCCAGCAATAGCTAATTATGGGAATGCTTGCAATCTTTTATCTCCAGCATGACTGGAAACAAGAAATATGGGTGCTTATCATAAAGGTGAGTACTTTTTTTCTTTTTTTTTTCCACAGACTGAGTTAGATAAATACGGTTCCTTTTATTTTTGCAAGTCTTTTAGAACTGAACCTGTTTCTGAACTTTCTAGTCTTTTCTATTCAGCTAAAAAATCAAACAAACAAATTCTCCTGTAAGCACAATGTGATATTGCTTATTGTTTTGAATTGAAGGCACTGAGCTTTCGGTACTTAGCTGAAGCATATCAAGGTCAAGTTTAAGTAGGCCTCTGAAAGTTTGGTACACTTTTAATAAGCATCAGCCAGTCATGCATACTTCTCAGTTCTCTGCATCTGTTCTCAATTGGAAGTGAAGGTCACTTCTATTACCAGCCAAGATTAGCTAGTAGAGATAAAGGGAAAAAGGATCTCCTACCTATGCCCCAGCAGGAAAGTGGTTGTGCACATTTGCTGGAGTGTGGAATTCATTAGACGCATTGCTGCTGGCAACTTCTAAGAAACTGAATAAATCACTCAGCCCTCATTTTCTGTTTAGAAAGGTTTGGCTCAGACAAAAGTACAAGCAACTTGTTTTTCAGCAAATTAAGCTCAACCAGTTCAGGGTCAACTGAAGAATTCAGCTGTGTATGACTAAAACTAAAGATGCTATCAAAACCTCCTCATGTTTATTTTTATTTGAAATTTTCTTAGCTAGTACATTGGTCAATAAGAAAAGAAAATAGAGGTCTGTCTAAATTCTTTACAACTTTGCAGACTAATGTATCAGAAATGCAGAACAGCACCATTCACAAGTGTGATTATTAATCATTTTTATTTTCCAAAGCAGATCAAGCTGCCATTCAGATCAGGTTTCCATTAAATGGGCAGGTTTCATGCAAAAATCCAAAGCCTAACTCCTGTCCTAAAGTTAAGGATGTCTACCACAAGCCAAGTAATATCCTGCATATATATATTCTGTTGAATATTGTGAGTTCGCATCATTGTTTCACAAATCTCATATTTCTTTCTTTATAAACCTCATCTCTTCAAGTCAGGACAACGTAGACTGACTTCACATTTCATTCAGTTCATTTTACCTTAAAGGCACCATGATTACAGGGGAAAAAAAAAAGAAAAGAAAAAAAAAGTAAATGTAAACGTCACATGAGATAACAGCATTATGCAGAAGTAATACCTATACGATCTCAATGAGATCAAGGAAAAGTCTTAATATTTTCAGCAGACAATGGATTGTGAATTAATTAAGTATTTGTAAATAACTTTAGGTATTGGTGTGAAAGTGATTCTATTTTTTTAATTTGCTGTAGAGGTTAAAGAAGAATTTAAAGAACACAGTCCTTAAAGGAGGAATCCTTTAATGAACTTTGTAGACATAAATTAGCTTTTTCTAGGAACAGATTAAAAAATAAAGCCTTGTAATGTTTTTTCTCTCTGAAAAGCAGAAAGAACTGACAAAAAAAAAAAAAAAAAAAATATGCCTTGGGAAATGTTAAGGTATTAAATACTTTTTTTCTTAAAAGCGAGGGGATGCCACAGGTTGTTTATGCACAACTTTAATTCGTAAGCTTTGAGTACAGGCGCTATGTTATAGTTTTTATTAAACGCACAGTAGCAAACCGTTATGACAGCCTGCCTTATTCAGTCAGTGCTTAGGGCAAAACAGTGTTCACTGAAGGAGCTGCCAGATATTGTCTTTTATCAGTTTCTTCTGTGTTGGTACCCTCTGGCACTCACATTGCACAGTGAGAACTGTAATTCAGGTTCCCTCCACTCTTCTGCATGGAGCAGGCTCTGTCTATGGTGGGCAAACGCTATGATGCAAACTTGTTTCTCTGCTGAGTAAGTAAGATAGTGCCTTCTGGGAGCCATGGGACTATTAGAATGTTATGGGATGCCCAATCCGACCTTGCAAGGGGAGGCATCCATACTTCAAAATCCTTGAAATAATGTGCTTCCATAACACATCATAGTACTGAAATGATTCAACATATGGCAAATTATCTATAAAAACACTCCATCTTTAAACTTTATGTCTTGATTGAGGAACGAAAATATTTTGATGTGCTCACAAAGCAAAAATTTTGCTGACTTTGTAGTTCTAAATCTAACCCACCTTTTCTTCCTGTTTTTCTCAACATCACTGCATATAAATTTATCATCAATTAATAACCAGACACTACACAGAGATGCCCATTGCTTCAAGGAGCTTTCAGACAGATAAAGTCTGAGAAGAAGAAAACAGTGTTATCTTCACATTGGGAACTAAGGTACCAAAAGATCAAGTGTCTTGCATGAGTTTATGCAGGAAGCTTTTAGCAGACCCAGAAACTGAACCTGAAGTATAAGACTGTTCTTGCAACCATCTAAACTTTTGGAAGCATTGCTAGTCTTGCAGCAATATTTCTTGTGTATCTTCTTCAAAGTTTTTACAACACTCTTCACGCTTTCTGATCTCTCTTCCTCAAAAGTGTGTTTTGTTCTGAATTTCAGGAATTGAAAGCAATGAAACCAATCTTATGAATAAAACTACAAAAAGCAAGTATAATGATTTGCAGCAGTTCTGCTTACATGATGAATGTAGAGGTGATGAGCTATGTATTTCCTGTTTGCCCAGAGAGCAGGGATGAAAAATAAGCTCTCCTGTAACTGCCATGTTTACAGGCTACCTTAGGTTAGTGTATTGGTGTATTCAGCTGTTTCATTATTCTAAACAAATCCACATCTTCTATAAAGGGAAGTCTAAAAGACGGAGCAGCATTTTTGTTTTAGGTCATTGGATTAAAACACCTGAGGATCTGAACATATTTTTTGCAAGACACCTATAGTACCACTGTCTCAAAATGGTCCCTTCTGGAAAGACAGGAGCTCATTCTCCTATAGGAACAAGTTATGACGCATCTTTCCTTAAAAGCAAAAGCAAGGGAATGCTCTCCTTTCCTATACACCGGGATGCATGCAGACAGTGAATTGGTTACAGCTGCCTCATCTTTTCTGCCACCCATAAGCCCAAAGCCAGGAGCTGGGCTGACCTGGAGGCAGTATTCCTTTACTGTACTATTGCAGTGATATGTGATCCTCATCTAGCTGTTCTTGGTTTTATGCAGTTCTAGAAATGTACTGTTGAAGTTGCAACATATGCTCAGAGGGAAAAAAGGTTTAATGAATATTAAAAGCATGTAATTAATTTTTCCTCTATGTTATTCCCAAGCAGGCTTTGTGGAACATCCGTGTAAATTATACATAATAGCTTTATGAGTTGAACTTTCCATTTGTATAGCAGGCAAGAGGTGCCTTCTTATTTATCATCCTGTGAGGATTCAGCTTGTGCTTTGGGGCAGATAGATAGAAATTCTGGAATATTTCTAGAAATGTTTTGTTTTCCTTTCGAACTAGGCATCTCTCTTAGAAGGTGAAAGTCTTGGGATAGATGATTTTATTAATCTTTAAATTATACAAAGTTTGAAGTGAGAAAATCAAAGCCTGATTTGCTGAGTTGTACTCTTTGTTGAAAAGATTGCATATTACTCAGAAAACTAAATTTACATATGGCACAGGACTGTTAAACAGGTAAAGAATGTTACAAAGTAAAGCAGCATACTCGTTCCAAAAGCACCTTTTATTAATTTTACTTATCAACTTCTCCCTAAGGATCAAGGTGGGACTATATTTTGATCGTTTGTTCAACCATACGTATAAAATTAACAAGTCAGCCTTGCTCCTAAGAAGTAATAGATTTTTTTCTACAAGCTATTAAATGTTAACATTGTGCTTGGGTATTTCTATGTGGTCACAAAAGCATTTTTATAGAAGACATTACTCTGTTATCAGCCCTTCAGAAAGAGCAAAGCTAGTATACTGTAAATGCCCCCTGGGGACACCAGGTCCAGGCCGCCTGGAAGCATTGTACTGGACCTTTTCTTCTCCCTGGGAGTCTGAGACAGACATATGGTATGTACCAGCATATTGTGAAGAAGAAACAAAACCTCCCTCTCATCAAAGTGCACGTCAAACTTGAGTGGATTGTGCTTCCTGGAAAATGGGCTAAGCATAACAGAAGCCCATTTGTCTTCCATTTGATCTTGACTGCAGCTGGGATCTATATCCATTACCATGATGCCGTAGCCACTTTGAGGCTCTACTAAAAGTGTAACTCCTGTCACCTCCCAAATGACAGCACATGGCACTCTGAATAGTTGTGGTGACACGCTGTCAAAGTCTTCCACATACAAAGCACGAGAAATCAGTCCAGTCGCACCTGGAAAGGGATGACTGCTACAGTTTGTTTCTAAGTTGCATCCTATGTGCTACCTCCCATCCTCAATGAGAAGACTCTTCCAATCTTTGGTGTGTGCTTTTCCACTTCTATTTAACACTCTCAGAAACACATATTAGTTCCAATTTTGAAACTCATGAAATTTTTAAATTGGCACTGGCTTCAATAACTTGTGTATAAGAGAGAGGGGAAAGTGGGAAGGGGCTTCACCTGAGGAGCAGCAACCCCACACACATCTTCCTGTCTTGTCAGCTTTTCTAACTTATAGAATATACACATAACTTTATATAGTGAACAACACAAGCATTAATTCTCACCGAAATATTTCGTCCCTTATTTTAAAAATCTTAAACTTCGAAGGCTGTTTAGATTAGGCGATCGAACTATAACAAAACATCCACTTATGGACTTTCTGTGCACAAGTACTGAGCAACCAGGAAACCTTTGATTCCCACAGCACTGGGGGACAGCACAAGGTTGCATCTGTTGTTTTCATCTGGTGACAGTGGTTATGCAAGGTATTGTGCCAAGAATGAAACTTAAAAACTCTCAAGGCAGAGGTCACTTTGCCAACTATGTAACCTGGGCTCCCTGTGGAGACCCTGCACAGACCCTGCTCCTGAGCTGGGTCAGACTGTAAGTAAAGCTTATGCACAGCTGTGTGTAGCTGCTCCCACACAAATCCTAAATTCCCTTGACAACATTTTGGCAACGTGAAAAGTCTTGAGAAGTCAGGAACAGGCAAGATTGAGGGTATAGCTGGAGCACTGTAAGAAGTTACAATCTTGCCATGTTTGATACTACATCTCACCTTCCTGCAGAAAGCTATCATCCTCGGAGCAGAGCCATTCCTGCTCATTCACCTCAGTACAAAGTCAGCCAAGTTAATCTAAATCATTTCTGGCCAGTCTTGAGTCTTTGCATGAGAAGTACTGTTATCATCTTTTACCACGTTCAGCTGCAACAAGCCCCTACAGAAGAGGAGCTGGAGGAGTGATGACATTGGAAACTACTGCAGCTGCTTATGGACTGATTTTATGAACACCTATTTAAATAGGAATATATTGCATTTTCACCCAAAGCCAATAGTAGACTTCCTCTATAGACCGAAAACCAACCTTAGTGAGAAAAGGAGGCAAAACAGATGGAGTACTGTTGAGAAACACAGCGGCAACTCTGGCCAAACTCAAATGGAGATATTTCTCTTTTTTGGAAGCTCCCTTCCAGGAACTCACTGTTCAGAGTCTGTGGAGAGAGGCAGGGTAGAACTTAGAACTACAAGGAGAGTACAGTGGTACAGGTCAGTGTCTAGACTCTGAAATATGGCAATGTCCTGAAAGATA
Source organism: Ibycter americanus (assembly GCA_035590275.1). Taxonomy (NCBI): domain Eukaryota; kingdom Metazoa; phylum Chordata; class Aves; order Falconiformes; family Falconidae; genus Ibycter; species Ibycter americanus. Next base: position 64,677,815 of record JAVJGI010000062.1, read on the forward strand.
AGTTCTACTCAACCACATTATTTAAATTACCATCTTCCGTTTTCCTTTGCCTTTTGGTAGCCCCTCCATGGCTTACACCAGTGATAGGCAGTCAGAAACTTGGAAGGGGGCTAAGCAGTGTTTAAGGTCATGAAGTCTCCATTTAATACTGGTCAAGATAGCTCAGGACTCAGATGTGGTCAGTCAGTCATGGTGATCAAGACTGCATTATACTTTTGTACTGCCATGTTGTCAACCACCACGTGTTCTGGAGAACACAGAGGACAAAACAAAAAATTAGGGAGAAAAGAGAGGGTGAGCATCAACAAAAAAGAAAAGCAAGCAAGCAAACAAGACCAAAGAAAACCACACTATCTGCCTAGACGCTGGCAGCAAATACAGTTCTGTCAAAACTGTCATGCAGCTGACCCTTGACAGAGCGGTTTGCAGACAATGGTTCTAGTGATTCTGCAAACCTGGGAACCCTCAATATAACTATTTTCAGATACCGCTAAACACCCCTCAGAGACAGGCAGTTGTGAGATAGAAAGAAACATTAGAAGTCTTAAAAATACTGGGAGAATAGAAATTGTACAAAAATTTGTATTTAACTACTGGGGCTCTGAAGGTACTTTCAGGTCAGTTTTTAATGACCACACAGGCTAGGATTTTAACGAAAGGGGGTGGGTTTAGCATTCTCAACATTCGGTGTTGCAACAGCAAAGAAGGAAATACCGCTTCATGGAGCAGGATGAACAAAGCTTGACTGGGCGCCCAAGACTGTTAGATATGGACTGGGCAAGTGCCAGGCACTCTGGAGCTGCTTTCACAACACCCAGTACACAGACGGCAGGACACCATCACTGCCCGTTTAGAAGCGTCAAAGGAATATGTCAGCAATCATATCTGTCTCATTGCCCTAAAATCAAAAGCACTTCACACAACAGCTCATAGTCCAGACACAGGCATACATGCATACATACTAATCTGTATTTTTATGTTGTTAGATACTAGTAACACCTGGTCACAGTGGTAGTCAGGAACTATAGACCCTGTTACTCTAGTGCACCTCTCCTAAACACCACTCAACAGCTATTGGGAAAGTTCCACCCCCTAGAATACACCGTACGTACACACACACACGTATGCAGATGCTCATACGCGTGCACAGGCCACCAGGGGAAGCACTGGGCAGCCCAAGGCACAACCATGTCGCACTTATTTGTGAACCTAAGTCAGACATATAAGAGATCTTTTATGAGAAAATGTAACATGTCCCCAGCTGCCATTTGCCACCATATTGTAAGACAGTCTGTGAATCTCAGAAAGGGTAGATGCTTGAAAACCACATAAGTGTTTGGGGGTTTTTGTTTGGGTTTTTTTTTGGTTTTTTTGTTTTTTTTTTTTAATATTTTATTCTTTTAACGTAAGAGCTATGACCTCATCTATTCATATCCCTCCAGAAATTGAAGTTTTAAGAAAGACTTTCGGGCAAAAGAACCCCAGAAGAGTTAGGAACCATGGGAAGAGCATGGAAGTTAAAATGTAAAATGTTGTTTAGGTTCACATCTCTGCTAAATGCCTTCTCTACACAAAATAACTAGAATTCTCCTGCAAACTGAGTTTTTACAACTATTTAAGAAAAATAAATAAAAATAATTATGTATACTTCTAGCATTCTGTTTTAAAGGTTAATTTGTCAGAATGTTATGAAAATATTGCTTGCGAAATACAAGTGCATCAATGAAGTTCATATCCATTGTGGGAATCATGTAACAGGTATGCATCAAAGATTTTCTTCAGAGACTTAAATATTAAATTCTTTGTATCAAGACCCTTGATTAGCTCTTAAATGCCAAAAATTATATAAATAAACACAATATACCAACCTGAAGATGCAAACAATATTAGTAAGTAGACATTCAAGTGAGCTATTCATAGATGTTCTGTCATTAAACTGTACAGATGTTATACACGTATAAAAAATTACTTCAATGACATAAACTCTCTCATTTGCAATGAAATGGTGCATTTATGCTTTGAAGGCTATATCAGATATGTTTCCCCAAATATACAGGATTTTTCTAGAAAGAGCAACTACATTACTCTCTAGAGAGTCATTGATTTCTGTTGTATGGAGCCAATGGCTCAGAGTTGCTTATACTCCTGCAGTAAATGCAGACTTCACTAACTCATACTGTAAATTTTTAAATTCTGGCATTTGAGGCTAGATGTTCAAAGTAGGATGTATTTCCAGAGATGAGTGGCACTTTTCATTCAGATTAATTTATCCTATTTTTGCAGTGCTTCTGTACACAGACTGAAAGTCTCTCTGTATCTTTCTTTTGACAAGTAGAATTGGAGGCTGCAGAGCTTGTGGCTGCACTCCCTGCCTATAAATGTCAAACAACAGAAGTACATGCAGCATATGACTCAAAATATTTTTCATACCTTCTTCTCCCTAAATTTAGACTGTAATGCGTTAATGGTACAGATTAAACAATTGGGGGGGGCAAAAATTTTTGGGAAAAAAATTGCTGCTTGCAGGTGCAAGAATTGCACTGTTTAACTTAGCAGTAATAGACAAAATGAAAATGGTGACACTCTAGCCCTTCTGAGATAAACTGACTCCGTAATTCAGGAAAATTTTATTTTAAGTCCCTTGGAATAAAAACTGGGCAAATGAAGGGCTGTATTCACAGATACTGCCAACATAGATTTATTTAGCCAACAGCATTGTAGATAGATCAGCCTTTCCAAGGCTCAGAGCCTAAACTTAGGTCTTAACTCTGGCTGTGTAGCGTTCTTCTCAGGTCATTGCCAGTGCCGTGGTGCGGAGAATACTGAGGTGTGTTGCTCTGTGTCTCCATGTGTTCACTACTTCCATACAGTCAGCAACTCTAAAGGGCAAAAACACTGAAACATTATGGGAAATTAGAATTCTAACCTACTTACTCCCCGAGCCACAGAAGGAAATGAAAAACTTTCCTGGATACATGGCCTCACTTGGTTTTTGCAAAGGAAAATCTGAACTTATGTGTCTCAATAAGTGAATTGGTTAATCATAAAACTACTGCAGAAGCCATAGACATTATGAATGTGGATCTTCATTCCCCTCTCATTTATTACCAGTTCCAAAAAAGAATGTTTTTGTTTTTCTGAGGTTAAAAAAAAACCCACCTTCTGATGAAAGCAACTTGTTTTATTTCTATTGCATCCAAACTATTTGTCTCCTTTTAGCCACTCAAACAAAAAACCAATTATTCACTTATTCCTAGTTAATAGACTTTTTCTTAGTGGATTATGAAATTGGTTAGCAAAATTAGCTGCTTTTTTCAGTGTGTAATGTAGACAGGATGGCATGTAAACAGAACTATTTCTTCCTCCTCAAGGTGAGGTTTGAAGCATATTAGCTGATGATGTGTGTAAGTTTGTATCATCACTTTGCATATGATAACCATCTCCCCTTTGACACAAACAAAATTTAATTTGTCAGAACTGTCAATCTAGCAGCTTTCATGAACACTAAATTATTTTATTTTTAATTATTTGAGGGTTTTATTAGCATGTAAGCTAATAGAAATTTTCAAGCTCTCAAGCAATCATGGTTCAATAGTATATGACTTTCAATGGGAGTACAGATCAGTTCTTATTTTATCTAAGCTAGATCATGCCCAACTGCTCAGTTTCCTAGTGGAAGTAATGTGTAATAAGAATGAATCAAACAAAAAGATAATGTCTTCAGATGGTAGTATGTGCTAGAAAAATAATAGTTTTGATAGAATAGGAACTATCTCATATTACAGCTTGCTTCTACTGGCAGAAATAAATTTCAATTAACACATAATTAGTTTGAAATCCATGAAGGTATTTAAAGTATTTGGCTTTTGAGTTAATTTAAATCAAACTAGAGTACATCTCTAAAATAAAATGAAGCAAAATCAGCTTTCAAATAAATTCTGCAGAATATCTTCTAATTCTTATCTAATAACTGTCATATACAGGCAGTAGACATTTTTGGCTAGCTAATCACTGAATGGAGCAACTAAAAAAAGAGGCAGTATAGCTTTTTCACTGTTTAAAAAGACACAAGGTCATGAAACATAAATTGTTAGGGGTTTTAACCAATTTCAACAAAAGAAATCACACAGTGTAACTTCTATTATTCAGAGGTGGCATTTGTACATATTTAATGAGAATGTCAGTACATAGAACACATGGCTAATTGTTGAAATACCAGAATTCAGAATAGACACAAAACTACTTTCTCATATATTAAAAACAAACCAGTCTCCAGATGAAGAACCTGAACCTACAAATGGCTTAGCAACGGGATTATTCCCCTCTGCTCAGTGCTTTTGACCACATCTAGCATACAGCATCCTGTTTTGGGCTCTTCAGTAATGGTAACTGATGAATGGGCATGAGTTAAGCGAGGGGCCCCCAAGCTGACAGGCTGGAGCAGTTGCCCTCCCAGGAGAGGCTAAGGGACACGGTCTGGCTCAGCCTGGGGAAAGACAGCTTTGTAGGAGTCCAACAGCAGCCCCCAGTACCTACAGGGAGGCAGCTGAGATGGTGGACCCAGGCTTTTCAGTAGTGCATGGCAGCAGGATGAGGAATAACAAACATAAGCTGAAATAAGAGAATCAGACTTGATACCAGAAAAATCATTTTGCTCATGAGGACAGTAGGCACTAGAGCAGGTTACCCAGAGAGGTTTTCCAGTCTCTGTCCTCAGAGGGTTTCCGGATCTGACTGCAAAGCAGTAGTCTGATGTGGTGGTCTCACCTCAGACCCGGTCTTGTTGCAGCACTACAAAACTAGCCGGCTGCAACAAGGCTTTCACACACAAGGTTCCAAAAGTTCCTCTACTGTCCGTGCTGTTTCTTCATCCTCTTCAGGCCAGTCCACCCTGCTTCTTGCCTCTGCTGCATCCGGGTTCCTGGCTTCTCCTCCAGCCAGCCTCTCCTCATTCAGACCCCCTTCTTCTCTCAGCTCCTCCTGGGGCCTCTCCTCATCTCTCCTACATCCCTGGGCTCTTCTTCACCCAGTCTCCTCTCTTCCACCAGTGCTCCTCCTCTTCTGGACTCCTCAGTGCTATTTAGCTACTTAGCCCAAACAAGCCACAGCTGTACATTATCCACATCAGCCAACCCACCACGCCAGAAGTAAGCCCACAACTGTATATTATCAATGTTAATTAACCCTCTACAGTTCCGATCTCATAGCTAACCTTGCTTCAGCAAGAGATTCAGCTGGAGGCCTCTTGGGCTCTCTTACTACTTCTGTTGACCTGTGACCCTCTATGAACGTGGACAAAGCCAGACGGTGGGCAGATTCTACTGGAGATCAACAACCAAAATTATTTTCAAATCAATTAATAAATCAGTTAAGAAACAAACATTTTTTCAATGAAGCAACCATTAATTAATTTATCTGCCAAGATTTTGCCTTTAGCTTTTTAGCATTTTCTTCTTACTACAACTTTTTAGCAGCATCACATTAATTGATAAACTTCGTGAGGTCCCTTACAGCCTGAATTTTCATATAGTCCTGGCTATTTTCTTTGTCTCTAAATGCATGCATGTTTGGAGTTTGGTGGAATGCAATGCTCACAGCTGTGCTCTCATAAAGGCTGAGTCTTGAATGTTTTCCAAAGGCAAATCCACAGAAATCCTGCCAGAAACTTGTCTTAATAAGGCTTAATAAGCAAACTAGCAGGGCAGAAGCAGCAGCAAACCATCAACCAGTGACCATTCAGCAGTGAAACACAAGATGTTTCCCTGTGTCTTGCACCACCTATTTCAGAACAGGCTTTTCAAGAGTGATGCCCCAAACCATGTAAATATGAATCAAGTAAATTTTTTCCCCTGGAGCTAGAACATGCAGAAATTCTCCCTAATTTATACGCAGGTTTATGGCTTTTTAACATATTTTAAGTGAAAACATTTATTTGAATACCCGTGTATTATCTGAGAGGCTTAACCCTACACTCTCTTACCATTTGTAACATATGTTCTGGTCCTGTCAAGGAAATCACTTGAATTCCATGTGAAAGGGATGTAATCAAGCAAACCTCACCTGATAGTGATTCAGGCATCAAGACTTTTCCCTCTAAATTAGGGTGGAACAAATGCGCTACAGACATGTAGGACAATGTAAAGAAGAGATGTTACCTTTTCACGTAGAGAGGAATGTAAGGTGCTAACCACTTAGCAGAAATCAAGACCTCACATAGTGGGATGCTTTTTGAAACTTTAGAATCGTTACGTTCTGTGCCATAGACAATTTTAATGTAGGCAAATAGAAGTTGTTCCTATAGAGTCAGTTGTGTGCAGCACTCCTCCAACTTACTGTTTACTCCTAAGACAGTAGCTTATGTTGCATTATTCTTATATGCACCTCCTGATTCTTCCTAATTCTTTTGTGAACAAAGTTGCCATGTATTTTTCCGTCTTTTCTGCCACACTAAGAAACATAACTTGGGAAAAAAAAAAAAAAGCCCTTTCTTACTATTATAACTTATTTCTTAATATCTGTTTAGAAGTTTTTCTGGCACATAAGGAAAAAAAAAAACCCACACGCTAAGTTTCTAATAGTAAATGTACCTGCTTTGTCTGTAACATGAAAACAGTAATTACTTTAGAACTATAGTCTTCAAAACAGTTCAGAAAGAGATCTGTAGAGAGGCAACCCCCAGCTGGTGTGAAAACAATATAGGCCCCCACTACACCAGGCCTATATTAAAAATGCATATGCCATTTATTATCAAGTCTATCAAATAAGAATGGCCCAACTGCAGACAGCATGAAGATATAATCTCATGCATAACAGAACCACTCAGGCAAATGCACTACAGGAGACAAGCCTTTTCAAGCACATCCATGTTGTCTGCTGCAGTCTTAGATGATCTGAAAGAGTACGCTCTGCACGCATAGTGTCCCAGAGGAATATGACCCATCTGCCCCAGGCAGTAATTCTCCCATATGTTCTTATATATATACATAATGGGCAAACTAATGTACGAAAATCAAGCCAAACTAAGGCCTTAATACGACATTTCCTGCCATCCCTACTCTAAAACATGGACTGTTTCCCTCTACAATTCCTTCTATACTCTCTTGCATATGGTATTTTTTGCACAAGTTATGTGATCAGGGAACTGGGCAAGCATTGCCTGTTACACTGTACTAAATGAGTTGCAAAATTTAATTGTCTGTAAGTAATTTGCAGTTTTTTGTGTTCAGCTCCAGAGGTATGTGTAAAAAAGTAAGATTTTTTTCCCATTCACATCATAAATATTAGTACAGAAACATAAACACACACACAAGATTTTAAGCAGTACAGTCTCTAATTAGAAAAGAGCTATGAAAGAAAGTCCTAAAGTATCTGCTGGTATCACTCTCCTTATCTCCACTGCCTTCTCCATCCTGAAGAATGATCTCATTTACCTACATCTTGATCCCTGGTTTCTGAGAAATCCCAATCAAAATAATTATCTGTTTGGCTGAAGAGAGCTTTTAGGAATTTGTCACATCATCTCCTAAATCAACAGGGTCATCTCTGTCTGAGCAAGAAATTCCTCAACCATCTAAAGTTAAGCACTTTATTTTGTCTTTGGGGTGCTTTCAGGCCCTGTTATCTACAACAAAGAACTCCCATGGATGTGTAAAAAAACCAAAATATATCCCTGTTTTCTGCAGTGAGCATACGGTATTGAAGGGCAAAGGAATAAGCTGTCTAGCTTGAATAGAGTTCCAAAAAAAAAAAAAAGACAGAGTCTGAAAATGAAGACACATAAAGTTTTGCAGAGACAAAATGACATTTCAAGACCGTTTTCATTCTAAAGAGCTTAGAAATGTTTTATAGATTTTAGGAAAAGAACAGCAATAATTTTTCATTAGCTGGGTTTTAGTCTGATACCCAAGGTTGTTCTATTCTCTATTGTTTAGATACCACTGATCCCATTGATGTTAAGGATGACCGAAAATGTCAGTTCAAAATGGCCATAATCCTATGATCTACTGGCTCCATACCACTGAAGTTTTTCTTTTCATACAATGATTTTACATGAAAAGCTCTTCATGAGAAAAACAGAGCATTTTACCTTCCACATCCAGGTCATATTTTTGAATCACATATTGAAAATAATAACTGTCAGCCTAAATCAATGCTGAAGCTCTACTCCAATCATTTGCAAAAGTAGTGCGAGTAGTAAGGACCCGTAAAATTTGTTAATCCATATACTTTGCAGAAATGGCATATAAAAGGTAGAAACAGGTAGAGATTTTATGCAGGCAGAATCTTGACGGGAATTTAGAGTTTGGTCACCCTATAATGTCTCTTGCAAGTATTTTTCAGTTAAATGGAAAGTAAGTGCAGGGCTTATTGGTAAGGAGTTGTTACTGTTTTCTTAAGGAGCTTTTTGTTGACTTTTCTGCTTCCCCTGAGCTTTCTTGGATTAGAAAATGATTCTCCTACTCAAACTGCATGACATTTCTAAGAAACAACATATGGCATCCATTATTTTATCAAAGCCGTGTGCTTGTGGCAGTGGCAAGGCCACTGGCCTGAGGCTCCAAGTTTTGCTTGTTTTAAAATACTGCTGCTATCAGCTCTGTACTGTTAAAAACATTGGTTTAGTAGGATTTCCAGGAAATATCTTTTCAAAACTGATAAAGCCTGTAAGAGGATGATGCAAAGTGGTTTTGGTACCACAAAAAACTTAACAGTGCAAAAGGACATGACATTCCCTTGTCTTTGTATTTTGCAATCTCCCATGACAGCCAGCACTCTGGGAACTGAGGAATGAACACATCCCACTCCTCCATTCTCCCCTTCCCTTGTACTTGGCCATCCAACAGAGCTTTCTGGACATCTGGCAATAGTTCTGACAAATGACAACACATGTTGAGGTCCATGGCACAATACTTAGTAACTCTGAAGCATTTTGAATAAACTTACAGTCGTTTAATACATCACTTTTGTCACAAAGTAAACTTCTCTATGCACACCTAGGAAATCCCAAGGAAAGCATGGGCAGGTGGTGCTGTGCAGTACACAAATGTGCAGTAAGGGGTGATGCATTCAGGGTGGATCCAGGTGCCTCTCCATTCCAGTATTTCCCATACCCTCCTATTTTTACCCAGGACTTCTTTCACACATCAAAACCAGGCTCTGACAGCAATAGCCCTCCTTGAGAGTAAAATGATTGTGAAAGGGAAATTGATCTTGTAAGTAGGAATTTTCCTCCCAGGCTGCTCCCAGGCAGTGCAATAATATGTTTGGCTAACCATGGGCAGAAGCAGAATGCCACAAACTAACCCCAAAATCAAAGGCTTTTTTAGAATTCAAATACTTGGTTTCTGTAACAGTGTTAGAATAAAATATTTTATGGGATTCAGCTAATTGAACCCAGCAGAAAAGTCCTTCCCAGGGCTTCATTCTCAGTTCTCTCCAGCAGATACTTTATGTTTCAGCCAAGTATGTTGGCAAACCATGCAAACCTCTGTCACATTATCTAAGTATTTTTAGATTAATGGGACAAAGGCAAACTTATAAATAACACATCATCTTGCATGTCAGCAGTATGTTCCCGTCCCAAGGATGCTAAAACATCTGACAAAGTATTGGCAGAAAGCTGTGGTCTGTCCCAACATGTTCAAAGCAGGATGCCCGGGGGAGGTGGGGGAGGCAAACATCTGCAGTCCGCAGTAAGATGTTGTTTGTTTTCCCAACAGCAGCAGCAGCAACACCTGCCAATGCAACAGCATCCTTCCCTCCTAGTGCCAAAACTCAGGCCTAAGTGTGGCTGAAAGGGGTTAGCATGGGATGTCAGGAGACTTGGGGACTCAGTCAAACTTACCATCTGCTGCTTGTTTTGAGCTTCAGGGAAAAGAAAATTCCTTGCCTTACGCCAAGCATTGGTCTGAGCTGGCATGAGCTGGGAGGCTGCTGGGCTTCTGAATAGAAAGAAATTAATTTTGCTCCTTCCCACACACATTACACAGATGAAGGTCAGTAGATATATCTATCTCCTGCCACATTCTTGTGGTGAATGAGAAACAGAGTGGCCCTTTTCCCCATTCACCTCATAATTCCTTCCCCTCACTGACCACTACTTTAAACTTCCCTTGCCAACGGTGACCAGTCGTATTCCAAAGAAGAGTGTGAAAAAAGGCAGGCACCAAGTGAACTCCTTCTGCTGCAGCAGATACAGGATACCTAGGCCGTCTATGCATGACTAAACACTGCATCCACCCCTGGAAAGTGTACAGAAATGTATGGAAGTCACCCAAGACCAGAGTAGGCATCTGCATTTCTGACTTCAGCATTAGCCAGCCATGAGAAGCGGCTTTCCACCTTTCCACCCCAGGAGGCTTAGATACACAGATGGTCATACTTTTTTTGCAAGAAAGTATATTCTTGAAAAGAAGTATTCTGCTGTGCTTGGAATACTCCTTTGAGCAACCATCTACTTCCTTTGGTGAACCAGAAACTAGGGAAGACCTTTAGCTGACTCAAGGACATTAAGGTATGTGGAACCAAAAGTTTAGTTAATCATAAAAACGTGTGGTTGATACAGCCTTATCATGACAGTCTAAAATTACCAAGCAACAACTGATGATCTACTCTATGTTTAACTGAATCCTTTTTTCCCCTTGGCAGAGAAAACCTTTCCTTTTCCCAGTTGGTCTATTTAGGAATATTATTCAGCCAGCATTCAACACACCAAATTAAGCATGTTCCCCATCACAAGCCTGTTTTTTCAGAGTGGGTGCATAGGTTTTCAAATTTCTCCCAGTTACAAGGAGCATTTACCAATTACAGCCAATACTGCGGTCAAACTAGAGACAACATGGTCCAATAAATACCCTCTTTTTAAGAGCTATTCACACCCTCCAGCAACCCAGACCAGGGTAATCCATTCCATTTGTTCCTAGGTTGCATCAAGACAGTCAGAGGAAAATTAGGAATGCAGGTCTTTCCCCCCCCGCCCCGTTTTGTTTTTTAAATTGGTCGAAACACAATACAGGGGAATATTTATACCTGTGTGTCTCTGTATTATTCATATCAGGCAAATGATTAATGCTCAAGCCTATGAAGGTAAGCTTGGCACATGCACATATGAGCAAGGATTCCTATGATATATCAACTGCTGACTCTTTATTTAGCAGACATGAAACATATGCTTTGAAAGAATTTGTGCTAATGCTGCAGACGTCCAAGTTTAACAGATGAAAACGTGGGGGTGTCATATTCTGTGGAGATCAAATTTAAATTCATTCAGTGTCTCTCAGGCTCATGTCCTCATATTATTACCTTGTTGTGATGTTTCAGATTAATATCCATGCTGGCATCATACTATTATTACAGCTCTGTGAGTGCATGGGGATTCCTGACAAGATCTTCCATTTCATACTTCCTCAGTGTTTCCCAATGTCAGCAGGAACAGGACACACATCTTTCTTAGAAGCAAAAGCTCCTTCTACAGCTCTCAAGAGCGAATTGTCTGCAACAGCCACTTTCCTAGCAGCAAATTAAGGGGGCCATGTGTACATTGGTTAGTTCACAACACATACTAGATACTTGAAGCTCCCTGGCAAGGCTCTTCAAGGATACTGCTGGATATGTTTCCCTTATTTCGACAGCCCATTGCAATTACATTATTCCAGTGTTGCAAATGTAGGTTGTTCTAATCTAATACAAATATATGTTGTTCAAATTTTCTGCATATAAATTACTCCATCTTATATGTAACTTATACAAGAATGGCTACATTTTCTTGGAAACACCACTAAGATATTTTTTTCAGCCAAAGGCTGAAGCTCTTGCACTTGAAACAAAACAAGTTAAACACACAAAACAAAAGCAAATTGCTTTAAAAAGTTATTTCCATGCTTGTGTTTTTTTGAAAATTTTGGACTCTAGGTAGAATCACATAAGGACTGTTTTTATTAAATTTCGGCGTAGTAAGTATCAGAAATCTCTCAAGAAACCCTTCGAGGCATTGTAAGAAATCAGACAAAGCACAAATGAAGTGTGTCAGATTAAGTATCCAAACTTTGCCTGTTTTGAGCTCTGAAACTTTGGAGGTGTGAGTTACCACTGATATCTGTCCCGTTGTTATTTCATTGCATTTCCTCAGCAACATGCCTTCTATCTTTCTGCAGCATCAGCAACAACAACAATAAATATTTTCGACAGTATTTTGGATCTCCCAGCAGCCAGGGTCGTGCTGTTCAGTGAGGGACTCCATTGCTGTACTGGAAACTACAATAACCATCTGCCTCCAAAGAAAACAGTGACCTGCAGAGCGCCAGCAACCTCATATTGTTACAGCTCGGAGCACTCCACCCTTGTGGGACACACCGGGTCTGAGCTGCAGAGGGGTGGGAGTGAGCTCGCTGCACACAAAGAGGGGCTCTGGTCAACAAGAGGCCAAAGTCAGGCAAAGAATCCTAAACAGGAAAGCCAACAAAATATAAATGTTTTCCTCCTTTCCAGAGGTCAACATATGGCGGATTTTTCTCACGTGTACCACATCTCAGCCATTAACCAGGCAAGCCTCTGGGATAAGGGTCTCATGAGAAGGAGCAAGATTGCAATTGTTCTGGAAATAACATATTATATCCTGATTAAATAAAAAGCTGTGCTTCAGCAATTTGGCCAATACGAACAGCAGCTTGAGATGTTAGTGATTAAATTGCAGCTTAGGAATTTGTTCCCAACTATCAATTATTTAATACTCACAGCCTGGAGAAATATGAAACATTCCAATCACGCTTCTAGCCAGAAATAAGCAGCCCATTAAAGCAGATATTTTCAAAATAGTGAAGTTCAAAAGGAAGTCTTTAAGGGAAAGTGTTATAATTTCTATCAAAATGGCAACTGCATGTTAAGGGTAGAAGGGGAAAGGTTTCCCTAGCATGTAAGAACTCACTTGAGGACGTGCAAAGCAGAGAGAGACAGATGGCTTCTATCATCACAAATGGAATAAACTGGCAAAAAATTATCAGTTACAGGAACTGATGGAGTCAAAGTGACTTGCTAGCTTTCTTATATAGTAACTCTAAGGGTGAATTGATAGTCTTTTCACATAAATATAAGTCTCTCAGACAGCAAGGATAGTACTTTTGTTAGCAGGACACTGAGCAAGATTTCAGAGCTGCCCCTCAGCATTACTGTGATATCCTGTGCTGAACTCATGTGTGATGTACTACAGTGATACGTTATCAGAGCCACCAATGAGGAAAAACCTGTTGACTTTGAGATCCCTAGTAGCTGAACCACAGGTCATAAGGCCAGATAAGGAGGTTTAAGTGTGGGGATTTTTTGTTTTTTGGTTTTTTGCCAGTTATAGGTCCTGGCACAATTTATACCCTTAAATGCTGATAAATGTTTCACTGTAGTTGCATATTATTTAGCTGGATGGATCATTAGGTATTTGTACCTACACAATAAATGGACACAAAAGCAGAATACTACTACTAAAATTTCTTCTGACAAGGATACTTTTCATATCTCTTAATAGAGGTGCATTAATATACAGTAAAGAACCATTTATTCCTCTAAATATTCAGAAAAATATGAGCATGGTCTTTGTGCTAAGCATCCAATATTAATGCTATCCACATACAGAAGAAATAATTGACAACCTTAATCTATAATAACTGCACACTCCTGAAAATAAGTAAGAAATAGCCTCCAAAAAAAAGATATATTTTAGCCTTAGTATTCAGCAGCAGAGTATAAACATATTCAGAAGAAAATATCCTTAGGGGTTGATTTAAGCCAGTCTCTATGCAAACTACCTGGAAGATACCGCTATTGCACATCCAAATGTACAATCATATTTTTAAAGCCCTGAAGCCAATCTGTTCTCTACTGTATTGAAAACACGCATAATGAACAATAAATCACACACAATTTGTCGCTTTAGATAGTGGGGGTGGGGGTGGGGGTGGGGAGGTGGCTGGTATATGTTAAACTGGGACTGCATGGACTCCTATTCTAAATGAGAGGAAAGTGGGCAGAGGTTAAAATGCTGTCAGCCCCTGGTGAATTCCTCATTCTTCCATTGCAGAAATGTGTGCAAGAGAAAATACCTGCCAGTTCATCTAGTTCAGCCCATGCCTGTGGGAACGCAATAAATGGAACAGGGAGTGATGGACCTCTGAAGTGACATATTGTTATGTAGGGTTGTTTTTTTCTTTGTTTAAATAAATAGTTTCAGTCCCTGAAGTAACATCAGAACTTTGCCTATCCAGTTGCAGCATTATAATAAATTCCTGGTGTTCACTACAACATCATATACAACCTTTCATACAGTAAATGACTTCCATATATTATCAAAAATAATAGCCTTAGAGAGGGAATGATTGCTGATGGCAGGAGGATTCTGCTTAAGTTATACAGGGCACCAATTTTGCTATCTTATTAAAAAATCCCTACCAAGTCAAATCTTTGCAATAAATCCTTTCTCTCCCCATTTAAAATAGGTAACAAATGACTGTTCGTGGAAATTTGTGGGTACTACACATCAATACATACAGTTTCTGCCATAGCTGTTAAAATCCTCTCTCGCTGCTAAGCACATACAAACATGCCATGGAAACAACAGAACAGAGGAACAGTCATTTCATGTAAAGATTAATTTTGTGTTGAAGCTTGCATCTTTGTGTGTAATGGGAATACTGGAAGGTACTGACCTTGAGAGGGAGAAAACTTCAGCCCCTGAGAACCTAGATTCCAAATGAAGAGGACTGCTGAGGAGAGCAGGCTGGGTCACTAAGAAGCCTCCATGAGGAATTAAAAATTACACCTCTTTTACACAATCCCCTGTGGACTGCTGTACATATGCTTTAAGAGCACTACCTGTCTAAACTGTCAGGGCAACACTCCTGGTTCCACTTTGTATTCTGGGTCACATCACATGGGGGCACCTCAGACCTGCAAGAGGACACTTTGGATCACACCACTACTGCTGCTCCAGACCCAGTCCGCCTTGCAGGCACTGCTGTATAACCAAGTTGGCAATCCCACACTCTTCAGTACATGAGGCAGTGTTTCTTCAACAAGTTCCCCTGGTTGCTCCCAGAGAAAGAAGGCCATGAAAAGCAATGCCTTCTTGGGAAATAATTTTGACAATGAAGTATTGAAATTTACATCAAGCAAACCCTATGCTAAAGAAGAAAAAGAACCACAAAATTCAATTGTAGTATCTATTGTCTCACAAAAAAGTGAAATTAATTCATTCACATAAACATAGTCTTTTACATTAAAGGCACTTCTGGCTCCCAGAGCTTCATGCCAACTAAAAGTATGCATGTTGGTATAAATACTCTGCTCAGCAGCCTACAGACTTTCTAATAGGTTTATTGTACGCCACTGAATATCAAGGTTAATGAAGAAAACCTTGTGTTTGCTGATGAATTATTCCTGCAAAGTTTGCACCAGAAAATTGCCCTGCTTCATCAGAGTCCAATTTCTTTTTAATACAGATTTGAACCTTCAACTTAGCAGAAAAGAAAGTGGGAAGATAAGTTCCTTTTTCTATACTCTGTTATCAGCCATACAAGAGTGGAGCTTTCCACAACATCAGGATATACAAATCTTGTCCTTTAGAAAATAACCTGTCTAACCTCTTTTGCATTTGAAATTTCCACATTCCTTTTTCATGAAGTGTATACTATGACCTTTGTAATTAGTTTTAAGTAGCTTTCTGATAAAAGATCTATCTGAAACCTGCTGAGGTCACTTAATGAAGATAAACTTTTAAACACACTTAAAATGTCAACTGGATTTTTCTTGTCTTGGTACCTACATCAACATTCTGTTGCATAAATGCTAAAATCATAAATCAAATTCTGAGTGTTAAACTGCAACTTACTTAACACCCAGGTGTTAGTTACCAACAGACACATCCATCTGTTGTTCTCTAGACTATTAACCAAGACTGTTATTAGTGTTGGAGATCATGAAAGACATACCGTGACACATTTAAATGTTTCATATTTCAGTTCACTTTCCCATTAAACTAAATGTGTTGGGTTTTTTTTTTTTAATGAGGCAGAAAACTTTATTTTTAACTGAAGAGTTTCTGAACAACAAGGTGATGATGTCTACTGCCACTTACACAACTAAAAGATGCTTCAGTTGCTGATCTCCTGGATGGTTTAAGCCCATGGACAGAAAACCAAGTTTTGGTGCTATTCCTGAGCCTTTACGCTGCCCATGCATTCCCAGAATACAGATCTTCTGCTTACCACACCCTTTTCAGGCACTTGGACTCAGTGATCATTGTAGGTCCCAGCTGAAATATTCTGTGTCTGTCTCTTTACATTGAAACTCAGTGTCCAGATTAGTGTTCTGAGACTCACTGACTCCACAGTCTGTCAGAAAAGCTTTTTAACTTGCAAAGTCATCTCTTTAGGTTCCACAGAGCCTCTGAGTTATCTCCTTTAATAGGTCAGATAAAGTTTTGTTTAAGAGACTTCCTGTATGCAGCAAAGATGAGTAAATAGAGGACAGTGGATGCTGAGAACACTGCTCTGTTTACAGCTGGGGAAACCGTCAGCTGGGAATACTTTGCACTGCTTTGCAATGACATTCAGGCACCGGCTTACTTGGGGAGAGCACTCCACAACAGCATCACATCAGCTAAAACACCTTTCTGCCCTTCTCATCTCTGTCATCTCATTGCTGCAGAGATTGCAATGGTCTTAGTTTTCCGCTGATTGATTTATGACCTCTGATAGACTTTATCCACTAATTAAATGGGAGATTAAAGCCAAAGCTTTAAGCTAACATTGCAAGTTCAGTGCAGGAGAGCTGTCAAAACGGCGAAGAGGCAGGCAACCACATTTTGCATTAGCTGAAGCAGTGGCTTTGACTTGGCTGTCCACTGCAAATATAACAAAATCTAGTACTTCAGTAGGAAGTACCAAGGTATTACAACAACCCTGTTCTCCGCTAAAAGAGGGAGCTGGCAATTCATCACTGACTTGAAAGTGAAGGTTATTTTATCTATTGATGGTATTTGGCCATCCAGGTTCTCCTAGTCAGCAAGCTGGTTGGGAAGACTATCTCCAAAAGAAGGCGAGGGAGGCATTCCAGCTTGGTCTTCTAAAGACTTTCCATCCACACATCTGCATCACTTCAGTTTTGTCCATGGTGAATTTTACCCAATTTTCTTCACCAGAGCAGGATCTCATGTTATGTGACACCTGAGCCATGGTACTTACTGTTTCAACGGACAATGAAACACAGAGTCTGCTAATGGTCTGCTAGCAGAGCAACTCTTCTTACTTCATAGCCTCTCTCACCAGAGAAAAGAGTAGTTTACTTCTTTGTATGTTTCACAGATGGGGGAAATGCCAGTGCGAATGAAAATGTTATTTTTATGTTAGCTTTGTATTGACTGTCCTTTGTAAACCTTAAATTATCAACAGTTGTAATGACCAACAAGTCATAATACTCAATGATATGTGTTTTCTAGGGGAGGAAGCTTCTAGTTACTCTTCAAAGATGCTATCAAATGCTCTGAGAAGTGTTTGTGTGAGGATATGTAACATGCACATATGCACACTACATGCTCAAAGACAAAGCACACAGTGCTGTATCAAGGACTTGCACAGTGGAGATGTCAAAAGAAAGAAAAAATTGAACAAAAATCCATCTTTCAGGGTTGTTCTAATAAGCTTTTTCCTGCTCAGCCCACTTTAGAACCTGCCCATACGCAGAACTGTACTTTATATGTAAAAAAAAAAAAGTTAAAAAACCACCCTAATTGCACGTAGAGAAGAGTATATCTAAATTAGCAAATCTTCTCCTAAAGGGATATTTATTTTGGTTTCACAGTTTCACAGTTTACTGGTCACGGGGCTGCTTAGTCTTTCTCTGAAGACGTGATCCACTCAAAGTTTAAGCACACTTCAAAATTGCTTTTTAACTGAAAAGGTAGTCCACTTACAGATTTGGGCAAACAGTAACAATTTCCAGGAATTTTTTGAAGAGGTAAGTTCCAGAAGAGACCATTCTTTAAAAAAAAGTATATTTATTTACTTGCATTCAGACTTTCTCTGTGGTTTTCTCTTTTTATGTTTTTATTAACTTAAATTTTAAAAGCAATAAAATTGAAAAAAAGTTTAGATCACTGGGTTTAAAATGAAAGATTATAATATTTCAGCTATTTATGTATAATGTAAGTCAGAAGTAGCAGAATGTATTAAAGTGTCACTGCAATTAGCATGCATTGAAACAATATAAAAGGAATTTTTAAAATTCTGAAAGAGTAAAACTTAAAAATAACTAACTTTCCAGAAAGTTTCAGAAGCTTTTTTTGGAAACAAAATTGAAAACCTATTTATTTTTAAATCTTCTAAAAAATATCATTTTACGTTTTTAATTCTGTTATTTTTTGTGGGGGAACATTTTCAACTTTCACAAGTCCACATTAA
Source organism: Ibycter americanus (assembly GCA_035590275.1). NCBI lineage: Eukaryota > Metazoa > Chordata > Aves > Falconiformes > Falconidae > Ibycter > Ibycter americanus. Next base: position 64,696,255 of record JAVJGI010000062.1, read on the forward strand.
TAAGGATGGAGTGAAATATGTATTAGAATGTAAAGAATTATATTTTTTTGGCATTTTATTGCATTAAAAGATTACAGTGACTGTCTTCAAGTGGGTTTTTATTGGTATAATGACAGATTTACTTAAAGTACTTTGATATACTTAAAGATTTACCTAAAGAATATTTTAATATATATTAATATATATTAAATATGTTACAAAAATATATTTTATATATATTAATATATATTAAATATATTATAAAAATATATTTGCTATACTTTGATTTACTTAAAGAACTTTGATATGTTCAAAACCCAAAACCCACAGCAATGGAAGATTCAGATATTCTCCTGCCATAGAGGAGGATAAGTACAGAAAATGGCAGCTACTGTCCTTGGCCTGGGGTCACAATGGTGTCTGGAAAGAAGCTAAATCTGTGAGAGTAGGTGCTTTCCCTGGGGAGCAAAGGGATTTGCTGTTTGGAGCAGCATGTGCTTGCACTGCTATAAGAGACAAGAGTAATTACCAGGCAGGAATACAGCAGACTTACAGTACTGAACAGGTCCAGGAGAAACCAGAATCTGAGACCTAAATGGACCCAATACTTTGCCAGAGAAAAGCTGGATATTTGGACAAAGAAAGCACTTTGTTGTTGACATTTTGCTTCTGTGCTGAGTGAAACAGGCACTTGTGCACATTTCTGGTTAATAACCTGGATTTCACCCAAGAAATACCTGACATATCTCATCAATGTCATCTCTTAAAGGATGCAGCCTATGATGCCCAGAATATTGACTGACTGCTGAGGAAGAAACAATAATTGTACTTTTTTCTAGCTTTTCCCACTTCATAAAAGGGGTAGAGGGAGAGAATGTGAAACTAGAATTTTCTCTCTAAAACAGAAAAAAAGCTGAGGTTTTACCATTTACAGTAACCATGTTAAACTTTTAGTGAAACAAATTATTTTGCTTCTGTGAAATTATAGGAATGCTTCTTGACACATTATACTAGTGAAGATGACATATAAATTATTCTAGGGCCATATAGCTCATTTTTCTGTTTGGAAAATGTATTTATTTTGATTATCATTCTCATGTGGAGATAACGTCTAGCATTCCCACAGTTTTTTTCTTCTGTATCAGGTCCGTACTGTATTTGTGCCAATTTTAAGAGGCGCTGTTCACAGATACTTGTTACATTCTTGCAATAAAATGTGACCACTTCCAAATACAAGTCTCTCAACCCCAAATCCCACCTGTCAAACAAAATTCAATTTTTCCACTCACTTTCCAGTCACTGGGGTTTCTCTGTCACTCACATTCTTATGAGTGTGTCTTAACAGTTGTCCAGAAGGCAATAGCAATTATGGATGTCACCAGATATGAGTTAGCAACATCCAATGGACTTTTATCACCTATGGTCAATAGCAATGCACTCTCATAATTTGTTCTAAGCGAGTCCCTGTGAAACGTAATTCAGGATAAGCATTACCCTGGTGCTTTTACAAAGACACTAATTGATCCAGATGACCACATGGGTCCTGTTTCAGCAGTGTGTTTAAGCAAGACACCTAACTTTAAGATTAAAGGTAAGCTTGTGCTTAGACATTTTGCTGCCCTTGGGTCATAATGAAGGAACTTATTACAAAGTTACAATAGACTCTTAACTCTGAATTTCCTGCCTTTTATACTGCGAAAGCTCACCCTTAACCTTTCTGTAACAGGGATTTTTCACTTAATGCCCCAAGGGGTTAAAAGACAGATGAACTGGTGGTAAGAAGAGGTACATAAATGCTTTGCACATTGACAGAGCCTAACCTGGAATGTGATTTGCAGAAAAAATGCTGCCATATGTTGAAGAAAATCTTCATATCTGCTTTTATTTCTTTAATACCTTCCAGACAACAGAACGGGACATGGCTTCTATTGGAGCAGTGGTTTAAATAGTCATACAACCACTGGTGTTTGGGAGACATACTGTAATGCCTGCCTCTAACCACTGCTGTAACTCAGGCTCCAACAAGCAGGAAATCTGAGACCCATTACCCTTCCCTGTTGCTTTTATTATTGTGGTGCACCGCATGCAAACATCTAATCTAGGTGAATATGCAATTAGTTTCCAGTGTCTACAGAGCACTGGCAACCTCTCCTGGCAAAACCGCTGCCAGGCTGAATTGAGTAGACTGTTGAGCAGATGGAGTGTTTTACTATTCAGGATTAAATACCTGCTGACTTTCCATGCACAGTTCAGTGTTAAAAAGTAAACACATAGGTAAAGGTTCAGAAAAATCAGAATCTAAAAATCTTTGGACCCGGCTTTAGAATAAATCCAAGCCTAACAGCAAAAATATTTGACACCATAAAAGATGTTTTGGGGTTCCCCCTCCCCCCCCAAAAACCCCAAAACAACAAAGCTTTGTGAGTTAGTTATTATGGTAAAAATGACATATTTAGCAAAAAAAAGGAAACAACTTGATTGATTTGGATTCAGTTACCACTAGCAGATGAGAAAATTGTACAAATCCATTAGATGTATTTTTCAGTGATACTGTAATTAAGAAAAACTAAAATGAGACAACATTTGCTAATTTCCAAAACTGATGTGCTAAAAAAGAGAAGTATGAAAGGCTTGCCTGAAGTCTAAAATTGAGAGGAGAGGACACAATGTCTAAGAGGTATTTAAATCCTTCTTTGCAGGGGGTATTAGTTAGGGTTTGTGACCAGGGTGGGTCACAGTGTGAACAGACTGATATGCAAACAGATGCAAACTGACTGATAATTTTATTGCTTCTATAAAGGTCTTCATGTATGCAGAGAAGTGCAGACAGTCTATGATTTTCTGTACCCACTTTATAGTGCAGTCATGCTTAAATGTGGTCCAGGCCTAGGTCTTATAAATCCAATCTGAATGGTGATTCAGCACACTAGTTCTCACCTCTCAGAAGAAAGCACAAAATATCGACTAAGTTGGGCAAAAGCCTCTGTACTGTGCCGGTGGATCACCACACAACTGAGATACAAGAGATGCAGTACCAGCAGTGTCTAGCTGCATGGTATGGTTAGAGTGCATGTTTTGGAAGAGATGACAAAAGTTTTGCTTCTAAATCAATTTTAACATCATTGTCAATTGTAAAATTCATAGATATTCCTTGCAATAGGACCAAAACTCATGTGTATCCACTAAGGTATTAGCACTTGTAGCAGTGTTTTAAAATGTAAGGCCAACTTTGTCTGTGCTCGGTGCATTGTTCAGTGTTGTGAAAGAGCTGCTGGTTTATACCGCCCACGTGTTGGCAGAATGTGGGTACCTTTCACCATGCCTTTGACTGCCCAGGGAATGGTGTTGGCTTAAAATACTTGGAGCCAATTACATTTAGGCTCCTTCAGGATCAGGAAATGGTATGCTGGACAGCAGACTCAGCCTCAGCACCCGAGGCACTGCCTGTATCCCAAGTGTGAGTGCGCATCGCAGTGCATCTTCTAGCCAAGGCTTGCTTGCTCACCTCCACCTGCATTGCATGGTTATATACCACAGCTCCTCCTGCTGCTGAGAGAGTTCTGCTATCACCCACGTAGGAACAGCTTTGATGCAATGTGAACAGCAGCTCAGCCAAGTGCCGAACTCCTCATGGCTTTCATATTGCCAGCCCCGTGATGGGCTGAGACGGCTCTCATCAGACTGAGTTTTCATATTTTCTTTAGGAAAGCCATAACACAAACAAATGAAGTGGTCATAATTACAGCTTCAGTTTCCTGTGATCAGCCAGCTTTAACCTAGCAAGAAATGAAAATAACTTTTTACAAATTCAGCTGATAGCTGTGTTCAATATTTAATGACATACAACATTTGGCTCCAGTCTAACCCTAATGTATTAAATTATGATGTCTCAATGTAAACTGTCATAACACCTTTATCAGTCTTGATTGTCTCTGTTAGAGAGATTTTGCATTTTGTTCACAATGACAAGTTTTGTCTGCATAAATTTCATATATGTTTTAATAAGATTTGTATGATTGACTACTACGCTGACTGTTAAGAGCCACAACACCAGGGCTAACTGGTATTCATAACCCCTAGAAATTAGTCTTGTTGAATGCCAACCAAGAACAGCATGGACTGTGTGTTGGACTGCTCTTTGCTGAATGTTGTGGGATAAGTGGATCACTTTCTGCCAGTTCTGTCAACAGTTTTCACAGTGACATTATGAAAAACCAACATCTCTCAGGCCGAAAGCAAACTTCACACATTTTGAAATAAATCATTCTTGGCAGCTTGTATCAAATGACGATGGAAAAAGTTGTGGGAGTTCAGCCTCTCCTGCTTTTATCTGGAGTCCTGTTGTCTGATTAAATGCCCCGCATAGCTGGTTCAGAGGACTGCTCACTTTTTAAATCCAACGGGCAAGTCTGATGTCTGGAGTCAGGTTATACATTTGAAGAACCAAACTGAAATGCTCCTTTGACTTTCTGAAGTGGTGAGATTTGATTCAATTCACCTACTGATATTAACTAAGTTGTCTGAACCTTCCCTCAGTGATCCACATCATCATAACACCTTGGCACTGTTGTCACAGAGACTTGTTATACATTGTGAAAAGCCAAATCTAGGGTGAATCCTTTTTTGTGTCAAAGCATAGAAGTGTTTAGATCTATGTAAGACACAATTTTACTCGCTCCTGTTAAATAATGATGCAAAGGGACAAGTCTGAAGGTGTTTGGGGCTCCATGAAGAAGGAACAGCTCTGTGGTGCCTCTTTTAAAAACGGGTCAGTTTTGTTGGTAGATTAATTGCTATTCCATACTGGTTTGTGATTTATATCACAGGGGCCTACAGTTCTGGATAGGAGCCATTTTTATTATTACAGGAATTTACAGAAATAATCTCAGGGCTACAGATCCCTTTAGACAGGCATTTCAGACATGATTAAATGCCCTTGCTGGAAACAAAAATCTCTACTTAGTGCAATGGGTTTCACATGGGCCCCGGAGCCATTCTTCTGCTCCCATTCTACTGGCAGAGATATCCCATCACCTTGAAACAGCTCCTCTAGTCTGTTGTTTTCCCCCAAAGCAGTACAAGATCCAGTTTTCCTTCATGGATCTTTAACTCTTTGGATCCCTAATGAAACATGAAGGCACAGAAAGTGAGGGAACTGGCAGATTTTCATTCTGCAATGCTAATGCCTTACCCCTGGTACTAGTCAAATTGAACAGTAACTGTGCTGCAGTATTATCATGCCCTCTGCTGCAATGGAGTGGGAGTAAGGTGAGGCAAGAGAGAAAGACATTGCCTTCCTTCACAAAGATTAAAATAAAATAAAATAAAATAAAATAAAATAAAATAAAATAAAATAAAATAAAAAGAGCAAAGACTGTCTACTTTGCTGCCAAAAGTCCCTGGTGGCTGGACATTTTTAGTATGACAACTGACAAACTACAGCACAATTCGTCAAGGACTCACAGAGTGCTTGAGAAAAACCTGGCATTCAAGCTTCACATCTGAAATTGGAACTTGTGCCCATCTCACAACTGCTCCAACCCGAAGAAAGTTAATCTCCAAACTGGAATTCCAAGTCCTTTATGTCTAAGATCTTGAGGTATTAGACCCATTGAAGACAGGGTGACTCTGATCTGATATTTACATCCAAAAGGGAAAGTGATTTCAGGGGCACATCCGGGTCTCCTGCCAGCTGATGGACCACACTGAACCACCTAGGTAAGGTGCTGCAAGCAGTCAGGGGCAGCAAGCACTGACTTGCAGTGATGAGTTACGTGGTGAATGTACGGCTGCATACCAACATATTTCCCTGCACACTTCCCTGAGGGAAAGGAACATTTTTCAACAGAAAGCTAATCACTGCCACCACTTCTGGCTTCTTTCTAAGCCAGCCAAGCTGCGTGAGTTTAACTGATAGCAAAACAGAGCTTTCTGCATACAGCAGTTTTCATTTACTGTGCATAACCACACAATAACTGAAAGAAATGTGAGGAAAAAACCACAGCAAATAAACCAGCTGATATTAAACTTGGAGTGGAGTTGTCGATGAGTACAGGGAGAGTGCTGTGGTGCTCTGTGGCATGCAGCAGTGCCAGATACTCTTTCAGCTTGCAGACGAGGTAGATCGGTGAGACCTGAGGGGTACCAGGGGTACCAGAGAGATGTTTCATGTTACTGGCTAGTCCAGAAATCAGAGGTGGAAGAGAAGGCACTCCGCTCAGCCCATACCTGAGAGCAGGAGGCCTGCACATCTGCAGCAACATGAGCAACCATGGGCATAACAGTGCGGTGTGAGTCTTTCCCCATGCAGAGATCCTTGCTCTTGGGCCTGTCAGCGTGCAGAGGTGCACCATCCCATCCTCTGGCTGAGGCAGGTGCTCCAAGGTCCTGCTGGGTTCCTGCAGGCTGGCTCTGACTGCAGCAAGCCTCTGCTCCCAGCTGCAGCAGCTGCTGAAGGCTGCTATCAAACAAATGCAGAAAAAAACCCCGAAAACTGCCAGTCATAACGCAGCCATTTCTTCAAAGAAGCGGCGGTGTGATGGTTTTCCAAGCAAAACAAAAGCATGCTGCCTACTCTGTCCCACTTAGAGCTCTGCAGTGAGGTTGAAAGGGATGGGATTTGAGGATGGATTTTCAGAAAAATGAATAAGTAGAAAGAAAAATAAGTAGAAAGAAACCAGCTGGCAACATCTGGAGAGAGGGGCTGGGTTTTGGCTTTGCATTATTTAACCTTTCTGCTCAAACTACATGGGCTTCTATTTTCAGTAAACGGTTAAGCAGAACTAAACTAATTTGAAGAAAATGTTCAAAAGTTTTTTCTACGACACGACAACACACTTGGTTGTGTAAAGTAGTTCAACTTTTATAAAAGCTCCTATTATTTGGAACTGCTGTAACTATAAAAATCTATCTCTTCAGCAATCTGTAAACAGCCATACCTTTTCAGTGAAAATACCTCATTGAAAAAATTGTCACCTAATTTTTTTTGCAACTGTGCTGGCTAGGGAACAGACTGGGACTGTAAGAGCTTCTCTTTGAAGCAACATAAGAAAGGCTGGTGCAGGAACCAGCTCTATTTGTGTTTACACAGAAGCTTAAGGTGCTGGCACTTTCAGAGCTACGGTGGTATGAAGGCTTTGAAGACTAAAAGTTCCTGGGCAAAGTACTGAAAAATAAGAAACATTTAGAGATTATAGGTGTCCCTCTACTGAAATAAAAAGGAGGAAAAAAAAGAAAAAAAGAAAAGGTCTTTGGGTGAGCAAATTAAAAACTATCAGTTGGACCTTAAGCTTTTGCATGAAAAAAAGGCTCTATCATGACAGTTTCAGAGAGGGAGACGAAAAGAGAAAGAACTTCAGAGTAGCAAGTAGATGTGTGTGTGTGTGTGTGTGGTGCAACTCACGCAATGCCGTGGATTAATTACAGAGTTTAACCTTTCCCATTTTAGGTGCGTTTAAGTTATATTCTTTAAACTAATAGTGTGTGATATAAGCCTCAGGCCAGCAGGGACAATAACAGATGTCCAGCTATGACATGAGTTTGCATGATGAAATAAAAATTATAGCAGTCTCCCCAAACTTAATATATGACAAATATGATCTTTCCTGACAGAAACTAGAATAAAATCATGCTTCAGTTATTTAGGGGGAAAGAAAACAACCAAAGAAGAAAAAAACAAACAAACAAACCCCCCAAAACAAAAAACAATTAATGCTTCAGGTATAACAGCTTTCTTAGTGACATATGACAAGCCACAGACTTGGGGTCAAATTCTGGAATTAAAAGGTGCATTCAGCTTAAAAATAAGGGCCTCTTGCCACCCTCTGTTAGTTTCTCTGGCAGCTATGCTGTAGGGTTGTCTCTGTGCCATAGTCCTTTTTATCTTTTACCAAATATGCCAGTCCGGCACCTTTCCTTGCAACAACCTAAAATTTTCAGTCCTTCCCCAGAGATCGTTAAGGCTCAAAGCTCATTCCTCATGATCAACATCCAATTTCTGTGTTGGGTGGTCCCTCATGTGACTCTACCGAAACACCTGGTGCTGGTAGGGGACAGGAGTAGACATGATGATCAAGCAGAGCATGGATAATCGCTGCAATTGGTTTGGCAATGAGGCAATGAGGACAGTTGATTTTTTGGCTAGTCCAGGTCGGGGTACAAATCAGAGAAGAAGGAACATGTCATCCAAGCTATAGCATCTATATGTACAAACCCCCAGGATGAGGGGGCGGGGGGGGAGGAGGGGGAGCCAGAGATGAAAAATATTCTTTTTTTTTTTTCCCCCCAATGAAAATACAAGTATAAAACAGCTACATGAGTTACTCTACTGGGCTCTCTAGTTCTATTTAATAGCAATCAAAAGAAGTGAATATAGAGATAAAATACCATTTAGCTTGCCTACAGTGAAAAATACCATCTCTAGTGACTATCAGCAATTCTTTGGGTGTCTTTGATGTTCAACGTTTCTGCCTTAGACTACCAAAGGTTTGTTTGTTCACATTAATGTTCTTGCTCATTTTCCCATATATCTATTTTCTCCAGACTTTTATGAGGTACCTTCTGTCCTATGATCTCAACCTGAATTATCTTTTAGGTGTTGTTTGCATCTTCCTACCAGCTCCTGAAGGATACTTTTCAATTGCTAATCTATTAGTCATGCCGTAAGACAGCTGTTTTTAGACTTTAACTTTTAGCAGAGTAGGGCTTGTCTTACAGTGAAAGAAACGTTGTTCACTGAGGTCCCTATGTACAAAAATAAAAACAATACATTGATGTCATGCCAGACACACAGTCCTTATAACCCAAGCAGACATGGGTCAGGCTGAATCATCAGTGGACACGAGAGTTGTCTCACCTGATTATCTACAACACCACAGAGTTCAAAAATACCTCAGATGTGACCTTTACAAATAGAAAATTGTTTCTTTCTTCTCCTACCCACCCACCCCCCACCTTTGCCCTCCAAGACTGCATAAAACATTGCTTTTTTTCTCAAAGGCTTTTGTTAGTGTTGCAAATATGTCCTGACATTGGGGCAAATCTTCAGCATACACTGAGCAGAGATAGGGGGCAGGACTCCTATTAACAGTGATCTAAGTTGTTTAATTCTCCTGCAAGCTGTGCTGAAAATGAGCCCTACTGTGCCATGCCGCATCAATTAGGACACAGTATGTGACCTGAAGCAACGGCTCTAATGCAAAAAACTCAGTGTCAGAGTGTTTCAGTTTGTGAAAAAACAAGGCACAGGAAAGCGATTGTGAAAGATGTTTTTATTTAAAGACCCAGTGTCATCTTGAAAGTCACAGATCCTTCTTAAATCTTGTTACATTTACTATAATCAATGCAATGTTTACAGTTATGCAATGAAATAACTTTATATTTTTATTCTTTTACATTTTAGTGTTTCGGTATGACTGTTTCTTGTATAGACAGTTTGTCATATTATTGCTTGTATTTTTTTAACATTACACAAACTCATTTCAGGTTGCATATTATGTTATGGTATTACTGTTTTCAAATAATCCCTGTAAAGACTGTCCTCTGTCAGAAAGAAGCATCTGTTCTTTTGGCTGCAACAGCAGTTTTAATTTCTAAGTATTTGCTCAACTTTTTACGTTTTTTTCTGTCTACTTCTAAAATTGCATTTCAGGTATCTTGATAACTAAGTCCAGGGTAGTCAGGCTTTCATCAAAGTTTTCATGTTCTGATTTCTTGGGGTTTTCTTTCTACTGCATAAAAAACCAAAAGGTGGAAGTCTGTGAAATATTTTCTTTCCATAATAAAGAATATATTTAGCACTGCATTGCCACGTTCCACACAATAGATGCAGGGAGCCATTGCTGTGGATGTATGCCAAAGCCATGTTTCAAACTCTTTGACAGCAATCAAATGAGAAGGCTGCATGGATTTGCCCAGTCATCTGACATTTTGTCCTCTCTAAAACAAAGTGATGATAAAGACTTGTGCTCTTCACTTTTAGGTGGAACTATTTGTACCTTGTCTTCAGGAAATCAACCAGCAAGATAAATTAATACTCTAACCTACTCTAGGCAGTAGGCCTTTTGGCAGTTTGAACATTCTGGTCATTTTTACTGACGTGTAATGCACAGGAATAATCCATCAATGTGCGTTCCATATGCGGCTACACTCAAGCTCAGGCCAGACTAAACCCCCACCTGGGAAGACCCACAAGTTTTAGACAAATCCAATATGCAGGATCACATCTTTTCCTCATTCATACCAACACCTTTTACAAGCTGAGTGATTGAACTTCACTATATCTAGGCACTTAAATGATGAAAGTTAACAGTGCCAGGATATACTGTTTGCTAGGAAAATGCAAGTAGCAGAATACGTTTTGCCATCCCCTAATCCTTAGATAGGGAGAAATGAGAGTTAAAAACAAATAAAAACAGATCATCAAACACTTTGTAGTCCTAAATATCAAATCACACTTTTTCAAGACAACTAAATGAGATGAAGATCACAGTACAAACTATCCAATAAATAAAGACCACCCAGAGAAGAAAAAGTATAGCAAGCCAAATGGAGACATAACTAACCACTCTACACAGCAAATGAACACAAATTAAGTTAAGCTAGACTGAAAATCAAAGTGAATTACATGCAATCAAGGATCAGAAAAAAGGCAGGTCCTAAAAGTATTGCTGGCTTCTTTCCATCTCCCTTTGTGTATCTGATAATAGCCAATACCATTATGCATCTCACCATCACTGAATTAAATTTATCTGATTAGAGGAATTTCAGTATTTGTGAGGATGTCTCTTACATTTCCAGGAGTGTTGTGCTTTAGTTTCAATGGTCACTGGAAATAAAATGCCCCTGTCTGTGACCAACAAATGTCATTTCATACGATAGATCTTTTTTGAGGATAATTCCAGTAATTGTTTTCCTTTCCCTCTGACAACCAGCAGCAAGAACATAAGAGAAAAGATAAACCTTTGGAAAAGCTAAGGGAAATACGAAAACAGAAAACACACATGAAAAACAAATAGTGGAATCTCATTATAAATATTAGACTAATATTACTTTAAGTCATGATTTCAAATTAGATTTGAGTTGCATAAACTTGCACTCATTCCCAAGAGTATGCATTCAGAGTGAATAGCAGAAGCCCTACTCCAGCTGAGCAGTTCAGTAACTCCAATAGAGATACTTTTTTTTCTGAAATGGAGCACATGTTAATACAATGGGAAACTAAGAATAGTTTCATCTTTTTCTACTCAGCTGGGCTATACCGACTTTAACCTTGATCCAGAAAACACCAAACAACTGCGCCTGTCCATGGGTGATCAAGCCTGGTGCTTCTGAAAGCATGAACTGAATGCATCAATTAGACAACGTAAAATGGGAGTGGGAGCTCAAAGCGGAGGCAGGGGAAGCTGAACAACTCACAGTGAACTTTCTTGATGTGGATTTCATTTCCTCAGACCTGCTATAATATTTTCAGCAATTTGTGTTCCTTGTTTCCCAAAATTTGAGGATAATTCCTTCTCTGATTCCATAGGTGAATTTTCTGGGACAAGTGTTCTCTACAGGTATGTCTGGTACATTGACAATGCGCTCATCTTGTCCATGACTTGTGGGCCCTAGCAGAACTAATGGGATAAGAAGGACCGTCTGCTTTACCATTTGCTACTTTATTTACTCCTGAAATGACCCTATATCTGGATACTGCCAACATGTGCTTCTTTTCTCAAATGTTTTGAGAGCTGACAGATTTCTACCAGATGCAACCCATATTTGCTTCTGGCTATTACAGGGGCAACTACAATAATCCTTGTAATAAAATACTTATGGCCATACCCATTCATGTTGTTCTCATTTTTCACTCTAGGCTTCAGTTTAGCAACAAGTTACGGTATGAGGGTCAAAGCATTTTCAATAGAGCAGTTTTCTACCATCTGAAAATGGAGTGCCACCAAAACTGAAAGTTTCCACGTAAACAGATCGATATGGGGAAAATGTTTGATTAGAAAATACTCTGCCTTCGGTCAGGCTGGCATTAACCTCTGTCTCTGCCTTATATGTTATCTCTTACACCAGTTTGTTCAAACCAGAGGCCAATATAAATTGGGTTTCAGCCTGAAGTAAGACAAAAACTGCTGTGTAGGGTATATGTCATTAAATTCCTGTGGACAGGCCTTGAAACTTATGTCATGCCCCAGTGACTGCTAGCTTTGTTTCTTCAAGTCAGTAGAGCTTCACAGAGGAGCTAGGATACATCTGTGTAGATACAAGGGCAGAAGTGGAGCCATAGATCTGAATCCTATGATCACTCAACTCTGATATTTTTTCAGCCTTTCAATAGGTGTAAATTTAGGACCAATGAAAATGTATGCTGAATTACATATTCATGATAAAGACATACATTAGTACTTTAGCTCAATATTCTCACATCACTGAGGTTCCTCAGACAGAAATGATAAGATGGTCCATGTGTATTTTTTGACAATCATTCAAAATTCTGCTTGGACACCAAGAAAGAAAAGTTATTGAGAAAAAGCAAAATGCCACTTGATTGTGAAGTGGATTTTGTATAAGTCAAAACCAGGTGCTTGTGCATGATTCTGCAGTTTTACAGAGGTGTGTATAGAGATGCAGAGAAGAATATAGCAGTGATAGCTTATTTTCTTTGTTAGGTTATATAGAGAGACCAGTCAGAGAAAAAAATAAAAGTAAAATATAAAGGAAAAAATGTGTAGTCCTTTTTTGCATAGCTTAACCAAACATTATAGCTTTATAGTTTGAATAATGTTTTTTGAAAGCTCAGGAGAGTTTTTTGTGAGGCTCTTATAAGTCAAAGAGCATAGATTATTTCGGTAGCAATTCTGGAAAGGTAATATGGTAGCAAAGAATAAGACCACATGGGCTTGTGGTTTAATGCAGGTTGAAAGGGTCTTTTTCTGTCAGAGTAAGATAGTAATGCTCCAATGTTTATAGCAAAACATAACGTACTACATTCTTGCAAGTTAGAGAAGCGTATAATTTAGGTTTGGTACAATACCAGTTAAAGCACTTACGAAACCAAAGTCAATGTTAATCTTAGATTAGTGTCGTAATCCCTGAACGACTGACTGCAAAACCTGTCAATTAAAACAACATATGACAGAAAGTGAGAACAGTCTCTTTAACCCCTGCATCAAAACAAAACAGACCCTTATTTCAGCATCACCTAATATTTTTATTAATTAAAAAGACAACAACAAAAAAATCCCTACTGTATATCAAGTTCTACCCATGCAGACACGTGTTTTGGCCTTTGCACTACCTGGTCTATAAATAAAATGTAGATATATTTATATTGATTTGTTTCCATAGCAATGTAAAAGCTCCTCTTGGGTTTCCAAGGCAATAAGCAGTAGAGCCACAAATCAGAAAAGTATGGGAAATGTTCAGCAAGCAACGGGTTTAGGGAGTGCCCCAGGGCTCCAAGCAGAAATGTATTCTTCATCATAACAATCTGAAAAAATTGCTTGAAATTAAAACAGAAAATTGCATTTACCAGCTTCATATTTTCTTTTATCATTAAGCACACTCTGTAGAAATATGCATTTGCTTGTGACAATTCTCATTCAAGTTAGTCCCACTGACAGGAGCAAGGGATGTTCACTTTGATTTTTTTTTAAATGTGGGGCTGTCTAGAAGGGTTTTAGAAGCTCTGATACAAAACCTGCTGGAGGAGGGGGGTGTCCAAGAAAAAAACCCAGACAATGAAATCAGATTTTTTGACTCCTCTTTTTTTCTAACCATACAGAGGTATTACTAACGACTCAGGTAAAAGAAGACTTAGTATAAACTTTCATTGTGATCTGACCAAACCTTCTTGGAATATCCTTAAGATTCTTGTTCTATCTACTGAAGAGATTTATCACAAGGGGACTAATTTGTTCATGTACAAAAGCTGAAAGCAAAAAAAAACCCCTCTTAGTTATAATACCATTGTTACATCCATAGTTCCACACTACATCAATCTCCAAAAGGGTTTTTGCCCCCTTCTAAATTAAGACTCTGAATCTGAAGAGCCTTCATCTTGTCCTAAGAGCCACCCCAAGTATGAACTATGTCAATATAAATTAGTTAAGCCTGTAAATATCTGAAGTATATTTGGACTTATATCTGGGGCTTGTTCAGACAAAATACACATTTTAGAGCCAAATTTATCACTTCTTCCTTGATATTCAGAAAAAAAACTTATTGTCTTGAAATAGTTCTAGATTCAGGCAAAGGAAAGAATAGTTATACTAAAAGATACAGAGAGAGTTGTCACACATCGTCTCTGGAATTGAAGTTGCTTAAGTACCTTAATTGGCAAAGCTTTCAATTTTGGAGTTACACAAATAACGTTAATGCTCAAGAAAGATTTTATTTACTTCACATGAGGTGAGATGCCTTACCTGCACAGATAACTGCCAACACCCTCATCACTGCTAACTGCTTCAGCCAACCCTTCATGGGTTAGAAACAAAAACAAGGTATACAGTATCTAACTGCTCTGAAGTCTCAGTATTGACTGCTTCCCTCATCAAGTTCCTCTAAAGTGACTGGTATCGCTTTATTTTAAGAAATCTGTCCTTTATGTCTTTGCTTCGTATACAACAAATGACCATTGATATTCTGGTTTTGAGTATGTATTTTTTTCATTAATTTTTCACATGAATGACGGAAGATGAAAACAAATGAAAAATCCTTTCTAAGTAACAATAGGCAACATAACTGTTGATTAAATTTTCTTTTCAGAGCAGAATTCAGCCTGAAGAAAACTAGTCATTTAGCAAAAGCTATCAAGTTCAAAAAGAAAAGTTTCTTTTGTATTATCCAAAGATCGCTTTAAATTACACACCTGCAACGAAAATCAGAAATGTATCTTCTTATATGAGTCTTCTCTAATTAAAATATGATCTGACCCCTGGTTTGGTTTTGCACTCAAAAGCAGCGTTCGAGAAAGAAAACTTCTAAAAAGCTTTACTATAAATCTTGCTATATAAAAGACATTGGTTTGGTGTGGTTTTTTTTTAAATAAAGCATGACCAGCAGATCAAGGGAGGCGATTCTCCCCCTATGCTCCACTCTTGCGAGACCCCACCTGGAGTACTGTGTTCAGCTCTGGGGGCCCCAACAGAAGAAGGACATGGACTGGCTGTAGGGAGGCCAGAGCAGGGCCACAAAGATGATCAGAGGGCTGGAGCACCTCTCCTATGAAGACATGCTGAGAGAGTTGGGGTTGTTCAGCCTGGAGAAGAGAAGGCTCCAGGGAGAAGCCTTCCAGTACCTAAAGGGGGCCTACAAGAAAGCTGGAGAGGGACTTCTTCCAAAGGCCTGTGGTGATAGGACAAGGGGCAATAGCTTTAAGCTGAAAGAGGGCAGATTTAGATTAGCTATTAGGAAGAAATTATTCACTGTGAGGGTGGTGAGGCACTGGAACAGGTTGCCCAGAGAAGCTGTGGATGCCCCATCCCTGGAAGTGTTCCAGGCCAGGCTGGATGGGGCTTTGAGCAACCTGGTCTAGTGGAAGGTGTCCCTGCCCATGGCAGGGGGGTTGGAACTAGGTGATCTTTAAAGGTCCCTTCCAACCCAACCCATTCTATGAGTCTGTGATTCTAATGGGTAGGAGTTTAAAACATGGAAAAAGCTAGTTTATTCAACAAATTTGGAAGTTTTTAACTTGACAGCTTCCCAAGGCTTTCTAGCAATTTTCATCTAACCTCCCCCACCTATGACTCAAGGAGACAGAAGGCTTCAACACTGAGTAATGAAACACAGAAAAAAATCCTGGGGTCCTTTTAAACTTAAGACAGGATGAGGGTTTCAAGGGAGACCTGCAACTTCTTCAGCACCCCATAACTAATGTTCCTGTGGGGATTTTAGTCAGATCTCTCAAATGCAATGGAAAGTTGCTGTCTGGATGGTGATGGGTGTCTGCACTGCAAATAACACTTCAATTTTATCACTATTTCTCACTTTTGATTGCCACAGTTCTTGCCACAGGTGGAGATTCCTTCAGGTCTTTTATTTGCAAGTACCATTTAAAGCATGAAGAGTTAAATCAGAAAGAAGAAAACCTGTGGGAAGGACTGTCAGAAGTATTGTCATATTCACTGCCACGAAGGGAACATTTACGAGTGAACAGAAAATGGTAACATATGTTTTCATCCAGTTAATTTCCCGTATCACATGCTGAATACAGCAAAATGCCATAGTTAAGTCCTTATCTGTATAACAAATTTCTCTATCATTTTTCTTCATTTATGAAAGGATTTTGGTCATGTGGGTGATATTTCCTTTTCTCATCCTCGGAATCTGGAACAGTTGAGGCCTGCTCCAAGATGTTTATCTCTACATCTTGCTATTATAACGTTACTAAAATATTTTTCACCAACTGGAATTTTCTTCTGTGCATAAGGTCTGCAATATCTAGGTACAAATCTCAATTTTACTAAAGGTGATGAAGACTGAATGTTAAGAACATTTTCACTACTGAATACCACTTAACTTTCTTTCACGATTCAGCTAAAAGGTTTTCTGGTGCAATCATATTTGGAAAATCTGACCTGAACATGCTGAAGTTAATAACAAAATGGATCTAGAAATGGTTAATTTTAAAAAAAATAGTTGACATGCATGTAAGTTTTTAATAAAAGCACAAATGACCTTAACAGTTGCAGCATTATTTCTGGAAGAGAACAAAAATGAAATATACGTGTAGGTTAGAAAGAGGAACAGCAGGTGTATGTATATATTGGTTTTGTATGAGTATTGTATAGACTGATTCTCTACAGCATCTGTGTAAACCCTATTACTCCTATGAGAGCACCATATTATTTTTAATGTTCACACTCTTCTTGTGTGATATTTTTAAATATGTAGTTTATTCAGTCTCATTCAAACTTAATGAAATGCAGCAATTAAAATACCCATTTTCTTTGTATAAAAAGATTTGGACAGATGAAAAGAAATATTAACAGACTTCTGTGTTAAAGCTAAGCTTCAAATTATGTGTTAATTTTAATTGCAAACCTAAAGTGCTAGATTAATTAGTTTAGAAGATGTGTTGAAATGTATTAAAAGTACCATTTAAAAAAGAAATGAAAGCTTACAAATATTCAGCTGTATGTGAAATACTTGGAAAAAAAATACATTATATAGTTCTCCCCTAAACTGACCCTTTAAATTAATGTTGTCCCTAACTTTTAGGTAGTTATCTCTTATTTTATTTCTACTCCCTTCTGTCCCACTTTGCAACAAGCCACTTCTGTATTCTTTACCTTGTCACGCTATTGCTATGCCATGTTATTATAGCAGTCCCATTAACTGGTCTCCTTCTCTTCTTATCCACCACTTATTCATAGGAATCTTCCCAGTACTTTTTGGTTTTATTTTTTGACTCAAGCTAATGACAGAAAACATCAAGAGGCAATAACTATTGCCCTGCACTCGTGCACCAGAGTCCAGTCTGAGTGCAGAAGCTGTGTTTGTTTATTCTCTTTATGTTCTTAGAACCCCGTTTCTGCCATAGAAGAATCACACACAACTTGGGAGATGCTGGTTGGCTTGACCTATATTCAGAGGTAGCAACTATATGACAATTGTGTAAAGCAAATATTTGTTCATTACTTATAAACAGGAAGAAGCACTTTCTCCATACTGATCCAAAACTCAACATTTGGGGTTATGTAAATTTTCTTTCTTCAATTCAGTTTAATCTAGACTTCAGCGGACCTTCTGCCTTCCTGCTTTGAAACATGGAGGCTACACTGCAGCATGAACCTGGAAAGCTTCATTTGCTTCTGTCTTCTCCAAAAATCGTTCAAAAGCTGCACACTGTTGAATTACTTGATCAAATTCTTTCAGGAGCATTTGCAATTGCTAAGGAAAAACATTTAAATCTCTGTCTGCACCTTCTATCAAGCATGTTTGAAGAAATGACAAGTTTTTTAGTGCAGAAGACTCTCACACTTCAGCAATCTGGGACATCTACCTCATTATTTTTAAAAACCTTATTCTATACTCATACCCCAAAACCACTGCTTTTAATTTGACAAATAAACAAGAAAAAGTCTTCTCATCTTGGGGGGATATATACCTATTTATGTTAATTAATGAAAACAAAGTCTCATCTGGTACTTTCCACTTGAAACCGAGTAAGAATCAGCTTAAAACTGCAGGAGAGTTGAAAGAGTTTTGCTAATGATATGTACATATTTTCAGACAGTTGGAGATCACAAGTTAGTACAGTGGATGCTGGAAATTGCTAATTATAATAGGCAGAAATGTTGATCTATGTGTGTTCACAGGCAAAGGCTTCTGAACATAATCCTACTATACCGCAGCAGAACACCATTCAGTGGTGCTGCTCATGTAGGTATATTGGCTATGGAGATCTATGGAGAGAAATTAACATTCTCATTCATTTCCACATAGATTAATTTACAAGATCAGTGGGTTTCTTTGTGCAAAGAACCTCACTGAGTGTTGTCTGGTTAGTTTCTACTATATATGAGTTTGAAGACCAAGCCTTTCTGGGTAAGTAAGGTTCCTCTACAGAACTTAAACATGCTCCCTGTAGGCAGAGATGTGAGCTTGCTCAGCCTGTCTGCACTTTTTGAACACTAACTTCAAATTATGTTCACTCATTCCCTGATATTCATGTCTTTGGCTATTACTCTTAAATAATAGAGGATTAGTTTCAGCTGTGACTTGTAAATAACTTACAGGCCCAGATTTGTTGTGGACTAAGAAGCCGAAATTATCACTACATAAAAAACAGTCATAAGACATGCTGATCAATAGATACCTGTGTAGGATATCCTTCTGCACACCTGCTGGCTCTGCCTCTGTTATCAGTACATGGGGTACGGCCAAAAAAGTGTCTATGACTTCTTCATAGCTACACTCCATCACTAATGGGAGGTACTAATGCTCTGCACCAAGGAAAAAAATGTGATATGCCTCAGTGAGGCAAATTTGTTTTCTCCACCAGGTAGTGCTTACCTAATTAGTTCCTATACCCACAGACATGCAGGATTTGCTGCCTCTGTACCTCTGGTCAGGGCAGTAGATCCAACAAACTTAGAACATACGATATATATTTTGCATGTGCATGTCCTCGTACAACACGTATGTTGAAAGTACACACAGACTTCTTTGAGGAAATCTCAGGTAGAAATATGGGAGCATTTGCTAATCTGTTGTGTTGAGTTAGAACCTTGATTTTGAAAATGGCCACTAATATAGTCAAAACCTTCTGTGAACAATAGTAAAATGTACAAGGCGTGATCTCCACTGTCAAGATCCAAGTATCTGCTTCTGAAAAGACAGTCTGCATTGGCCTTTCCTGAGCTCATACATAAATGAAGACTTATATCAACTTAATGATACTGTTCACAGTTTACCAGGAAAGTTTTTATCTATCTGATGCATGAGGTTACCTTTTCCTTCTGTTCCAGGATCTTTCAGTCTAAATATATTTTTATTCCACTTAATTAGAGCAATTCAAATAAACTTGGAAAGGAACAAATCATATGAAGACTAAGAATAAAAGACCTGGTAATCACACTCTCCCAGCATGATAAGGTCAAGATACAACGAAAGAACATCCTTTTAAAACTGCATATTGTATTTTACACACGAACAATAAAGGTATACTCTGATCCTGCTCATTCTTAATAGAAATAAACCATATGATAGATGTTCATCTAGTGACCAGAGTTGCTCAGCACTAGCTACAAGGCCTGATGGAGTTACAGTGCTGGTACTCTTCTCCGCATGCAATCGACAACATTTTCAGCAACATGCAGACCATAGATATGTCAAGCTTGTAGGAACAAATGCTGATGCACTCAGACAAGATGAAACAAACATTAAATATCCCTGACAGATCTTTTTTTAACCTGTTTTTCAACACTCCTAGGAAGGAAACTCCATAAGCTAAGTTTCATAACCCTTACAAGTATCACCTTAGCTAACTCTTCCTGGTTGACAGTTACTTGTTTTTCTTCTATCAACAGAAAAGAAAGACATCTACGACCCTATTCATTATGACTTTTTACACAGTGGACAACTGTTTCCCCCGGGGGGGGGGGGGGGGGGGGGGGGGGGGGGGGGG
>JAVJGI010000062.1:64716368-64733787 GCA_035590275.1 Ibycter americanus
GTGGAAAAGTGTTTCCAAATCACCCCCCCCCCCCCCGCCCCCCCTTATTATTTAGTCTTCTATTTCCTACATTTTAAAAAATCTAATTCCTTCAGTTATTCCTTGTAGATTAAGTTTCACAAAGCTCTTTTCATTCTCGCCACTATTCTATAGATCTTCTCCAGTCCGTAGTGGTAGCACTTCCAGGAAGCAGTATCCAAGTGAGACTTTCCAAGCACCACATTGACTAATCAACTCCCCCACCTTTTTAACAGATTTCTAGCAATGCATGACAGAACAAGTTTTGCCTTTCTTCAACACCATTATACTGCTAACTGCTATTTGTTCTCTGACTCACTGTTGTTTTCTGATTATTGTCCCCATTTGTCAAGATCATTTTAAATCAGGATCTCGTCTCATGAAATGCTCGCCAAACCTGCGCTTGCTGGTTGGTCAGTTAGTCAGTTTGTTCATTGATTTATTTATTTATTGCCTCATTATCTTGTAAGTAGTTATAAATGTGTTTGTACAGGTTGTCCTGGTGCCCTGCTGGCTATCAAAGTGAGACTGACAGATTTAGTGTTCCCTGGGTTCTCCTCCTTCTTTTTTATTTCAAAACACTGAATTCCTTCACAGCAAGAGCATAGAAACGCCATACTCTTTTGATTCTAGCACGAGTTCCAACTACCAGATTGTTGCATAAACTGAAACGAGCTGCTTCTTTTCACACAGGTATTCATATCTTAAAACAAGCAACATCTACTCCAATTTGAAGAAATTGTTTAACTGTTGCTGTTATTTCAGATATTATGCCCGTTTTGAGCATGATGAGATTCTGAGGCCACAGGACATTTGGTTTCTGAAACTTGGCTGGATCTGTGCAGGAGAGAAATTACAGGGTATGCAGGAGTAATTGTTGGCCTGTACAGAAGGAGATCAGAAAGGTGTGAAAGGTGTGCCGCTCTTCCTGAAGTGCAATGGGTAAGTTAACCATGTACAATGCCTCAAAATGTCAGCATGCAAGCAATGAGATTTAAAAAAATGAATTAAAAAATGCTAAGCATTAAAGTCTGAGATATAAGAAATCAAATTTTCGTAGTGGAATAACAATAGCACGGGTAGAGTGTACTCTGGAATTGTGGATATTCCTGAGCTGGGCCCTGCTCAAATATTTATTATGACTGAAAGCAGCAAAAATGCAGAAAACACATCCATTTCCCCTTCTTGAAATGAGATGTTTAATTTAATTCACTCAGTTAATTGATTGAACAATTCTGTTCTGCAGAGTAAAATTTCAGTGGACTCATTGGAGATTCATGTTAAAAATACAGACTATGAAGAAAATCTGAAAGCAGGAAAACTATTTAATGGTAATAAGTGTAAGATGCCAGTCTTGTTTGTAAAATCACTACAAGCACTTTCACACCGTCCCCATAATTTATACACAATTCAAATAATTGGATTTTTAACAAAATTCATTCAGCGCTTTTATTAGTGTTAAGGGTTTGTTAATTTTAATCAGCTGATAATTCAAGGTTTAGCTTATTTTTTCTGTAACACAGACATTCATTCTTACCTCACTTACAGAAGAGAATGATTTCAAGTTTTCAAAACACTCAGATATCCATACATAATATTATGAATTACTGTACAGATTAAAAACAATAAGAAAAAAGTGTTAGAGGTGACCAGGTGGCCAGAAACTTGCAATGATGAAAAAGACCAGTGCATTAGGTTTTCCATAAAACTTTTGCACTGTGATATCTAAAATATCCAATTTTAAGAAGAGTAATAACCCCGATCATGTAATGTACAATATTGATAGCTTAGTAAAAGTTAGCTCAGGCCACCATATTTGTCCAGATATTTCTAGGGAAATGTAACCAGATAGCCATAGTTAAAAAAAGGATACACAGTAGAAGTTACCAAACAAGAAATCTTCAGCTAATTCTTCCATTGCTGTATATAAAGCAGAACATTTTGCATAAAACTGATTTAAAGAATATTACTGAGTAAAATTAATTCTATCTACAAAATGTTTATTAAGTAACCAGACAGCAAAGAAGCTGTGGAAATTAAATCTACCTTAAGATCCAGAGTTAAGGTACAGCATATTTCCTCCCAAGCTGAGATTTGGTATTATAGTCAGGATCTCTGGGGTCCATTTGGTCTATGTAAAGAAAGTCTAAGACATTTCTCCTACTTTACTGATAGAAATAAAATAAAATTACCTGGTTATTTAACTTTGCCACACTTAAAATGTCACACCTGAGATTTTAAATACCCATGATTATCATACCTAACTGTTGGAATACTCTCCATCCACATTAGTCTGAGGAAACAATTGCACAGAAAAGAGAGAGCAAATTAATTAATTTTGAGCCTCTAACTACACTCCTTCAATGCATCTCACTGTCCCTCCAGCACAACATAGTCTTTTGTCTTTTCTTATTTTAGGCAATTTTATCTACGCCCATGGTAAAAAGTGCTGGTAGTCCTTCACTATAAATTTAAGAAACAAAATTGCTCCCTTAATGGAGATATCCTGCTAATCTAGAACAAATTCTTTGAGGTGGACAGGTAGTCCAGTGCAATCATAGATACAAGCCAGGTGGACTGATCATGAGAAAATAGTAAACTCCAGTTAACTGCAATCTGACAGTTACTAAAGTAACATGAGAAGTGTAAAGGGAATGCTCACACAACATAAAAGGTTGACAAATACAGTTCATACATTTTAAAAAGCATTTTTGTTCTTTTGGACATTTTCAATTTGCGTGTTGGAATACATGTGTAGATAGGAATCCAGTTCTGGAATTTACCTTCATAAGCCTAATTTTTTTGTCATATATTAGAAAATTCTTAGAAGTACGCATGCATTTGCTTGAAGAACAAAAGACTGCTTTGCTTTCTATTTTAGCTTTTATTTCTGTTTTGCCTCCTTGTTATTGTGCCTAATTCTGTCTTGAGCTAAGCAGAAGCAAAGGTTAGTAGTGCCATCTTATAGTTTATAATAATGTATTTAGATGGGGGTTTTTTTCTGAATCACTTAGCAAAGAAAAACAATTAAGTTAGAATCTACCTGACTGAAAGTAGGTATGCAATTGAAAGATTCTATATAATAGGATGATCCTGTTCACAAACAAGAAATAGAGGTCAGAGTTCCTCACTTTTTAATATTGTTCCCAGCCCTTAATGTAATAGAGGACTACATTAAATTCCTATTTATTTCTATAGTGAGCATAAGTAAAAACTTCTATATGAAAATAGGTGTACAGACTCAATATAGTGTCAAGTACAGGGATTTCTATACTGAGCCTTAAAAATGGTGGAGAAACATTCAAACTGCGAACTCATCTTTTTTCGTTTCTCTTTAAATTCTTATTTCTTACTTTTGGTATTATAGAAACTTTGTCATCTTATTAGTTTAAAGGAAAGCTAAAGTAATGAATATCACATAAAGCAGGCAAAAAAGTATAGTGGAGGATATCATGTGAGAAAGCAGATGGCTGCTGAAATTCTTATGCAATGTCACACATGTCATACAGGCTCCCCAGGCTGTTGATGAGACGTCTTTTAACTAATTAGATGCATGTAATGAGTTAAAACCTAGTCTTTTCAATTTTATAGCTGCATTATTTAAGGCATAGAGGCAACTCATTTTATCCTGTCTCTGCTGAGACATTTGCATAATGCTTAATGATAATGTGGTTTTGTGCCAACTCAAAGAAGTATATTGGGGAAAGTTTTTGTGAAAGACCAAAAAAAAGGAGAGAGAGAGAGAGAGAGAGAGAGTGAAGGTGAGTTAATATGAGAACCACATAGTGTCCAGACACCAGGCAGCTCAGGGTCAAGCCAAGCAAGCAGTTTTTCTTCATGACTAAGACGAGTGACCTATCAGTCCCTCTCACACTCCAGTACCTCCTTGGAGGAGGCGACTGCTTTACCTCCTGCTCGCCTGAGGTAAGAACGACAGCAAAGCTATCACCACATTTCCCAACCGGGCTTTCTTCCAGCTGGGGAAAGGTGCTAGCCTGCCCAGGACCACGTTCCTTCCCTCTCTGGTTCACTGCCTAGCCTCACAAGGCAGCATTTCTACTCACTGTTACTTGTATTGCATGGACAGAGAGACTTCCTTCCTACAGCTTACTGGCCTCGAGTGCTCCCTCTGGGTAACTTGGGTTTATCAGACTTTAAAAAGCAGTTCTAAAAATCCATAACCTTCTTACAGTTGAAATCTTTTATAGGAGTCTGTGTACAGTTTATTCAGATCACAGGTGTTGGAAATTGAGTTTGCTTAGAGAGGAAGGAAGTGAGAGTATAATGCATTTTTCATACCAGATGATGACACGAAATGTAGTCATGCAGAAATCACTCAGCTTCTTCTTAGAGACTTGATTTCAAAGCACCATTAAGTAAAGCTGATTGTTTTGCCCAAACACTAACTTCATTACTTAAAAGTAATCTGCAAGGGAAATGCATGCTTTCTTTAATTCACTAAATGATTCGCCTTGTTGAAGTGTCAGATAAGACAAAGAACCTTTAAATCCCAGAAAAGCTTGCTCACAGAATGAAAGACAAACCACTTTTTGTTTTACTGATTTGATCAAGAATGCCTGAGTCATGAGTAACTTGTCTCTGTTATAGACTTGAATATACAGCTCAAATTAAACATTCGATTCTAATTTCACTGAATATTACAGTATCACCAACAATTGGTCAGATGTAATGAAAAATTAAAGTGAACAGCCAGTATGAGTCTACCAGGACAAAATGATTCCCCACAACAGCAGAGCTGCGCCTTACTCCCAGAAGCTTGCAGCACTGCCATGTGGAATTTGGGAGGAGCTCTACTTTCACATTAAAAGTAACAGGCAAATCCTAGCTGCATATGTCACGTTCTATCTGTAAGTCAGCTGGGAAATCTCAGCCAAGGAATTATCTGTGAAAATTCTTTCCTACTTACTGTATCAGAAAACTTCACCAAGTAATGCTATTTTCTCACCCACCAAAAAAGTTTGGGGTTTTTTTTTCCCCTTTTCATAGGCTCCCATTAGCTTATGATTACCAAGATAATTAGAAATAAAGCATCCATATTTTATGCATTTCATGCTAATTTTACAGGCCTGCATGATGTCAAATCCATCTTTATCCTATGTAGACTGTGTAGGAATTCTGCCTAATATAACTGTCTTCTTAAGTGTGCAGTCACATGTGTGTATGCATATATATTTTCGTATTTCAGGAAAGCTATAAATTCACTGCATAAATTCACTTACTTCCTGAGGCCTCAGAAGCAATGAGACAGGTGAAACTTTCGCTGTCCTTTTTTACCCTTGTGACAAGCTTTTTGTTTCAGCTACCTTGATTACCTTCAGCGTAGCGCAGCTCTGTAGATGAAGATGATGCCTTAGTACCGTTGGCTTACAGGTGTCTTGTATCACAGCTCACTGGCTGGTGCCGCTGCAATACGAGCTGCCAACCTCGCATCTTCGGCTTAACTTCAGCCAGACTTTCATAAGCCACACAGATGCTGACATAAAATAATGGTTTTCTGGAAGGAGCTGGTGATGGGGAAATCCAGGTCATTGCAATAACCCTTCCAGGCCTTGAGTAGGATTCTCAGCTAGTTCTTATTGCTGCGGGCTGGTCTACTAATTATATGCTTTTAAGTGGGTATAAGCAAAAATAATGCAGTAAGAACAAGTTTAATCAACTGCCCACACATACAATGGGGAAACACTGACTAGGCAGCAGTTGGTACCATAAAGTCTGGGTATTACAGTGGATCAGCAATATAAAGTTTGGCCCACTTTATGCAAAATCAGGAAGGTCTTCTCTGAAATAAATTGTCTAGTTCGGAGCATCACAATTCAAGGAAGATTTGAATAAGTGGAAGAGAATGTATGGAGAAAAGGAAGCATCCAAAGTCTGGGAAGCAAACTATGATGCAAGACTGAAAGGAGCAGGGTGGTTAAGATGACAAAAGGATGGCTGTTACCAGAGATTGCAAAGCAGGGTGCAAATTAGAAAGGAATAAACCAGTTCCTGTGTCCACCACGGCAAGAATAACCTGTTGCACCTATAATTTTAAAGTTATACTTCTGGGGAAAACAAAACAAAACAAACAAACAAACAAACAAAAAAAGCTCAGTTTCGAAAAGCAGGTGTATACTCCAAATATATCACCATTTTTTAAAGCACAGTGGAGAGACACCTGTCAGGAAAGACTTACGTTTAGCTGATCTACCTTGAAACAGGGAACAGAACAGATAGTGTCTTATGGCCTAGTTTTCTGAGATGTCATGAGTCTAATATCTTAATTCAGCATCCTGAAAATACAAGCTCAGTCACTGCAAGGAAATAGAGAAAAAGGGGGGATAGAAACATTCAAACATTCCAACTGCCCGCAAGCATATGAAAGAGATGAAAAAGAACCAGACACCCTGTGGCAGGATGAGGTGCACTGGCACGCTGGGCGCTCAGAGCCACAGCAATGACCAGAGGTGACAGCATCCCCCGGGGGAGCTGGGGGGTTCTCCACCCGGTCTGGCTTGACTTGTGGAGCAGAGAACGTCACATATATACTGCTGTTAAACAGATTTAACAGGAAAGTGGGCTGAGTGGAGAGGAGGTTTCACGCTTGCTTCAGACACCTGGCAGTTGTGTCTGAACTTGTATTTCAGTGATACTCTTTAAACCCCAGAGCCACGTTCAAGCACAGGATGCTTAATACATTGAAGTCAACAAAAATATTAACCTTGACTTCAAAGTAACTCCAGCATCCACTGGATATATGCATCCTGTGTTTGCAGAACAGTAGATACAGGTACAGATCTTAAATTATTTAATGCCAAATATACTGAGAAAGACACTGATATATATTGCTCTGTTTTTAATTATCACACATCTAGGAGTTCAAATGCATTTTTCTGTCAGGGGCTAATTCTTGAGTCACCTGCCATTGATGAAATAAATGTCTTTAAAAAAATTTACCTGCAAATACCATTAAAATTATTCCTCTTCAGCCATGTTACTATCAATGCAGACAAAACAGGATTCTCTTAAAAATGTTTAACCCAAGTTTTTTCCCTTGAGGAAAAAAGAACCTACATATATAAACCACAGTTGTTTTTAGGCAAGGACAGTGCACTGAAAATTTAAATTAGGAGAAAATGAGGTAACAAATAAATATTTTATTTTTTATTTTTATTTTTATTTTAACGAGTTGAAGTTTGACAAGTTACCATACTGGGAAATGAACACTACATGAATTCTAAATGCTACATAAGAACATTGCTTGGGAAAACCAAAAATCCGATATATAGAGGACTATTTAATCATTAAAGATAAAAACTGAATTTTCCACAAACAGCAAGTGGACAGATGGGTGGAAGGCTTGGATGAGCTGTTTGATGGCCTCCCACCATTCATTCTGGTATGCCAACTGGTAATTATTCTGCAGAAAACTATGTAGGTCCAAGCTGTGTTCTGTCACATAAAATCTATACAATGACATGGATCATAAACAATCTATAAGCATATATCTACATAGGATTTACAAAAGAAATGATGTAATGATAACTCATTGTAATTTTGAAGATAACAGAAACAGAATTGTGTACAGCAATGTAATTGCATCTGGTCAAACTGCCACATGCAAAATCAGAAGACTTAACCAGGCCAGCTGAAAAATAATGCTGAAATATATCAATAGACTGTACTATTTTGTCCCCAATGTTCTTGCAGTTATAGTTCCAGCTATGGCCCTTTTGTGTCACAGTGCTAAAATTCACAGTCCTGATACTGAACTATGCTTTCAATCCATCAGTAATTTTTAGCTACGTTTTCTTCTGACAGAAGAAAATTGAGTACGCCAGTTGGGTTTATCTATAGGTCAGCTACAGTTCAGCACTGCAGTCCTATCTATGCAATCTGTTGAATCATTATCATGATTTCCTTTGGTGATATTGTTTCCAGCTCATCTGAAATCATATGGAGGTAGTGAAGAGCGCCAACTACCAGTTCAGTTACAAACAAATGATCCACACTGTCGCTGTATTTGAGTGTTTCTGATGAGATACACAGGGATCCACAGCACACATTTTAAAGCAATAATTAAGCTTTTAAGGTAAATTAGGATGACAATAGAAGGCTTCTTTTTGCCAATAACAAATTATTGCTCTTATTAAAAATTGGGATGCTAAGTGATACATACAGTTTTTCTGCCTATAAGGGGCTCTTCTCATTTTAGTATCAGTGCCAGTTTTCACAGAAATATTACACATAAATAAGATCAAACCTAAGGGTGATTCCTGAGAGACGCCACCCCATAGCTTACCTCCTCTTGATACTTCCCTTTTAAATACACTCTCAACACCTATTTAGATTATCATTGATATGACATACTTAATCTTAAAATCGTTGCTAGCCTCACATTAGTCTAGAAATAGTCCAGACATTTTTCTACTGCTCATACCTGTACTCAGAGGACTTTAAAAAACATGTATTATTTAATATGCCATATATTGTGAATATTAACATTTCTGCAGGACAACCCAGGGATCAGGCCCAATCAACATGGTTTTAGGAAAGGCACATCCTGCTTGACAAACCTGATCTCCTCCTACAACAAGATGGCCTGCCTAGTGGATGAGGGAAAGGCTGTGGATGTTGTCTACTTGGACCTTAGCAACGCCTTTGACGCCATCTCCCACAGCATTCTCCTGGAGACACTGGCTCCTCATGCTTGCATGGGTGTACTTTATGCTGAAGTAAAAAGCTGGATGGGTGGCCAAGCCCAAAGAGTGGTGGTGAATGGAGTTACATCCAGCTGGTGGCCGGTCACAGGTGGCGTTCCCCAGGGCTCAGTACTGGGGCCAGTTCTGTTTAATATCTTTACCGACAATTTGGACAAAGGGATTGGGTGCACCCTCAGTCAGTTTGCAGAAGACACCAAGTTGAGCAGGAGTGTTGATCTGCTTGAGGGTAGGAAGGCTCTGCAGAGGGATCTGGACAGGCTGGATCAATGGGCCAAGGCCAATTGTATGAGTTTCAACAAGGCTCAGTGCTGGGTCCTGCACTTGGGTCACAGCAACTCCATGCAACACTACAGGCTTGGGGAAGAGTGGCTGGAAAGCTGCCTGGTGGAAAAGGACCTGGGATGTTGGTTGACCATTGGCTGACTATGACCCAGCAGTGTGCCCAGGTGGCCAAGAAGGCCAACAGCATCCTGGCTTGTATCCAGAAGAGTGTGGCCAGTAGGACTAGGGGGGTGATTGTTGCCCTGTACTCAATGCTGGTGAGGCCACACCTCAAATACGGTGTTCAGTTTTGGGTCCCTCACTTCAAGAGGGACTTAGAGGTGCTGGCATGAGTTCGGAGAAGGACCAGAAAGCTGGTGAAAGGTCTGGAGCACAAGTTTTGTGAGGAGCGGCTGAGGGAACTGGGGTTGTTTGGCCTGGAGAAAAGGAGGCTCACAGGAGACCTCATCACTCTCTACAGATACCTGAAAGGAGCTTGTAGACAGGTGGGGGTAGGTCTCTTCTCCCAGATAAGTAGCAACAGAGTAAGAAGAAATAGCCTCAAGTTATGCCAGGGGAGGCCTAGACAAGGTATTAGGGAAAATTTCTTCACTGAAAGGGTTGTCAAACATTGGGACAGGCTTCCCAGGGATGTGGTAGTGTCAACCATCCCTGGAGGTGTTTTAAAACGGCATAGATGCAGTGCTTAGGGACATGGTTTAGTGGTGGACTTGGCAGTGTTAGCTTAACAGTTGGACTTGATGATCTTAAAGGTCTTCTCCAGCCTAAATGATTTTATGATTCTATAAATCTTGCTCTGTCCTCAGATCCAGATCTCCCTCAGCTGTGGACAGGGACCACTGCCAGACCCTCACCCCTCCGAGGGTGAAGAAGGGCTGGACTCCTGTGTACACTTCTTAAATCCTCGGCAGTACTGAAATCATCATGCTAAGACACTCCGCAGATCCAAAAGCGTTGGAATTGGCTTCAGCTGTTGCAGTCAGTGGCTGTGACCAGACAGTCCCCAAAGACTTTCTGAGCCACCAGAGGAATTCGGCAAATGTCTAATGAAGTGATATTTGCCTCTAAAGCATACCTAAAATGGAGTTGGTCATCTGCCAGTGGAGAGAGCCAATAAATATGTTCCTCTCCAAAGCTTTTCTATTTATATATTTTAGGAAATATATCTATACTCTTCTCATTGTATATGATTATTTAGATTACTAAAATACTCACTGTGATCATAACTGGTAACTATTACATTACGATTCCAGATAATATAATGAAAGAAATCAATGGTTCAATGGTTTGTATATATTGTATGTGGGTGACATCAATGGCTGTGAATAAGTCTCCTGCAGTTACCATAGAAACAAAATTTCCTCAAGTAGCGCAGCAAAGTGGTGTGATGTTGAGTGGGAAGTTCTAACACTTAATTTTTAAATTAAACCGTACAGATAACCAGTAGGAAACAGCACAAACACCAATTTAGTATTTAAACCATGATGAGTTCTATTTTTCTGTATTGAACATCACCTCAGCAATACCTGACCTAGCAGCTAGAAAGATGTATGTTATGAGTTCTCAGCTTGCAAAGATGCAGGCTAACGAATACTTTTCATACTTGCAAAGCAATCTATAGATAGATACCGGTGAGAAAAAGACCAGCTTCCCACATAGCAGTACACTAGCACTGTACATTTTAATATGGGCTTTTTCCATATAAAAGTTTAATGTTAGTAAGCAAGGCATTTTCAATTAACAATAAAATATAGTCTGTAGTTCAATATGAAGTATTTCTGAAAGCTGATGTTAAGGCATATATCGTATGAATGACAATGACTTTCAGGGCAAATGGGAGCTGCTTAGTGGATCACCATGGTAACTGCGGTTATAGTATATACTTGACTACTGTATTAGTTTTCTAAAATATGGTGTATGGTCTGGCTTGAAGATTTATTGCATAATCATTTATTCTTTTAATGAGGAAAGAAAATTGATTGGTTTTGCAACCCTTCTCCCCAGCACTGCATCAGGATTTTGCAATGTGTCAGAGAGCTTACTGAAAACTTATCCCAAGAATCTTCATCTGAATTAAAAATCTCCAGGAATTGAAAAGCAAATTATCATGGAGGAGTTTTTCTTTCTCCTGAGTTCTTCTAGTGAGTCTCTGTTCTTTAATCACATTAATCACATTAATATCAGATGTGATTAATGTAAGGACAAATCTGGAGTGAATTACAGCACGCATAACTATCTCCCCCTCGCCACCTCCCTGATCTGTCTGTTTTTCCCCTGTAATGGGAAGTCTTACAAGAGTGTCATTTAATTCAGGGCTTGAACCTGCAGTCCTGCTTCCTTCCAATAGCTGTAATAGGCATTGTCCATGTTTGTTTACTTCTGAGACTTAAATACATCCTCAAAATGAAGTCTGTGTAAGGGGCCATCACGTAATTTGCTGTCCTAGAAGCACTGCAGCGGCTGAATTGTGACCAAATGATGGTTTGAGGTTCTTGCTCCACGAGACAAATAGGTAGA
Organism: Ibycter americanus; assembly: GCA_035590275.1. Classification (NCBI taxonomy): domain Eukaryota; kingdom Metazoa; phylum Chordata; class Aves; order Falconiformes; family Falconidae; genus Ibycter; species Ibycter americanus. Next base: position 64,727,909 of record JAVJGI010000062.1, read on the forward strand.
ATCAACTTTTTATCAGCTATAGACTCACATTTGAATGCAAAATCACCTCTAAACCACCATAATGCAGGAGCGTGTTGATAGCCATGGAATGAAAATTCAGTCCTGCTCAAACTGTTTAGTGTTTATAGAAAACAGTGGGCGGAAGACAAACTGTATGTTAAATAGGAGAGTCTAAGCTGCAAACACTGCTTTATGGGGATACTGTCCTTCACTTCAGCTGCCCTGCTCAAGAAGAGCTTGCTTGGTAGGAAATTGATGCAACCATGAGGAGGCACCCTTTAATTAGAATGTTGTGCGAACCATATTGTTTATTTCTGTGATGGGGAAAAAATATTTCCTCCAAGACCCCCATCTGATTTTTACATTATTGCACACCCCCCTTAAAAGCGTATGCTTGCAATCAATCATTCCCTTCTTTTGAAATCCCTAAGGAAATACCTACCTGCAGCACTGTCTTCAGTCACTTATGAGCAACCTGATTTTACAATACATCACATGGCTTAAGCTCCCACACAGTGCAGGCTTCTCCCCCTGGGAAGGTAAATAACCCTGCGAGGGTGCGGGCTGGGGGCGGCCAGGCTGGGGAGCAGCTCTGCGGGAGGTGCTGGTGCCCTGGAGCTGCAGGGGAGCCAGCAGTGACCAGGCAGCAGGAGCACAGCCCATCCATCCAGGGATGAGATTATCCTCCTCTGCTCGGCACGCATGAGACCATGGCCAGATACAGTGTCTGATTTTGGGCTCCCACTTAATACAGAGTTCAGCGAGGGCTCCAGGTCAGTCAGGGCTGGAGCAGCTGCCCTGCGAGGAGAGGCTGAGGGGCGGGCTGGCTCAGCCCGGGGCAGGGATGGCCCCAGAGGGGTGGGTAGCGGACTGAAACCTAACTAACTGTAGGCAGTGGAGATAAGTAAATCTCCTTTGGTATCTGAGGATGAAGCATATGCAAGGAATCATCCACAGGGCTGGGTATGGAGCTCAAGGGTCCCTTTTAGTTTGTTCTGCTTTTGCAGGAGGACCCTGTGCTTGCATTTCTTCATCTGATCTTAGGTATGTAACACTAATTTGTAATGATCCCACCAGCTGCTTAGCTAGTCTAACATCTGACGGGTGCTCAGGCTCTCATCTCAGAAGTATTGATTATTACTGTATGTACCATATATGAATTACTGCTTTCTTGTCTGAGCTATGCATTTTAGAGGCTAGCTTCCTCCTAAACTTGCTTAGGATTAATAAATTAAGCCTCACCCTCTGCCTAAGGGCCATGAATGGCAGCGGTGCATGCCCTGACAAGCGTTGCTGAGCTGCAGAGAAGAGGTGCAGCCATCTCTGCATAGCCTCCTGCCAACCTCAGTGGCTCCCTGGGAAGTAGAAACTGGAGGGACCATCTTGCTAGGAATGTGGCTGGGCCAGAGGGGATGCTGAGAAAAGGATAATGAGACAGGGATAAAGAGAAAGCGCTCTTTATCACACAGTTCTTGATTACAAGAAGTTGTCATGTGGCTACTGAGGAAACAAATGCGAGGCAATATGAGACAACATGTTGCTGGAGTTTGCTGCAAGATCTAGGCAGCATCTGGGATTTAGCCATTAGAGAAATGGCAGCAATGCTTCAGTGTATGATGAAAGCTTTTAAACATTGAATTGGTTTAGGAAGACATAAATGAAAAGTAATATCACTTTTACAACTCCCATCCCCTCCTTATGATAGCTGACCATCTCTAAGAGCAATTATAATTTTAGCAAATGGAAGCAAAACAGTTTTATAAAAGATTTCACATCTTTCCCACATTTTCAGATGGATCTAATGTTACATAAAACTGTTACTTTAAGAAATGAAGTTTAGTTCACCCTATTACATGGAGAAAAAAGAACATAAAATTCAGGATTCCAGAATAAATCAAAATATAGGTATGCCCAAACTGAAGTTTTCTTCTTTTAGTTTTTTTAAAAGCATCACTCTTGAGTCAGAACTTCATTTCAACTCCCATACTATTTATTTCAGAGGCGTAACAATGAAGCATCTAACATGCACTTTAATTAGCAGTTCTTGAAAGAAATTGTATGAGTGCAGTCAGAATGCTATTTCTACACAACCAGCAATGCTTGCTTTTTAAAAGCTTCTCTAAATTACATCTTTTGCATTGCGATGAGGGCTGCAAATCCCACTCAGAGAGGACAGGTGGCAGCTGTCATTAGAAAGTGGGATCAGGTGAAGTCACTGCAAGTATCTTACTCACAATTACTCTCCTGGTGGTGCCTTGCATATCCTGTTACAGATTTCAGCTGATTTTCAGTGGAGCTGGCTGCTGACTTCATTTAATTCACAAATCACACCTGACCCAGCTCCCATTCACCTCCACAAAGATCTTTCCACTCTTTTTTGAGGCCTGAGGCAGCTTTTGCAGCTTCCCATATAGCCAGAGACTGTAAGTGTACATTACAGTGAATTCAGTCCAAGGAAAACACTCTGTAGTATAAGCTTTGGTACAGATCTGGTCCAGCTGAGGCTGCTAAGCCTGTTAAGACCTCATAGTGAGCTCGTCATCACTAATGATTCAGGGAGAAAAAAGCAGCAGTGCGAGGGAAAGTGTTGGTTGCCAGATGTTTGTGTCTTGTAGAGGTCAGCAAAGCCCAGGGCAGATCAGCAGGAGTGGAGGGGAAAAGATACCCTGGCAAACAGGGAGGGTCTGTCTGGTTGCAAGGGTGTTTCTGCCAGTCCCCTTTGAGAGCAATCAAAAGATCCCCAGTACCCTCTGGAGTACACCCAGTATATAAATGGGTGGAAGGAGTACAAAGGCATGAGTGACTATCTGAACTTCTGACCCTTTGACCATTGTACATATTTTGAGGCATTTCAAGGATTTCTTTGACTGATACTGAATGTCTAAAGACATGGGCAGTATGCTGAACAAAGCAGTTGAACACAGTACTGTGAGTTGTGGGAAATATAGTAAGTTGTAAGTAAAAATGTTGCCAGTCTTTCAAGAAATATAAGGAAAAATCTGTTTAGAAAAAAAAAAATTATCTCTGTTAATTCTGATGCTCTAGTACTTTTTAACAATATTCTTGGCAGACAGAAATATCTAATCATCATCGGAGATCCTAGAAAAATTAATTGTGCTTCTTATTGTGTCTGAAATAATACGATTATATCAAATATATTAAAAAAAGCCCAAGGAATAACGCAAATCTCAATTCTTGGGCAAGCAACAAAAACCCTACTCTTATTGACGTATCAATGATCCCTGTTTTGTGCTGTTGCAGTTCAAAATGTCAAATGTGTATGAATGACTCCATTTATATTACAGGGCTCATCTATTTTAATCCTTGCATACAAGTTTAAAACAAGGTTTTCATCACTTTAAATAGCTCTATATTTCATAATTCCTTTACTCCATTCAATTGCCCTCTATTTAATCAAAAATTTAGATCTGTATTTGGTCACTTCCAGTGTTCACATGATTCTCTCAAACTATTCTTTCTTTAACGTACATTAAGGCAGAGATCCCTGTAATTCCTCCTCCTTTGTGTCTATGGGTACTGCTTTCTGTGTGCTGTAGGACTAAAATTCTCCTTGAAGAAATATTGTTCATATATTTTTTTAATTACTACCATTAAATATTTTTTTCATTCTTCTTGTCAGAAAATAAAAACCTTTTTTTGGCTTCACCTGTTAAAAAATATTTGAAGTCCATTAGATACTACAGCAGTAGATTCATTTTTAATTATTTATATCATGCAATATCATGTTGTACCTTACAACTGCTTTGATTTACTGCATTTTAATAGATTAAATTATCTTCAGGCACTGAATGCTCCTGTAAGACGTGTCTGATCCAGGCTGAGGTCTTTCTGTCTCATGCCTGAAGACATTTGCCTCCTCACTTTGCTTCCTATAAGTAATATATTTAAGGTTCATGAGACTTATTTCCTGTTAGCAGACAACTGTTTTACTAGCTCCTTATTCAAAGATTGAATTTTAATAGAGTATAGCTAAGATTACAGAGGAACTTTCATTGCAAGTCTCTTTTTTCAGACAACCGTTACAAAAGCAGAGAAAATATGATTCAGGAATACTCAGGTATGAAATGAGTTTCCTTTGACTCATTCTATGTTCTTTTTCATTTTTGACAAAAAAATATTCTAGAAAATGGCCCGTCCAATAAAAGGCTCTAACAGTTGACAATAATGGCTTAGGTACTTTTTGAAAATATTAGACTAGGAAAATTTTAATTTAAGAATTAAGACTGTCCAGTAAGAAAGAGAACATACAATATGACCCATTTATACAATCGAATCAGAATAGATTCAAAATCTGTAGTTTTTATGATGGACCTCTAACAGCTGAAGTCTCAAACCAATGAAAATATATTTAGCAGAAAATTTGAGAATTTCAGAAGGGGGAGTGTTTCTGAACTGACTGCATGATGGATAGCTCCTAAATCGAAGGCGAGGTGAAAGTCAATAGGCAAATGACTATAAATAATTCAATCTGCAGTTCTTAATTCATGAAAAGAATACAGCTTTGGGGTTGAAATTACTCCTGCCTGCTTTGAACCAACATTGCTAAGTTGTTTTTTTTTTTTCAGAGTCAAAACCAGACTAGCTGACTAATCTTTTTAAAAAATTAGAGACATCTGTTTTTCTCTCAACTCTTCAGCAAATCTCTGGGGACACGTTTTTTGCATCAAAACCTCGTATGAAATTCTGCATACAAGATGCAGTGTAATATGACAGATGTCCATGTGGACAATGCTAATGAAATGTGATGTTGTCATGACCAGCGAAAACCTGGACATCAGCTACAGTGACAAAATAGATGCTGGTGTGCAGTAGACAACATGAACAGCTAAGCATCTGAAATGCAATATGGTAACAAAGAAGGGCAGTGAAACTTTGGTTTATGTATGCAAAGAGGGATCTTACAATGAATTCAGGAACAGTAGGTCTCTCTGGGCAGGATTTTTTCTCTCTGATGTTTAAATATTTAGTCTAAACTAATAATCTATTCCTTCTTTGTATTTCAATGAAGGAATTATGTGCCTTATGAGTGTGACTCAATGTTCCAATCTTAAATATGTATCTGTATGAAATAGTCTATTGAAATGTCGGTATCAGAACTGGAGGAGACCAGCAAATTAGCACAGTCTACTGTCTAAAACTCTAAAATTAAAATTAATCTCATTTGTGCATTTATGTCTCTCCAGGACCAGGCCTGGAATACTCTGCTCTGCGCTGTGAAATTTACCTCCACATTTTGGAGAAGTCACTTTGTTTAGGTGCATAGGCATGAATGTAAACATTAACATTTGGGTATTAAGCATTTGGAAATGTGACAGTTAGTTATCTCTGCAACTCTCTACCTAGATAAACAAGGGCTATGAATACAGCACATATTAAGTTCTATCATCCTCTGCTTTTTCAGGGTGAATCTCTGTTCTACAAAGAGCTGTCAAGGTGGTCATTGAAGAATTTTGGTTAAGAGCAGTCTTTTATTTGCACAGCTATCCCATTGTTACTGAGTTTTCTCACAAGCATGGCTATCCAGATGTTATTTTCCATGTAGTTTTATTAGAAAGTGAATAGTAAAGCAGGGATCCTGGATGACATAGAAATTAATCCTGGCCTTTTGTTCCTAAGGACATTGCAGACATTTTTTTTCGACATCCATTTCTTTAAAATGTGTGAAGTTTGGCAATTTCTTCTCTCCATTGTGTATCTGAAGATAGATCAATGGCTAACAAATAAACAGAATTAGGTCTGAACATATATAGAATCATTTAGGTTGGAAAAGACCTTTAAGATCATTAAGTCCAACTGTTAAGCTAACACTGCCAAGTCCACCACTAAACCATGTCCCTAAGCACTGCATCTATGCCGTT
>JAVJGI010000062.1:64734948-64766427 GCA_035590275.1 Ibycter americanus
CTGTTGTTTCCCCGATACTCTTTTTGACCCTTCTTGTAGACAGGTGTCACATTTGCTAACTTTCAGTCAACTGGGACCTCCCCAATTGGCTTGGACCACTGATAAATGATTTATGGTTATACCTGCAGCTGTTCCCCTCAAGGTGATAAGAGACAATCTGACAAGTAGAGCTGACCTATCATTAGGCTATAGGAGCAATCACATAGTCATACTGCCACCACCTCTGAGCCAGCAAAGAGATGATGACAATGGGGAAATCCAAAGACTGACAGACCTGTTCTTTAGAGCAGTTCCTTTTATAACTCTCATCTACAAAGCCTAGCCTAGAAAAGAAGTGTGCATCATGAGGAACATTTTGACAATGAACTAGAAGAAAAAAATACTTACAATCTGTAAAAGTCAGGCCATAGGGCTGAGGGATTTTTCAAAGCCTGAGACTCTTTTAGTCTGCTTGTGACAACCAAGACACTACCTCAGAGATCATTTCTTCTCCTGAAAATGAGAACCTAGAGGCTATTGATCTTCCTGTTAGACAGTTTCCAGGCAAGCTAGAAAGAGAAAATCTCTAAAGGTTTCAACTTTGATATATTTTTCTCAGGTCTAGCCCTGGCCTCTTAAGAATTCCACTGTCTTATACGGAGACAGGCCCTTAGCACATTCAGACTCTGATGGCTGAGCCTAGGACACAGGTTCAAGACCCCTGTATTGAGCTGATGTTTTAATAAACTTTAACCATGGCCATAGGACCATAGATCAGACTTTTTTTTTTCTTTTTTTTTCATTTACAGCACCTCCAAAGCCGTTGTTTTTGTGGGGAGCTCACCAGCATAAAGTTTCCCAGATGAAAGTTCTGTGCAGTAGCAACCAATGATACAACTATCTAATTTCCAGACTGCAGTCTAGGAAAAAGAATGGTAGAAAAGAGGTGCATTTCCCATGCCAGTACCTTCTGTTTCTTGTGGTTCTTCATTCTGCTGTTACAGGGAACGATAGCATGAATAGCCTGCTATATCAGGAGAGTAGGGATTTTCCTTTATCAACAGAAACTCTACCTTGCCTAGCAATGGTTCTTCAAGGAAGTTATTAGGTGAACCTACAATCACAAGAGACATTTAGAAATACAATCACCAAACATTCATAGAATCATAGAATCATAGTCTCATAGACTCATAGAATGGTTTGAGTTGGAAGGGACCTTAAAGATCAACTTGTTCCAACCCCCCTGCCATGGGCAGGGACACCTCCCACTAGACCAGGTTGCTCAAAGCCCCATCCAGCCTGGCCTGGAACAGTTCCAGGGACGGGGCATCCACCACTTCTCTGGGCAACCTGTTCCAGTGTCTCACCACCCTCACAGTGAAGAACTTCTTCCTAGTGTCTAATCTAAATCTGCCCTCTCTCAGTTTAAAGCCATTCTCTACTCCAGGCTGAACAACCCCAACTCTCTCAGCCTGTCTTCATAGGAGAGGTGCTCCAGCCCTCTGATCATCTCTGTGGCCCTCCTCTGGACTCACTCCAATAGGTCCATATTTTTCTTATGTTGAGGGCCCCAGATGGCTTCTTTGATTCCCTCTCCGATCTTACAGAAATTTGCATGTAACCATTAGAACATGCAAATACAGTGAAAATATTTCCCTTTCCTGAAACAAATGCAGCAATTGCTAAATAAATTTTATCGTCAAGTTAAAATAGTGAGTGAGCTAATTACGCGAATATGAATAGTACCTACCTTAACCTGGAGCCTTTATGTTTAACTCTTCTCACTTTCTCTCCTCTTTTATATATTGGTATTCCTTCTTGGAAATCTTTCCAATTTGCTGAAGTCTTGCTGTATCTTACAACATCTATAGTACTCAAGAGAGACCACAGGTTTCAGCAGGGAGCTGTTTTTGAGGAGGATCCCTAAAGTCAGGCTGTGTGCAGTGCTACAATGTTTGCTGAAACACTTTTTAATAAAGAGCAAATATTTATAAGCATGATGTCCTCTGCTGTTGCCCAGCATGAAGTACCTGCAATATCTCAGACGTGATATGAACAGTTAGACTAGGGTGACTCACACCAAAGGGATTAAAAGGTGTAAACACAGCAGAACCAGAGCAAACAAACCTGCAGAGACTGATTTCTGTGGAATCTGCGTGTGTATACAACATTTTGCAGAAGAATAGAAGTAGTGAAAGAAAGTCTTAATTCTATATACAGAGCTGACCATGAAAGATAATGCTGAGATAATAAACATGGAGCTATTTCGTTGCCGTTGCACTGGCTGGCAAAGGTTTTTTCTTGTTTGTTTTCACTATCACATTGTGGGGAAAAGGATGGCAAGGGAGTGAAATGTGTTTTCAGGAACATGTCTAATGTTTTACAGGGAAGCTTCTGCCAGGGGAACAACTAATGAAACAAGTCTTCTCAGGACAGCATTGGAGAAAGTGAAGCTGTTGCTGATACACTAAACTCTTGTGCATTTCATTTTTAACAAGCTAAAGATTTTCATGGGATGAAAAAGAGGAAATGGATAATTACACAGCACAGCTAGGAACTAGAACTCAGAAAATCTACAAGATTTCTATTAAGACAGCAGGGTGTGTGATTTTAGCTTATATGAGAGATGAAGACGTTGATAATTTGAGAAATGCCTTCAAATAACAAAAGACAGATGTGTTGAAAGGGTTAAAGTTATAGAAGCCTGTAAGACTGAGCAAATACATGGGATCATCCACAGAGAAAGACAGAAATGCCCAGTCTGTGGTGCAAGGAGACTCAAACCCTATAGGCTCCAGTGCTTCTTTCTTTAGGATACAGGCAAAACCAAGAAAAACACAAATCTCGGTGAATACAGTGACAGAGTTTAAGGATTTACAGCAAAAGGAGTATGCCTGCAAAACAACTTTAGCACACGTACATGTTCTCGACATGCACCCAACAAGGGAGGCTGCCTGCTGTTCGGCTGCCATCACTGTAGCCCTGTGTTAAATTAGTGACAGCTTTGATTTCAGCTGCATTGTGGAGCCAGCTGCAATGCGATACTAGCACTGTAACAGGCTGAAGAAATGAAGCCAGGTGCTAATGATACACAAAAAGCTATTTTAATGCAGTTGATAGGAAACCCAGTGAACCAGATACATTGGGGCTTGGAGTTTGCATGGTTTTGTTACAACAGCTATGAAAACAATTAAAAGCAAAAGGGTAGTAACCTCAGAAACTGGAGGAAAGAATCCACGTTGTAAGAAAAGAGCTGGAGGATGAAGCAGAAAGCACACATGGCTAAAAAGGTAAACATATTTGCAACACCACTGCAAACATTTCTGGCAGGGCAGCAGGTTGGCCTTTACAACACAGAATTCACCTTCAGTTGCTGCCCCGCGCACAATTTCACAATATATATACTGCAGACAGCTTTGTGTACAGCAAAAGAAACCTTACTTCAACACCCGAATAATGTGAATCAAATCTGTGTTCACAGCTACTGTAAAATAAATATGAAATGATTTGGCAAAAGATATTCTAATTATTCCAGGTTTGTGTGGCTGTCAAAAAACTGATGATGTATGAGATTTAGATGGTTTTTCCTGTCATTAAGGACAAGCCCAAGCTTTTAGAAAGAACTCTAATCTTTTCTCTGTTATGTATGTAAAATAAAAATTAATTATGTATGTAGATTCCTCCTAGTCAGAGCTGATTGAGTTCTAATTTATTTTACTACTTTCATAAAGAGTGGGTCACATCTACCTGCACTTTGCTGGGGTCAGATGGGTCTAACCTAGATGCATGGCCTTTATGTTCAGGGAACAGCTTCTAGCTCCAGTCCCCATTTTGCCTCAAACAGAGATGGATCTCTGGTCTTTTACCAGTTTCATTGAGCCCAGTTGCAGCTAAGTGACGGCTGTTTCATCCCACTTAGAGGCACTGAAATCAGGACTGGGAACTCCAGATCCAGGAACAGACACCCACCTTTCTTTGTGGATGTGGGCCCTTGTACTTCTCAGGGGAGTTTACTGCTATTATAGTCGATTATCTATTTGCATATGTCACTCCAGAAAATGTTGAAATACAATGGGATCATTTCTTAATCCTCTGCAAAACCCAGCACTCCCCAGAAAAGTACATTTTCTTAATTTAGCTATGTAAGACTATGAGCCCTACATGGAAACACATCTGCCTACATAATAAATGCCAATGATTTGTTAAAATCAGTATGAATGCTGAAGACTAATGCATTTACACAAGCACTGTGATAAACTTCACTGGATCTGCTTCAGGTTTTCTCCTGACATGGTCTAGAGGAATACAGCAAAAACAAGGAGTAAAACTGGCTTGTACTACATTAGACCATGTTACATGCAAGGACTGAGTATCTACAGAGGTAATTCTAAGAATGAAAGGAGGAGTGGCAGAGGTCGTCTTCATATTGCTTGAGACACTATCTGGAGTGCAATTTGAATGGCAAAAAAATTACACATAAAAGAACATGTTCTTTTCTCCCTATAATCATACTATTTCATACCACTTACCTAGCTGCATTTAGCTACATGTTCTATTTTTACTGAGATGCCTTATAATTGAAATTCACATCCTTCTATGTAATTTTTAAAGTTGATGACTGCTATCACAGTGAATGAGGCATAATGGTATATGCTCAAACTTTATAGTGTAGTAATGCTGGATTTCATTAATAAAAGAATTACTTTATTGCAAATAACTTCTGCAGTAACAATAAGAATGCAGGTAATGGGATTCTCAGAGATCTGAATCATCAACCATGCAACACTATCGTTCATTAGGACACCGGCTAGAAGATGGGGAAGTACTTGCATGTGCAAGCTAGAGTGGCAAACAATTTTCTACTGTGATTTTAACCATTTCACTGTCATGCAGGCTGTGTCACCACACACAGTGCAAAGAATGATATGCTTTGGCCCATAAAAGCCGTTTTTGCCTCGTCTCACAAAGAGTGTTTCCCTCCTATGTTAGGAGATCGGACTTGTGGCTAAAAGGGACCTCCGTCCATCCAAGCTGCAGCAGAGCCCACAGACAGTGTTGGCACAATGCTGTTTTGTGGGAACTCTGTCATCCAGCCGCAGACCATTTCACTCCAGGATCCAAGAATGACTGCAAATATAACTATGTGTTTTCTAAGAGTAAAGTCAGCCTTTGAAGTATTTTCACTGTTTCTTTAGTGAGTGATCTATCAAAATGCTAAGTTGGTGGTTTTACAAACTTGTGATAAATCAGCACTGAACATATGTTTTATCAGTAACTTCTCACCCAACCCAAAGCCCAGCTGGAACTTTGGCCACAGTCTCCCTTGAGGGTATGAAACAAAAGAACAAGGGTTATATAAACACCTCAGGTCTCAGATGCCCATACACTTGCATGTGGGGACTTTCAAGGCACCACAGGGTATCCAAAACATCCATATGGGGCTTGCAAAGATGGCACATGATTCATAGGAGAGCCACACCCTGTTAGTGTGTTAGATGGAGTCTAGGATATGCATTTCAAACAGCTTTGAACTGACCTCCAGTGACTATCAAAGGAGGTGAGTTTTTACAAAACAGCACATGATAGTTATTTTCCTTCTCAGTGGAGCGTCTCCAGCAGCTAACAAGCAGAGCAGTAAAACTGCTACCAAATACAGCTGAACAACCATAGCGGGAATACAGGGTTTCTTGCTGATCTAGAACAGGATAAAAATTTAAAACTCTAGATCTGCTTTTACTAGAGGACACATAGGAGAGGTTGAAGACCTCCTCCTCTGCCACTTCACTCTGGGAGGAATTCAACGTCTTTGGGTAGCAACAGTTTTGAGTTAGTTATCCTAAGATGCAGTAGTTCCCACATGATTCACAGGGTCATCACCAGAGTGGAGTCAGGAGACTTTATGGTAAGATAAACAGCAGGTAGGGGTGACATGGCCTCCAGGTAGGCATTCCCCTAGCAAGTCAGACCAGTGAGCTTCTCTGAGGGATGTGCAACAATCACCTGTGCTGCTCCGTGTGTGCTTCATAGAGCTTCACTTGGTTTTTTAGCAAGTGAGTGACAGCCATTTACCCCATACCCCTATTCTTGCTTTTTCAGCAGCTCATCCTTTTCAGCTGCACTTCAGTTGCAAAGGCTGGAGATGGAAGTGCTAATTTGCTGGGTATCTTGTTTACAGCTTCAGTGCAGAAATACCATTCTACTGCAAATTGGTTCTGAGGGCTTCTTTTTTTTTAACTATCACCCATGTGCAGTGATGCTGCAAGCCACCTATTAGAAGAGGAAAACGCTGGCATATATAATTAACTGTAGTCTGTATGGCTACTTTGTACAGAACTTGGGGAAAGAGCATCAAAAAGCAGCATGTGGTAATCCTCTGTGTTTATGAACTGTTTCTTACTAGGTGTGACTCTATTCCCCTTAAATGTTTGCAGAGAAAAATTATTGCAATAATGAAGAAGATTGGTTGTCTGTGTAACTGAAGAGGATTATTTTCTTTTTAAACCATTGCTGTCAGCCTGACTGGCTTCAATTTTGCAGTTAATGTGGGTCAAAGTGTTTGTCTCTGCCTTTCAACACTACTGTCTTTACTTACACAGTTAATCACTGTTTTCAAGCTACTTAATTATTTTGGAAAGCTTACATTCCACCAGGCATATATTTCCTACATTGCTTTAGCTTTGAAGGAAGCACAAGAGAGGCATCGGGCTTGGCTTGCCAAAGCCAGTGACTGGGCATACTCAGGAAATCCTCTAGCACGTCCCCCTCTTTCTGCCACATCCTCAGGTATACAATGCTGAGGCAGCTGGAGACAAAAGGGATTCAGAGGGTGGGATCCAGCTCCATATTCAGCCACCTGAATAACATATACATCTACAATGTAGATGTTTGCTCTGAATAAGGTGTCCAAACATCCATTATATCTTGTGGAGACCTGGGATCCAATCCAGCTGCCTAAACATTGGAGTTTACTTTTGAGACACCCAGAGGTAGCCCAATGTTTGCATGGTGATAGCTCTTATGAAGCAGGACCTATGGGTAACCTTCTGAAGCAGCATTTAAAAGCCAGATGGGATACCACAGGTCTCAAATGGCAATAGATGTTCTAGACTTCCACTGACTCCTAAAGGAGGCTTAGACATATTGTCCCCACATAGCGCCCTAGACTGTAAACACAGTTAGGTGTTTGAATCTGAAAACCAGATTAAAAAGGCATTAAAAAAAGCTCAGTGCAAAGAAGACACAAATTTACTGTTGAAAATTCTTGCCATTTTGCTATGTTGTTATGATACCCAGCATTTTTTAAAAACTAAGGAAGGAAGGAAGAAAGAAAGAAAAGAAAGCATGTGTCCATCAGATAGATGGTGATACGGAAGGGTGAGAGCTCACCAAAACGTCTCCAAAAAACTTGGTAGATCTCCATGGCACAGTGCAGAGCCATGTAGAGATAGTAGTTAGTCTCCCAGAGTTGGTATAAATATGTCACTCTAGCACCATCATGAACCAAATCTGTTACTGGATATTAATCTGAGGATCTCTGCACCATGATACATCTTTTCATGTAGAATAATCCTGACAAACTCCCTGCATTAAGGTTTATGATGTCATGAGCTAAGAAAGAAATGGAAGCTACCTAATTTTTCATTAGTCTTAGCAATATTTTGAACATTTGACTGAAAGTTCTTGCATCCATTCTGCCCTTAAGCAAAATGAATTTGAACTGCAACTGTGGAAATCCAGACAGACTTTCACTGAATAAGAAATGAGTAAGAATTCAGTACATGCTTCCACTTATTAGTGCTTATTATATACATGCACTTTTCATTAACATTTGAGTGCATGTATAAAATATCCTCTAGACTTTCAAATGATTTCTACATAAGTTGGGGGATAAGAGAAATAATTGTAAATAACTGGACAAAGCTTTTAGGGTTTATCCATATAAATGTGAAGCCTGTGTTATAACTGAGGAAGACATACAACACACACAGCACAGATTCTATATCCCTCACTGCTAGACATGCATCTTATGTATACTAACATCATTTGGTATAACTTCTACATGTTTATTCTTATATAGCTTCAGATTAGTCCATTAAACTTTTACTCACTATGCAGTGATTTGTGATATATTTCCTTCCTTCACAAAATGAAAGATGACATAAGAAAAAAGCAGCATCAAACCTCACTGAGTCCTGCTTGCATTACAGTCCCCCATGGCTTAAGTGTTAAGAACAGTCACTACAGCAAAGCATGTCGAGTTTCTCTTACAGCACAGTCATGCAGGCTGGGGCCCTAGTGAATTTTATCCTACATTTTAATACATAGACATACATGGATTACTGATATGTGCCTTGAAAGAGTAGCAACATCAAGTTCTTCTGACTCAGTGGGAGCTCTGACATCTCTGTAGGACTGAGAGACAGTCTGAGTAGGATTCAGCTCCATGTTTGGACTCTAAAATATAGCTGTTTGTGTGTAAGCGCCTACTGTACTGAGAGAGCCAGTGGAGACTGGAGAGCAAGGGTACTACCCAGTAACCTAGACACAGGTCCTGAGACCCTTAGGCACCTACTTCCTTTTCAGACATCCTTAGAGTATCTGGGACAGCAGCGCAGGGATGGCAGATGTTACAGTGACTATAGAGACCTCATCCCCAAAACCAATAGAGACAGGCTGGAAGGAAGTCTTATGTGTTATACTCAGCCCTGAGGCTGTGAGGTGACCAACAGCTTTGATATGGCCCATATGTAAAAATTCCCAGTAAGGAGGCTGTTATCTTCTGAGAACTTTAGCTTTTGAGTTCACAGCAATAACTAACAGGTCTTGAAGTACTGACGTTTTTGTTTTCTGTTCTTTCTTTCCTTAGATTATAGAAGGAAGCCCTGACTGAGCACTCCTTCAGGACTTTGTCATTATGCATGTAAATTGCTGACTGTTCTGTCCAGAAAAGCACTTCAGCACATGCTTAAGTTTCCTCCATAGATATGGCAATGTGCCATTAACAATGTTATGCACTTTATGTACATGGAAGCTACACTAGAAATAGTAAGGTGCTTTAAACCTATGTACCTGAGCTGCAGCTAGGGAGCAATCATCACAGCTCCTGACAAGAGGTTATAAAGCTAACATAAGCATTTTATTTATTTATTTTTTATTCTCCTGATTCCAAAGGTGTTTGGGTACTGCTGTGATCCTCAAAGAAAACAATAAAGATACAGGGGTAGCACCATTGTGAACCTATGCAAAATCCTATTTTCCACTAATCTCTACAGGAACTAACAATTGCTAAAAAACATGAATGCCTTAGAAGAACAGACATTTTCCATGCAACTCAAGGCTTCATCTTATTGCAAATGCCCTCCAAAGACCAGCCTCTTTAAGGCTTTAAGGCCACTTCACAGTTACTTGGCTCTAAATAGTTTTCTCTTTCTTGAGCTCACCTACTGTTCTCTGAGACCCAGATACACTTCAGCACTTGCAGTGCCCTTTCGGAACGAGCTCCACAACAGCTTGTGTGGAGTACCTCCTCTGTTCAATCCTACCTCCTGTTTGATTCCTCTGTCTTGAGACACAGCTCTTCAGCCGTTGGCAGCTCAATCCCAGTAGTACAGAGGGCTCTCTATTGATTTCTGGAAAAGGAAGAACGATGCTGCAAGGCTGGCAACATATTCCACTAAACCATACATGTACATCAGAGGAGAAATATTCATGCTTTTGTTCAGCCCTCAATTCAGTTGAAATGAAAAAATATAAAGCATTTTCACTGCTTCCCTATGAATCTCATCAACAATTTCATACAAGTACTGTCTGAGTCAAATGCCAGCAGAAATAAAAAGGACTCTATGCATGAAAGAAGAGGATCATTCTTTGTTTAGTTTGAGGGGAGGGAACTGTGTGATTGCAATTAATATTAGTTTTGAGCAACACAGAAAACCCTCACGGCCATATAGGCTGAAAAGAAACATTTTCAACTTCTTTGATGTTTTCCCAAGGAGAAGAAGCTGGCCAGAAGAAAAGAAATACATTTTCTATCTCTAGGTAGTTTCTATTTATTATTTGTACTATTTTTTTAAAGCAGTATGCTCATGGTATGCTAGTAGCTTGCTGATCAGATACTCAGACACTGGACAGTAAAGTAATGTTTGTAAAGGTGGAAGTGCACAGGCTGATCACCTGATGAACAGTGGGGATTTTAGTATCCCCTTAGAACTAATCTCAGCAGTATGGGCAAGCTGCAAAATGCTGTTACAAATTTCCCAGAGGGACTTCATTTCAACATCTGTATCTACAAGGACTTGTACACACAAGACAAGAAGTCTGCACTGAGATGAAATTACCTGTAAAAATACTTTAATTTTGTAGGAAAAACTAAGGTAAATTCATTGTCCTTCTGCTACCTTAAGAGATCAGCAGAAGTGGGACATGTTGATTCATACCTTAATCCTCATTTTCATTCAAACCTAAGTTACAGATTCATCTGGATTAAGCTTTTCAAAGGAGAATCGTGGCCTGCATTCATTTTAGTAAGGTTCTGAATCTGATATTTCTAACAGAGAACTAAACTAGCACAGGAAACCAAATGTCTTCAGTGCCATCAATCCAGAGATTGCATTGAGTACTGACAGGAGCTAAAGCTAACCAAGATGCTCTCACAAATACTTGAATTTAGGCCTCACCACAGTATGATCACCAGCTGTAAAACACTGTATATGGGAGGGGGGCAGGGAGGACGAGGTGGCATTTAATTCCATAAACCTCTTGAGATGTGATAAAGGCCATGAAAAAGAGAATTTCGTTCATTGTGGAAAACACAGTCAGAAGAGAACTTCTGATTGAACTGAACTGTTTTTTCCAAGATGCTAAAGTGGGAAGAATAGCTGTAGATAAGCCATATCAGCTATCGTCAGAGCCTCTGGCTTGGAAATGATATAAAAAAATGAGGGGATAAAGTCTCCAGGCAGATGAAAGAAGCAGAGCATGACCTCTTTTGTTGTGGTTTGGTGAAACGATAAAAGTAGCAACTGATACACCCATCTTACCTAGCAGAGAAGATTTTTAGAGCTATTTGCAGATAAAAGTGTTAATTAGGTAACTGGGCCAGACAGAATTATTCCCAAACCTCTTTCTGTTTTATTAATGTTTCTGTGTTGATACTTTTCAGTTCTCTTTATGGAGATGCTATAAAGAGAAGCAGATGCTTTGCATGCTCATTGTTAATAAGCACTGGCAGGCATACTTTCCAGTTCCTTTCCTTCTTCTCGTTAGCGTTCTTCAGTGACAATGTTTTTGTTCAGCAATATGAGTGATTGATGTTTGTATTAGCACCTTAATTCATTAAGACATTTTAGTAATGAAAATATATGTATTCTTTACTTGACATTGTAAAATGACAACTGAAAAGCTGTCACTGCTAGAATGTAAGGCAAGGTAGTTAGGTATGATTGACCACCAGATTATTCTAGCAAAAGATACGTTCTGATAGGACTAACTACTGAAGAAAAGAGTAACTAAAACATGTATACATGCAGGTGTAAAAAGATTGCATAAATTATTTGATAAAGTAGATACTGTTTGATGCTTGGCAGGAAATTAATTTCCACACAGGCACTTGCTGGGACCGCAAAGCGATATGACAGCCTCCCGAGAATATCCAGATAATTACTGTCTCTTCCTTCACCTTGTATTTTTTTTCCCTACTCTAAACCATGGAGGGAAAGGTGGAAATCCATACTCCAGCTGCTGTGAGAAATAGCCACACAAAACAAATATAAAATCATACAGGCATGAAAGATGTTTGGACCTTGAGAAATACAGAATTTCAAATCATGGACTCAGAAATATTTCCTCAGTGTTAGCATCACGATTAAAAATTAGGTTTTCAGGTTGCGAAGTCTCTTTCCTTTGCACCAATGTTAAACTGCACTTTAATGCCAGCAGGCCACTATACGCTAGGTGCTGTTCAAATGTAATGTAACAGGCAGCCTCTCCTCCACCAGGTTAACACATGCACATTCAGAAAAGCACCAGAGTGGAGGCAGGGACTTAAAGGTCTGCTCTGCCCCAGGAGGTATCAACCAGTCCAGGAGCTATGGTGGGCAAAATGCTGAATTTGTGCATACCTGTCACACATGTACTGAGGCACCCAGGACAGAGTCCCTGCTGAACACCAGCCCAGCAGGCACCTTTTTCAGAGAGAAGGGAAGAGGTCTTCCCTCAACTGGAAGTTTTATTAGAACCACACTTTACATGCTGTGACTTCAGGAAGTCCATAACCACCGCTGGTTTGGCCTGGTTCCTTGTAGATGTCGCAGCAGAAGGGCACATCAAGGGGTCACACGATGGAAAGGCAAGGGCGTTGTGCAAGAAATCTGATACAGATCACTGTGCTCCACGTCGAAGGGGAAGTATAAAAGGAAGCACAAGGCAGTTAAGGTAAGAACAAAGATGAAATATGAACCTGGATACATTTTCTTCATTCTTCCTGATCAGAGAAAGTAATTTCATCAACTGTGATTTTGTTTGGCTAAGATTACCGTTTTTATCCTACTACCGATTTTGCTTTCTTTCAGTTGTCATTGTGGAATATAATATTTTGGTATTGTAAATACCTTGAAAGGAGAGCTTTCTGACAAAAACTGTGGTTTGGGGTGGGGTGGAGGAGGGGCAGCAGAAGGGATTATTTAGAAAAAGCTCTGTTAGAAAACAGAAAACAGAAAAAAGAAAAAAAAAAAAACAAAACAAAAAATGAAATTATGCCAAGCAAGCCTGGATTGTTCTGATGGAACACCTTTAAGAAGCATAAAAGGAAATATAAAAAAAGTGGGGAAGAATAAGGAAATATAGAAAGAAAAGGAAAATAAAGGCAAAGTAAATATAAAATAAAGGAAATAACAGGAAATCTTACTCTTACTTCAGTGAGCAATCTCTTCAAGTCTATCAGACAAATCAATGCAGATTTGTGTGTAGCCTATCTCAGTAACAGATTCATCCTGATTCTGCTAGACAGCTCTCAGCTGTCAACACAATGAAACGGTGAGATCCACTGCAACCCCACGCTCCCTCCTGCAACACTCAGGGATACACAGCAGCAACTGCCTTGGAGGTGGATGGAGGGTACCCAAGGTACATGTGTATTGGCCCAATGTAGGGCAGGCCCATTGCCAGCCGACAAGGAGGTTGCTGTACGAAGGTCCAAGCTTTATATGGAGTCTGAAATCTGGAACTCTCCAGAGGTGTTCTTGAAACATGGAAGCAAACACAGCACCTTTTCCCTTTTATTTGGAGAGACTAAGCTTGGTGATAAGTGTGCCAGGTGAACCAGCTTTGCCTGCAGGAACTTCAGATGCAGTTCTCAGTGCTAATGTTACAAGTGACTAAAGGCTATATATGGACAGAGCAAAGTCAAACAGTTTACACACATACTCTCAGATCTATTCATTCTCTCTTGCTACCTACATCCTCTGCAGTTATTCCACTTTCTTGCCTTTTTCTCCAGCACAAGTTTTGGCTGCTTCCTTTCTATTCTGACTGAGTCAGGTATTTAAATCATTTTCTGCACAAGAGTGGGCTTTGCAGGGAAATCAGAGTAGGAGATAGCCTCTGCTCCTGAGATGTGGGCAAAAAGTCTCTGAAGGATACTTTATGCTATTCATGAAAATGGAAGATTACACAAATTTCCCAAATTTTCTGTCTGGTGGAAGTCAACAGGAAACCTCAGACAGATCCAACTTGTTTGCTCTTGGGGTAACTGAAAAAGCTGAAATTCAGACCCTGCCACAGATCTCAGCCTGACAACTACTAAGCTCAGGGCTTTTAAAAGAGTAACCCTACTGCAGCCCTTTGGTGGTATCTCAACAGCTTCTCCTAACATTGCTTGTGCACCCTGACAAAGAGGAATGAGAGGCTCATTAAGCTTCTTCATGCTTATAGCAAGGAGTCCATTTCCAAGTTTCTCAATTCCAGGATATATTTACTCTGAAAGCATGAAAGCCTAGAAAATGATAAATTAAATATTTGCTGTTAGATTGTTCAATTTGCTGTTACAACTGGGCCAGTGGTTACCACTTGCTTTTACTGACAGAACATACAGTTTTCTAATGACTGCATGTTAAACATAGCACGTCAGGTTTGGTTGTAGTTATGAACCAGTGCCTTTAAACCAAAAATAGAACATAGGACTAAAATCAAAGGTGAGTGACAATTTAAATTAATCTTGACACAAGAAAAAAAATTAGTCTAGGAGGTACCTAAGGCAGATTGAAAGTCAGGTCCTCAGAAGGACAACCTAGACCCAAATAAAAGTGCCCCATCCAAAAATATTCTCCCAATTCTTTCCTCAGAGGGCTTTGCAACCATTAGACACCTTGCCTCCTGATCCAAAACATCTCTGCATCCTGCTTGACTGAAAATGGCCCAGGGTCAGCAGCTGTGAGGCACTTAGCTCCTGCTAAACTCCTTGAGGAACCACAAAAAATCCTACTGTTTTTTCATATCTGCATTCTCATATACCACAAGATCTCTGGTGAGACTGGGGTCTTCTTGCCCTGGGCTGCACACAAATCTATCACAAGAACCTCGCAGAGCCTGATCAGACAGGGGCTTTGTCTTTTCCTGGACTAATGCACAAGAAATAATTACAAATGTGTGGGCTCTGAAAGCAGAGCAGAGCACAGCAGTACTATCAGGGACTCTCTAACTCTGAGACTGGCCCTCTGTTTCCTCCGGCAAAAGCTGGACGCTGCCAGGGGTTCCTCTCTGGGAGCTGGTGTTTCAGGTATCCTAGTCCTTTGCTGGATCCAACACAAGGTCTTTGCTGCAAAGAACATATGGTATAAAGCAATGAAAAAAGAAAGGTGGAGTGACTTATGCAAGGTCACAGAGCAGGCTAGTCATCAAAGCAGTAAGTACTAAAGCTCTTCTCACCTGACTCCCAGCTCAATTTAATATGCTAGGCATACATTTTCCAGGGAGTTAGGATTCCTGTAGATCAGCCACAGCACCATGCAATGAATTTGATATGCATAATTCTACTTAATATGACATATTTCGGTCTTCACAACATCCTTCAGCCTCCTCATCCACCCAGGAAACAAGCTACCCCATATGTCACAGGCTTTCCTAAATAATCAGCATAGCACGTTGATTGTTGATTCACAACATGGTTGTAAATAGACCATTTGACTACTTACAACGAGGTCTTGAAATCTGCTTTTCATAGGTGTTACCAGTAAAGCAGCTTAAATCTTTAGTATGAGAAATGAACACAAATATGCTCATGAATAGAACCAAATTGGATTTAGTTTAAATTGAATTATCTTTGAATAGATACTCACAAATAACTGCTTTTGCTTGTTTGCCCATTGTCAATATTTCATATGTTGCTGTTTCTCTAGGAAGTCAACAGAGTGCAGAAAGGGTTATAAACAGACTGTCAGACTTGGTGCGTGTAGGCCAGAGGAGCATAGAAATCTTTCTTTTTACCACACTCACAGAAATCTTTTCACTATTCTAAATGTCACTGATGCTGTACAGAGAAATGCTTCAATACAGTGGAACATCCTATTTCATGCTGTTTGATTTCTGCTGTGTGGTATTTTTACTATAGATTAGGACCTTGAAAAAGTGACTGGAGTTGCGTGGTTTGTTAGCTCAACCCCATTCAACACTGTGTGCTTAAAAAAGATCAGCTACTGCTTTATCCAGCTATTGATTACTGGTTAACAAATCAAATCACCCTCTATTTATATAATGCTGGCAGATAAGAGGCTTGAGATCAATACACTGATCAAACAGCAATTATTCCTCAACAGGAGAGATCTCCAGATGGTAATGTCGCGGTTGTACGCATCTGTACATGAGCAGTAAGAACCAGGTTAACAGCAGTGGTGCTCACTACTCATTAACACATCTTTTGCATCTGCCTTTTGGCTGATAGGGGATTAGGGAGATCTGTGGGCTCCTAGCAATCTTTTTTTTGAGCACAGTTCACCTTTTCTGAAGGACCTATCACAGCCTTAGTTGAAAGAAGCCAAGGCTACTACCGTCTTTTCTGTACCACCACATACTTATTGCAAGATGATTAAATTTGGATTCATCTTTCTGCACAACTTCAACTTATGCAGACACCCATCTAGGCCCTCAAGAAAGTGGCTGCTTTCCACTGAAGCTGAAAGGTCCCACAGTCCAAGTCAAGCACGCCACTTGGTCTAATCTTCCATGGGCCTCCAGTTTGTCTCACTCTTCTCTTTTGCTGCCTACCCACCCTTATAGAGCTGCTAGATCTCTTCTGGGCACCTTCTGAGTCTAATCAGCTCCTTGTCTTTGAGAGAGAGACTGGCCTCAGCTAATAGGAACCACTCTGGACAGGCAGTGTGGATAGGGACTGTCTCAGTCTGGGACTGTCAATCCATGACAGCCCCAAACAGTTTCCTGGAGAGACTTATGTCTCCAACATCCAAGTCTGTCCTCATACTAGGTACCTCAGGACATGAGAAACATTTCCTGCAAGAAAACCCCACACAGCTTTGGTGGATTGCAACACATTTTGGCAGATTGCAACACACGGATGATGTGACTGTGGCCAGTATGTACCACAGAGGGCCAGCAGCATATGTGCAAGCCACCCTCCATGCCTACAGACCTACAAAGGAGCTCTCAAATATGTCAATTTCAAAAATATTAGTATATGTAAGGCATAAAGTTCTCCCTTGTATCATCTGCAAAGACAACATAGATGAGGCATTTACACAGAGAGTAGGTAAGTCACCTTAGAAAAGCCTACACGAGGATACAGAAAATATATTTGAGCTACAGTAACTTCAGAATTGTGTGAGAAAAATCCGGCTGGTATTTTAATTATGGAAAATTGCATTTTTAGATGCTAACAGAGCATCACTGCTGGTCCATAAATATGGATTTATTAAAAAAGCTGTGCCTTGACTGGCTAACTTACAGATCAGAAGATCCAGTAGACAAGATAACTCTATTTTATTCTGGAAACAATATTTTCCTTGTTACCCAGACTCTTCCTCATCTGCTATAAACATAAATTCACTGCAAATCAAAATTTGACACTTTTATACAATAGATTCAAGTTTTCCTCATAGCCCTCTGTTTCTGAACCAAGCAGAACAGCCTTATGGTTCCATTTGGGTATTTCAAAAATATTGCAAAAACAGCTTAATATCTTGGAAACCTTGAGGAGTCACTGGCATAACTACTGTTACACAGCTGCCCCTTCATGTTGCAAAATAGTTTCAGTATCATTCCCAGCACCTAGTACAAACAGTCACATTTATAGTGCTGTACACAGTCCTTCCACACCCTCATCTGATGGGTTTTCTCTGCAGGAGGGTGGTGATGCTCATTACGGTACAATGAATACTTGCGGAGGGCTCATCATGTTGTAATGAGCATCTGGACAGACATGGGGAGAGAGATGCATTCTTGCTGCATGCGGGCAGTGATGGGGGGAAGGTTACACTTCAAGTTGTTGGCACTGCTGTTGATATTGTTGATAGCATTTTCAATGGAAACAGTGCTATTAACAAAATAT
The DNA here is from genome assembly GCA_035590275.1 of Ibycter americanus. Taxonomy (NCBI): domain Eukaryota; kingdom Metazoa; phylum Chordata; class Aves; order Falconiformes; family Falconidae; genus Ibycter; species Ibycter americanus. The sequence goes on from JAVJGI010000062.1 coordinate 64,752,482, forward strand.
TTTCTCCACCCTTCTTTATTTCTTATGACTCAAGAGAGCTGGCAGTGAAACAGAGGAATTCCATTGCTTACATATTTTAAATGGTAAGAGAGATGATGTTTTCAAATGACCTTTGTGTAACACATTTTGAGAAGTTTGCCTTATGCTTCACTGCAGATTTTGCATTTTTTGAAGACTGTCTCTATGTACTCTGGATTGTCAAGGAAATTTCTTCCTAGTACAGTAGCTTTAAATGACTTGTTTGTTTGCAAGTCTACGTACCAGTATCAGTCAATATTTTCCTCCAGTACTAATAAGTTCAAACATGATTGCATCTACTTAGTATTAAGTAAAAGATAGTACAAAGAGAACTTTGAAATGAGAGTAGTGCATGAAATGGACAATTGCAATTCTGCACAACAGAAAACACCATTCCAAATGAGGGACATCTGTAGCCAAAGTCACCTTGCCATCTGTCTCTCAGGTAGGATATTTCTTACATCTGGCCTCAAAAAGGACATTCCAACTCAAGGAAAGTACTAATGAGCCTGGCCCGATATTGATGAAAAGATTTATCTCAAGCAAAAAGAATCATTTATTTTTCATAAACTGTAGATAACTGTCCTTTTAAAAATATATGCAACATTCATTTTTAAAGGCCTCTGATTGCCACCTTTAAGATTCCCTTGTTGGCTGAACTGACAAAACAGATAAAAGTTAGGAGAGAATCTAGCCATGTGTCATGTCTTTTTCTAATACAATAATCTCTGGCATTTCTCACTTTTTTAGTGGTCTGCACAGTTTATAGACAGCTCCAAGCTGGAATTGCAGGGAAGATGACCCTGTTACTGTTATACCCGGTTTTCATTTAATCCAGAGAGAGATCATGTATCCAAAATGGCATTCCACAATTCTTCTTGTAAAGGCTGTGCCTCAACTGTCACATTGCACCTGCAATCATCATTAACACTTCCTCTTAGACTTGCTGTTAAAGGAATACCCAAAATGTTTCTCTGGTTAACTGTGCTTGGTCTGCTCATTTCAACAATCACACAGTCCCCTGCAGATGCTTCTAGCCTAATGCTGTATCAGGGTGGGATATAATTGTGTGGCTGGTAAACATATAAAGCTCTTTTATTAGAAAAAAACAGAGGTGTTTTAAAAGCACATTAGCAACTCACCTGGATGCATTTGTTTCGAAATTCTGCTGTCACCCCCTGTTGAAAACAGGATATAAAAGTCCAATCTGGTACTGAAAGTATTTGAAATAGCACACACTCTTGTTGGATTGCAATGGTTTAACAGAGCAACTTAACAAGTAACTGAGTCCATAGAACTGAAATGAAATGTAACTCATCACCAGTACAACTACTTATTATAGTGGAATTTCATGAGAAATATGAATAAAGATATGCTATTTAATTAGACGATGTTTCTCATAAAAGAATGGAGCAGCTTGGGTTCTTTTTAAATTAACTTTACACTGAGATTTTACAACTTTTATAGCAGAGTGCAAGGCAGGAAAAAAAAAAAGCTATGTCCCACCCTCCCATACACAACCCACAGCTGGGGGTGAAATGCTCTGATCAAGATACTAAACACTGCACAAAGAGTACTTCTAATTGCATCTCTAAAGATCATATTTTCTTGGCTCCCCTCCTTCGTCATAAAGTCAGTCTTACCAATTTAGGACACTAGCAACTAATCCTGATCATGTAATCTCATATAACAAATACCAGCATAAGGGAAAGAGGAGAATCTCTGGCATTTTGCTCAGCTCCAACTGCAGTTTTGCAAGAATCTGTTGTGCTGCTATTTCTCAAGAATCATATTACCTCACTTACAGCTGTTTGTGAAAGCATTCTTTCTCTTCATTTGCCATCCTTCTGTTTAAAAAAACCATCTGCGTATATATATGTATGTATTCATGTATGTATGTATGTTTATATAAAACCATTCGCAGCAATATACATGTCAGAATTAGAAGTATCCTAGTATTTGTAATATTGCCAAGTTTTGCAATATTGTCAAAATCACATCCATCCATACAGAAGTTTTTCAAACTAAGCATCTATCTCAAGTTCCTTTATGTGCAAAAAATGTTGTGGTTTTTCCTACAGGGATCTTTCTTCCTTGTTTTGGGGATAATGAAATATAGTGAATAAAGAGATGAAGAACAAAGCTTTCAAAAACAATCAAAATGCTGTCCTACTTAGCACAAGACAGGGAAGTTTGAAGGCAATCCCAGGATAGAGTACAGCTATTGTTTTTTGTCAGGAAAGACAGCAGAAATGTCTGAGTATTGTGAGCAAAAAACCCTTTCAGTTCTGATCAATGCATGCTATGGTGGCCAGAGCCAAGAATAATAGTTCACTGACTCTGCTGTCACTGGTGCAGGATCCACCACACGCTCCCTGAAGGGCAGCACCCCCAGCAAGCTGGGGGATTTCCAGATATCTGGCAAAAGCAGCACGAGCTTGAGGGCAAGAGCAGCAATCTCATTGCCTACAGTTTGATGCCCCAGGCAGCTGCCTACTTTGCTTGTGATCAGACCAGTTGTGCAGTATAAATGGGAGAAAGAAAGAGATGGATATCCTAATAAACTCATTAGAGCTGATGTGTTCATCAGGACCTGCAAGTCAGCAAGCCCTGCTTGAGGTCTACCGTTGAGTGGGAGACGCAGCTACTGATAGTGCTGTATGGTGGTAGAAAGATTTTCAAAAGCATAAGGTCATGCTAAAATTATTGTTGCTGTTGTTAGGTACAGCTGTTTGTTAACAGAAACATTCAAGGCATAGGATTGCAAGGTAGTACTCCCAGTTCTACTAAAAGCATAGAGAAGAAATACAGTAGGACACAGGCAGTCCAGCAACTTCTTGGAATGCGCTACAGCCATTATAGACTTTTTTCTTTTCTTTTCTTTTCTTTTCTTTTTTCCAGAAGAGCAGTTTTGCAGGAACCTTTTCTATATCTGATTCTTGATGAAAGAGAGAAATGAGTGGAAAATGTATGTGGCAGAAGGCAACTTGTGCTCTAGGAGCCTCTCAGCTCTCGCAGCAGGCAAAAGGGCAGAGTAAGCACCACAGACTTCAAGAAAATAGACTTCCAGGTAATGATGTGTGTGTTATTACTTGCTTAGAAGGAAGAGAAAATAAGGCAGAGAGAAAGGACCTCCCGATTTTCTGCCAGCTGCAAAGCAGAGAAGTAACCCCGTTGATGAAAAAACATCATCTCTAGACTGCCTGCTGGGAACAGTCTGCTGGGAGTGAGCAATGAAGGTGGAGTTCTTCATGTGGAAACTGAGGTGCCTCATGCCATGTGACCCAGAAGACAGCCAAAAGCTGCCTCATATTCAAAGGCTCATCTGTAATTGCAAATCAGAGCAAATAGTGTTTGTAATCTTAGAAAAGAAGCACATTTTCTCCTGTCCTGGAGAGCAAGTTTTATTCAAGAAAACTTTACAGTCTTGTTTGAAGCTGAACCGGTCTTTCATTTGTAATAAGGGTAATTGAGTAGAAGAAACAAAGACATTGATTATTCTTATGCCTCCCGCTAGGTTTTTTCTTTGACTACTCAGTTGTCTAAGTGTTAATGACATAGATGGTCCATGACTACTGCCAAGATTTTTCTAAATATTGTTGACAAGCTGAAGGGCAACATGTTGTGTGGATAGAGGGTCAGACTTAGAGAAATCTCAACTCCAGGTTTCCAATGCATATCTGTGTTACAGCTATCAAGTTTGCAATTTAAGTTCGCCACTTAAGAGCAACAAAATCACACACATGATTTATCAAAGAAATGATAAATTGAACCATTTTGCAGCTTGAATAATGATGAAGTAATGGAAATTACACTCCAAGAACCAAAATCGACCACTATTTTTGACAGAGATAAAAAATAAAACCTTTCTCTCTGTATTAAGGGGCAGAAGGTACAAGGTCTTATGCATCCAATGGGAGAAGAGGTTATGTATTTTAAACATGGCGTGCAACCAGCTCTGTTCACAATTAAAATTATGACAGCTTTTTACCTTCAGCTACAGCTTCCACAAATTATCCCCTCTTTCCCAAGTGGATTTTGCCAGCAGTTGCAATAAGATAACCAGATAACGTAAATCATACACTGCCTCAAGAACTTAAAAATCTTAAATATTTTCCCTTCCTGCCTGCCTTCCTCTGCCCCAAAAGGAACCATTCATTTAAACTTATTACAATCTGATTATTTTGTTGTTCCCTAACATTGAATGAAATTCAGGGAAGGATGTGAAACCAATATTCTGGTCACCTAGGTGTGAAAAAAATAATTGTTTCATTTTTTGAGGGGACCCATTTGTGAGGAGTTGTCTATACACCCATTAGCAGAATTGCAAGGCTCTGCTATCTTTTCCATGAACTCAATGAGTTATAAAATGTGAGACTGGTACCTACAAGTCATTTAGCAACCTGTCAAACTCCACCTTTTCATCAAAAAGTTGTTCAGGAGCCTGAACTGTGGTCTGAGGCGAAATAAATTTGTCACAGAATACCCCTTGTGAAATGCACTCGAAGATGTCTTACAAATAGAAATAAATGGTGATTCTGTCTTACCCCACACTGATGTAGGGAAGAATCATCTTCCTTGGGGAATAAGACAAAAGAGGATAGTAGATGGTATAACCTGATTATCAAGACAGTCCCATCAGAAAGTACAAAACAAGACACTGAGGAACTGTGAGGAAGTTAGCATGATGCACTGCTATATTTTGTGAATAAAAAGACTGAGGGAACTCAGACCACAACAATGAAGTTGTAGATGCATGGATAGAGGGAGTTGTCATGGCTTGTGAATAGAATAGGAAATTAGGAGAACTATCAAAGGCTGGCTGCACTGAGCAAGGAGCAGTGAAGATACAGGTTGGCTATAGACCAAAAACTTTGTCCAAACTTTACTAAGTGGTGCAAATCCACCATACCGTGAGTGGGCTAAGGCCCTTCTTCATTTGGCAAAGCTGCTCTGTGTGCCCCCAGACAGACACTCAACTTCTGTGACATAGTCAAGTACTCAAAGGAGCATCACCAAGTTTCATTGTACATTTCTACAAAGCAGGGATGGGATAAATAAGAGGCCATTTATTCACTTTTAACTTCGTTGTTCCTCATATGAGTGTTCGACATTGTAATTTCACGTTTTTATAACAACTTATAATGAACACCTCTAACCTGACCACACCAGGTGAACGTGATGTGATCGCAGTTTAACAGAGCCACATCACTTAAAAGCAAGGCTGGTCATGCCAAACACCTTTCCATGACACCATGTGTTTATGCACATTGCCCATGCCATCTCAGCAGATAAATGCATTTTATGTTGTATTTGGCACTACTTTCACACTTCTCACTTTTAAAATTCACGCTGTCCCACTACCATAGACTGTCTCTGTTTTCTCCAAGAGAAGGCAAAATTAAAGGAATCTAAAAGAATTAAAACACTGCTGTGACTTTAATGTCTGGGATCTCAAGTTTAGAAACACAGGTAGCCTGTCCCACTTGGAACAAGGGAACACGTATGTGCAGAGAATCACAGGTATGTTATTAAGCCTAAATCACAAAGAAATCTTGCCAATATGGGCTTCAGACATGTAGGTTTTGTAAGGCTATTGAAACAGAGTATTTTGCCTACAGGTGCCTTTATTGAGAGGGTCCATCTTGTAATACACGGATGATCACAGTATTGTTATATGTTCCTGTCCATTTAAAAATATATGGAGGATTCCCTAGCTCATTGGTACTTCCACAAACTCCCACAGTCTCAGGAAAAAAACTCTCATGTTTTGAGGAAAGAATAAAGGTTTTCATCTCTCCTTTTTTAGAGCATAATCTGTAGCTGTTTGAAGCTATTTGGGGTGTATATGTTACCACTTCTAGCAGAAGCAGTTCCTGGTGCCAGAAAAAAAAATCCAGTTTGTCCATCAACATTTGTATTATACTGTTTTCCTATTGTTGTAGGAATAGAAGAGCTGGTCAAATAATAAACTGTTTGAACATCATTGTAGTTATTTGTCAAATAAGACAGTTGCTCTACAGTGCTCACCCACTGAAACCAAAATTCTGCAATTGCAAAATTCACTAAAAGCTATCTTAACCATGAAAAATAATGATGGTATTATGTCTGTTAATATCTGAAGCATTGCAACATAAAAATGAAAATCCTTTTAAGAAGTTCATGTTTACAAAACAACTAAACAGAAAACATTATTTTGTTGGCCCCAAAACAATCTAATGCACAAGGCTAAGGCTGGTTTTGGCCGTTTCTTATGACACACAGTGACTATGACCAAAAAAACCTCCAGGTTTTGGGTTCTTTTGCATGCTTACATTTTCCAGACTCTTATGTCTCTGTGAGTACTCAGTGTCATAACCCAGTAAGATCCTCTAATTGGAAGAGATATTGTGAGATCTCTACCATCCCAGACTACTCTGCTACAATTAATTTGAAGAGGACAGGACCAGACTGGATTTGGACTAGACTGAGGCTGACCTGCTGAAAATCCAGTTCCACCAACAGTCACACCAAACAACTTCCAGCCGTTTCTGAGGGACTGTTCTGCCCTAGCACTGGTGCCACATCAGTGACTTGAGGCTCCCTCTTTGGAGTAACTGAACTCCAGCTATTTTCTGAGAGCTATCCCCTAGAGCTCATGCACTGTCAACATTTAGTTTAACTACTTATCCAACTTTAATGCGCTGAATATATACCCTTCCAGAGGTGGAGGCAGGGAGGCAGCCCTGCTAAAGGGCTGTAGCCACTGGAGTTAAGCAAATGCATTAATCAGTGAAGAACTGGTTACGTGACTGTACTTCCACAAGCAGTGGGGCACGGAGAGAGCTCTCTCCCACCGAGGAATCCCACTGAAGCCAGACAAAGTGAGAGTGTGAAAAGCTTCTGGCAGGAGGGAGGCAGCTTTCAAACGTCTTTTGTGAAGCCATCTGCTCTTTGCTGATACCTATCAGAGTATTTATATACCTAAAATGAAAAATATTCTTGCAAATAACAGGGTTCATACTACTGTACAAGTGATGTAGTTAAGCATGTTTGAGAAAAAATTATAAATAGATTTTTTTTATATTTTACATATATTCACACAGAAAAACCATATTGTAGCCTCTGTCTTAAAAAAAAAACAAACAAAAAACAGTCCAGTAGTTCTTCCTTAATAAGTTAATCCTCTGCAGCCATGCATGATCAGATGGACTCAGAATGGTTTCAAAAAAACCCGTGAATTTATCTTGAAAGTCAAGATACATCAATTCTTAATTTTTATCTTCTTGTTATTTACTTTATGGATTCAAGGTCTTTAAGTTTCATATTTTCAAACCAAGATCATTAAAGTTTCTTTAAAAAAAAAAAGAAAGTATTTTCATGCAATCTCATTATTCCAGTAGACTGGGCTTGAATAAAAGTATCAAATATCACACAATTTGAATGAAATCATCTTGCTCAACATTAAAGAAATAAAATCTTGACATATTTTCTAGGGGAATCACTGGAACTGGGCTCGATGAGTCCAGCACATACAAGAAAAATCAGAATTGAAGGTCTATCACTAAAATATCCAGGCAAAGGTTCTCCTAAAGAGGTAACTTCTATTGTAAGGTGAAGTCTTGGCTCAAAGGAGAGGTAGAGACACTGAACTGTGTAGCTGACATGAATTTGCTTTCTTTCGTGCCTGCAGTCACCCTGACCTCAGGAGTAGCTGAGGTGCCCTTTGGTTTGTTGTACCCCTTCATGCTTCATCCATTCCTGATTCCTCCAGACTCTACAAGAAGCTTGGACACACCTTGCCAGACCAAAGCATGTTCCTGAAAGGGTGGGAATAGTGGACTAGTAAGCAGTTTGGACTTCTGACTGGGTTGGGGCACACACTTAATGGGCAGACTAAAATTAAAGCCAGGAAGGTGTTTTGAGCATATTAGTTAATTGTTTTAATGTTTTAATGTGATTTCTTACAAACTGATAGATGAATCCTAAAATTAAGATACTTCTCTTAAAGTAAGATAACTCTCCTCCAAATCACTTTAGGAACAAAGGCATTCATAAAATCTACATAAAAAATACATTTTTGTTGTTATCTGTAAGGAACTTTGATGTATATGTTGTTTATTATTATTCACTTTTGTCACCACAGAGCTTCAAAGCCTCAGCATTAAGGCCCTGTTAGTATAGAGGGCAGTAATAAATCAAAAGACAGGAGTCTTACAATCAGAGTATATGCACATCTCCTTGGAATGCGTTATTGTCAAAGGAATTGTCTAAGACACTAAAAGGAGCTTTGTTTGCATTTAAGTTTCTCTTTTCTTAAGCTGTTTGTTTAGAAATGGGTCACTTAGCTTAGCAGATGTTTCCTCAACACAACATATTTGTGTCACAGATGAAGAAAACTTTCCGACCAACACCCTTGTTTTACTAATTATAATTTAATAATCCACTTTATTTCTTTTTAGAGCAGACAGAACAATTAACTAAAAGTTCCAGTTGCTCACCTGTGATTTTCCCCCACCTCAAATTTGTACAGATCAACTGCTATGGGGAATTTTAGTTCTGTCTTAATAAAAGAATACAAACTCCACATGAATTGGCAGTTTCTAGTCACCAGAAATTATTCAGGAAACATCACTTAACTGGTTTATGCACCAGAATGTAAATGAGGCCTCCTTTTTTTCCCTGCTACCAGGAAAGCTGAGGCATTCACCCCTTTCATTTCACTTAACTCCCGTTTTTTTCGGTTGCCATAGAAACCAGGGTGCCAGTCAGTCTGCAGAAGAGGCTGCCATTGCAGGTGGTTTGCAGATACTGTATTAATAAATGAAGAAATAAATAAATGAATAGGACCCATATTTTCCTCAAAAAGACTACAGTAAAAAGCACATCACTTTTCACTTATGTTGTTGGCTTGTGTAATTTGGCTACTGAGACTTTATAGAAAACATTTACTGCCTCGGAAAATAAGCTTGTATTTCTTCTACCTGGCAAGCCCATTGTGTATATTTACAGCCTTCTCTATGGCAATCAACTAAAATATTGAAACAACATAAACCAGTTGAATTGAAGAGAATGAATCCTAAAAAGAAAGGGAGAATAAGAGAGAGAGTGTGCATGCACAAGCATGCAGCTATTGACTTATTCATGCACATGTTCAGGTTATGTGCCTAGGATTAATAACAACTTTGGGTCTTATTTGTACAGTGATCCTGATGTTCTGAATATATATGAATTAACATAACCTTGATCTAAGAAATTAAAATCAACCAACAAAAACAAACAAAAACAAAAAAAGGTTGGTTTAGCCTGATTTTAAGCATGAAGAAATTAGGCTTGGGGGACCACTTTATCAGTCCACATGGGAAAATCCCCCATAACCTTAGAACACCTGTGTCTAAGCTCAACAAATCTTAAAATGGGTAGAAATCCCACAGGCAATTATTCATGCAAAATAATTTGTAAACACTAGCAATTGGAGGAGAGATCAGTGCCTCCAAAAAGAAAGGCAAGAACTCCACTGCTATCTACTCTATTTGACACTTTTCAAGGAAACAAAAAACAAGTACCCCAAGAGGTGTCACTTCAATTATTTGCATTAAAAAAATCACACTTCACTGTATGTAGGAAGTGGAGGGACTGTATGGCTGACACTTGTACCTATAATGCATCTCAAGTCTTTCCAGTATAGAGAAAGCTCTACAGTTATTGCTGATTTCATAACATTTTAATAAAATGTATACATCTTTTCTCTTCTGTCATGGTCCTGATTCCCCTTGTATTTCTCAACAAAAATAATGCTTGTGTTAATCTTCTAAGGAATGAATCATCTGTCAAAGTTCTCCCCATAGACTATTTGTCTAACCCATAGATTAAAAAATGGTTTCCACTCCAGCAGATTTTAGATTTAAAAACAAAAAAACAAAACATGAATGACCCACATTGCAGACCAGTAGAAGTCTGAGGCTTTGCAAATACTTCCATTCCAATGAAAAAGATGTCCTTGGGCTTCTCCAGTTCTGTTCTGGTGCCGGCAATCTAGCTGTTGTCCAAACCACCATGGGAACAGTTACTTTTTATTGTGGTTATTTCTTACATACATAACAACAGTAGTGAGAGAGGCCTCAGCCTCATTGTTTCAAGGATGCCAGAATAGCAAGGGAAGCAAATGTCACTCCTATCTTCAAGAAAAGCAGGAAGGAGGATCTAGGGAACTAGAGGCCAGTCAGCATCACCTCGATCCATAGGAAGGCATGAGCAGGTAATCCTGGAAACCATTTCCAGGCACATTAAGGACAAGAAAGTCATCAGAAGTAGTCAGCATAGTGTCACCAAAGAGAAGTCATGCTTGACCAACCTTGTAACCTTCTATGATGAAATGACTGGTTTGGTACATGAGTAGAGCAGTTGATATTGTCTACCTTGACTTAAGTAAGGCTTTTGACACTTTCTCCCATAAGATCCTCATAGAAAAGCTGTTAAACTATGGGGTGGATGAGCAGACAGCGAGGTGGATTGAAATCTGGCCAAACAGCAAGGCCCAGAGTGTATTGATAAGTGGTGTGAAGTCTAGCTGGAGGTTAACAACTAGCACTAGTACCCCAAAGGTCAATATTCAATCCAGTTCTATTAAACATTTTCATTAATGATCTGGACTATGGCGCTTGGTGTACCCTCAGAAAATTTGCTGATGACACACAACTGGAAGGAGCAGCTGGTATACCAGAGGGTCATGCTGCCATTTAGAGGGACCCCAACAAGCTGGAGAAATGGGCTGACAGGAATCTTTGAAAGTTCAACAAGGAAAACTGCGAAGTCCTGCACCTGGGGAGGAAAAACCCCATGCATCAATATATTCTAGAGGTCACCCAGTTGGAAAGCAGCTTTGCAGAAAAGGACCCGGGTCTCCTGGCGGAGACCAAGTTGCAAATAATCCAGCAGCATGCCCTTACGGTAAAGAAGACCACTGGTGTCCTGGGCTGCACTAGGCCAAGTATTGCCAGCAGGTTGAGGGAGGGGATCCTTCCCCTCTACTAAGTACTGGTGACACCATACCCAGAGTGCTGAGTCCAATTCTGGGCTCCTAAGTACATGAGAGACATGCATATACTTGAGAGAATTCTTAACAAGGGATGACAATGATGATGTAGGGACTGGAGCACCTCTCCTATGAAGAAAGGCTGATAGAGCTGGGACTGTTCAGCCTGGAGAAAAGAAGGCTCAGAATCACAGAATTCTCCCCCTCAGGGAGGTTCTTATCCGTGCGTATAAATATCTGAAAGGAAGGTGCAGAGGACAGAGCCAGGCTTTTTTCAGTGGTGCCCAGTGACAGGAGCAGAGCCCAATGGACACAAACTGAAACACAGAAGGTTCTGTCTGAACATCAGGAAACACTTTTTCACTGTGAATATGACCAAGCCCTGGCACAGGTTTCCCAGAGAGGTGGTGGAACCTCCATCCTTGGAGAACTTCAAAAGCTATCTGGACATGGTCCTGGGCAGCTGTCAGCAGGTGTCCCTGCTTGAACAGGAGGGTTGGACCAGATGGTCCCTTCCAACATCAACTATTCTGTGATTTTGTGACTGTAACAAGCATAAAAACATCACCTCTCCTTGAAGAGTTTACCATTTCAGGATTTAATCCAACAAAGTGAAATAGCCATTGCTACAGTGGCACTCAGCATCTCCTACAAAATCAGACCTATTAGGTAAAAAATTCATTGAAACAATGTCTCTGAAGTTTTCATTGTTAGACTATGGGACATCTTTGTCACGTCTCATTACCCAATATATCACCAAGTTTATGAAATTGCATCAAATTATTTTTTGTGACTATTAAATCAGTAAAATTACCATTATATGCCTCAATCACTTCTTATCCACTATTATTCCAGAAATGCTCATGGATTTTACTGCACCATTCTGAGGAGGAAAATAAATCTTTTCTACTGTGCTACACATGAAATGGTTTGAAATTGTGCACCAGCTGATGTAAACAACCAAAACCATAGTAGCTGGAGAACACTATCATCAGTCTGGAAAGGTCACAGCTTTTTCCTCTGAAAATGAATGGAAATTTCAGCAGAAGCTTGACTGGAAAAGGCAACTTTTCTTCTCTTCCTCTTTCACCACCTTCCAGCCTATTTCAGTTCATGCTTCTGAGACCCCACCAAAAATACATTAGCAGGGAAAGTAATCAGGAGGAGGTTTGCTGCACACATATCCTTGTTCTCAGAATTGGTTTATGGTTTATCAATAGCACAAGCATTACATTTTCTTGTCCTGAAGATTAAAAAAAAATAAAACATACAAACCTCTTACTTGTATGCATCCTGGGCCACAAAGCTGAATTTTGTAGTGACATCAGAGTGCACTGGGGAAGGAAGAAGGGAGGGATGAGAGAAACAGCATGAGTTTTGGGGATGAGAAGTTTCAGAAAGGAAACAAAGATTGAGGAGAAGGGAAAAGCAGAGGAGTGTGTTTCAGGAAGGGAACCAGTGGAGATCAGGATATAGCAAGGGATTATAGGTATCATGGGGCTCTGTGCAGGGCTAGGGGAACCTTCCATCTCTTGCTCTCTGTCTCGTCATTCCCGAAATCCCCAGGGCAAGAGGAAATACTTTCAGCCTTCCTCATGTCTAAGGTGTCCCCTCCTGAATTACAGGATCGCAACTCTAGTTCCTTCCCTCACTGTTCTGCCCTTTGTAGGCAGCTTCCCCCTCTGCTAGTCTGCTGCCATGAGCAACAGCCTATTTGGATTATGATTTCCTAGTTTTTTATGTTAGTTCCCTAAACAATTCATTGACAACTGTTAACAGAGGATAATGATCTCGATGAACTTCAATTGTGACCCAGCATGGCTCTTCTCATGTCAATAATATCTTTACCAGATATTTTTTAGAAGGAGAAGCATTGGGTTTAGGGTGGGTGTTTTAGGAACTTATCAACAGGAAGTTGAATTTCAGACCTCTAGTATAACCTGCTTAGCAAAAATTCGAGCATATAATAAAAGCAATAGAAACTATGGATATCTATTCCTCTGTATAATTAACTGTACACTAAGCTGTGTTCATCCACGGATTTTCTACCTTCTTATTCCAGAACTGTTCCAGGTCTCACTGCTTTTAAAGGCATTTACAGACTCCTGTGTTGTTGGAGGTAAGCCATTCATGAATGCCACATGGCTACAGAACTGGTTGAAAAAACAAAATGAACTCTCCATAAATACAGTCTTCTGTGACTCCAGCCATTAGAGAAAAGATTTGACACCACTAGTTGTAAAACACATTCTGGAAAAGGCAATATATATATATGAGAGAGTTAAATAGGTCATTCATGTTAGCATATTTCCAGAAGTAATATTTACATTGTAGTAAGGAAAAAGAAAAAGATTTTGTAAAATGGATCAAACGACAGAAATCAAAATGTTACCCCTGTATTACTTCTACATGAGACTTTTGTCAAGCTCTGATTTGGAGCTACCAGTGGAGGGCTTCTGGAAAAGTCACACAAACTGTTGCTTCTGTTTTCATTATTTTTATCTCATTTCAGTCTGGAATGTCACTTGGATGCTGAGATCATTGCACAATATGAATTGTACAGAAAATCCCTCATTTGTCTAAGATAAATGTGCTGTTATATTTTCAAGCAGGCAAGAACCTACAAAATTTGTACACGTAAATGGAAAAACGCTTATTTTGGTGGAGAAATCTAAACCACATCCTTTTGTACTCTAACCACCTACCCACTAATGAGAAGAGTTTTTAGAAACATATTTTAACTGTGAGCGTGTCTGAAGTTTCAAAATAGGCTGTACTTTTTGTCCACTAGTGACCATGTGCTGGTTTAAAAGTAAACTGGCAGGAGAAATGAACCCACTCAAAAGAGTTTAGAAGTCAGAACTACAATTTAATAAAAAGATTACAATAGATACACTGATACACAGGAAAATTG
>JAVJGI010000062.1:64780405-64820008 GCA_035590275.1 Ibycter americanus
GGAGAAGGGGGGGGGGGGGGGAATCACTTGGTTTCTATGGCAACCATGGTGGTAGAAATAGTTGTGTGAGCATACTGAACATGCATAAAAGCCTTCCCAAGGGAGGTCAGACGATTTGAAGAAAGAAGGAGAGAAGGAAGAAAAAAAAGAAAAAAATGTCAGCTTCTGCAGAAAGCAGACATTTTATGCTGAATAAGTGTTTCACACTTGTGATGTGATCAATAACAAAAGGTTGTTGCTAGGAGAATGTTAAAAAATGTTTAATAGCTATCCTTTTATACTTAAATCATGTGTTTGTGTGTGCTTGTTCCTATATGAGTCGTACAACACATGCAAATTTGCTTCTGCACACATGTATGTAGAAATGGATATATGAATAAATAATACGTTATCCTACACAATGGAAATACAATGTGAGAGTACAAAAGACCTTAATATATGCATTATCATATATAATGCATCACATATGGATGACTTTACTGTATCAGATATATTAAATACATCTGCACACATTTGAAGTATAAAATATAATATCAGTCTGAAATACTTGACACACTGATTATCCCTGAGAAAATCAGCATACAAAGTGACTCACAAGGAGCAGCAAGAAGCACCTAGCACTATTTGTGGGTAAAGTATTTAGTTTTGGCAATTAAAGTATTTTAATTAAATTTAATTTTATTAGTGATGATCAAGAAAAGAAGAATTAGTCAGAGTCTGTTGTACAACGAGCACGCTATATATGCCAACTAGGCTCTGCCATTCAGCCTGCTTAGAAAGCAAGTGATCATGGTTCATTGTTTTGAGCTAAAAATGTTCACTAGCCCTTTATTTACATCTGCTTCAGTCCTCTCCATTCATTATTGGTTGCTATAAACTCACTCCATGGGGGATGGACTGGCACAGAATGAAAATGTGACAGAGGCTCCCATGCAGATGGAGCCGTAGCTGCAAGTGAAACCCTGCATCCATAAAACCAGGGGAAGGGGGAGAATTCCCAGTTACACTCAAAAGCTTCATTTTTGCAAGCATGAAGGCAAAATATTTTTGGTGGTTCATGGTGTGCAAAGCAGGCTTGGAAAAAAGTGCATTGTTCTTATGGATTTTTCAGAGTGACACAACGCACTAAAATTTCCAAAGCTTGCTGGATTACCTTCTGGGGTATGGCGAGAGAGGATTTTCATCCAGAAAAGGCGGCTACCGAAAGCAAGGAGGATCTATATCCATTGCTGCATCTTTGCAATTCAAAAGCAGCAGTACATTATCTGAGACCGACACTTGCAGATACAAAAGTGACGCATAAGTCTTCCTTCCCTCTCCCCTGCAAATTCCCCCTCCTCCAACCAGCCATCAAAGGGGGCCCCAGAGGCAGGCAGCGGCTTTCTCCTGCACCAGCCACACAGCCATCCTCCTGCCTCCTTCCCTACGTGCGGAAACCGCTACTGCTCCCCCACAGTGTGTCGGGTGTGGCGTGGGCATAGCGCCAGCGAGGACCTTGCCTCAGGGACCTCCCTGGCAAACTTGGAAGCAAGACAGACAAAGGATGCACTTCAGACACCGGCTGCCAACGCGGGCTCAGCCTGGCTGACGTCGGGTGGAGGCAACGTGCCGCTCTGTAAGGCAGTAGCGTCTGTAAACAGTGCATGTGCACTAGGGAATTGCAATGCCATCAAGCTTCCTAGCTTGCTTGGAAAATCACACCGCTGGCCACACTGGCTTTTTCCAACATCTGAGGCAGCACCACTCAGTTTCAGAGTGAAAGCGTATTTTAAGGGAGGTATTTTCAGTCTCCCCTGTATGAAGATTAGGGGGAAATGGAAATTTAATCATACAATGGTCATACCTCATCCAGTTTCTTAAACTTCTCCTGCAAGGCAAAAGCACCTTGTTAGTCATTAATTTTCCCTAATTAGACCTCGGCTGACATTTTCCTGAAATGAACAATGGCTCTCTGCTCTTCTCAAAGCTAGTATTTCTATCTGCCCTTCGAAATTCACTTAGATCGCACCAGGCTGGCATCTAATTAGCAACTATCCTTGTTATTGCTAGAGCTAGAAAGGGACAAATAAACAACCAAACAAAACAAAAACAAAACACCAAACCAAACAAACTATAAAAAAAAGAGAAAATCAAAGTATGACCCAGGCAAAACAGACAGAGCCTTGCAGTGTGGTTAGGGATGACCTTACTGCTGGGTTCTCCAGCACTGGTCTGACAAGCTCTAAAAATACAAAGCTACAGTAATACTATGAATAATCCAGAAATGTCACAAAGTTGGCAGCCCAAAGAGGTTGAAGTCAAGATTCTCTGTGTGTGCTTATTTTCTTCCTGCTCTCAGCTGGTAGTATCCCTGTCTTGAGAACTGGCAGGATTGTAATATGCCCTGTATTTTAACAATTACCCTGACTTTCTCACATAACCTCCAGTTCTTTCCAGAAGCCCTAGAGTGCCTGATTCCATTTGCTATGTGCTCCAGGACTTGGGCATCATGCTTTCCGAATACACATTTCATTTGTCATCTGAAATTAGTCACCAAACTTTTTTTTGTGTCTGCAATGACTTAGTCTCCAGCTGCTGAATCTTAACCCACATTCATGAACATGTATCCTGTCCCCCCTTCACTATTCAGCAAACCTGCTTTTTTGTCTTCCGTCACACAAATGCTTTCATTTGCAGTCCATGAACTTTTATACCAAAACTCCTGTCATTCCGCATGCTAGCTTGCCTTCTTGCTTGAATTCAGTATGTAATAACTCTGGTTTCCTACTAAGCAAGCTATGTGAGGGAGAAAACTTCTACCTGACTATACGTATTTAATGGTACAATTGTACCAATTTATTCTGCTCATGGTATGTGCCCACCAACATCACCACTTCTCGGTATTTTTTAACCTTCTCATGATAATCTTAGCAGGAATTCCCAGCATAGAGGCCAGGTTTTGTCAACATTGAGGCAACACTAATGCACTTTTGTACTGCTGGACCAATATGGATGATTATAGCATAACTGATGGCCAAACAGTTAAGACAGTGACTACACAGTAGTCAAAGAAGTGACAGCTGTATGAAGTATCAAGATACACAAGGTACTCTTAATTCCACTTCTTGGCTAAAGTTTCTATTATGGAGGTTGACTGATTTTACTTCTAGCCTAGCTAGCTTAAAGCTAGTTCAGAAATCACATCACTACACTCTAGAAAATTCTGTGACTATAGATGAAACACACCTTAAATCAGTCCCGAGTATAGATTTTGAATAGAGAATATCTTCCAACATGTACATAAATTATAATGGGGTAACAGCTGTCTGAAGTAGTTACATTTGTTTGGGGTTTTGTTTGTTTGTTTATCAGCCTTATAAACTACAACTCCAAACTTCACTCACTGTTGTACGAACCTTCATTAAACAAGCTGTCTTCTCAGCATCAACGAGCAAACATTGGCCTTTGTTGGAAGGAGCTGTTGAATCAGGTTGTAGAAAGACATAAACACGTAAAACCAGCAGTAGCGCAAGGTATGTCATGTCTTTTGTACATGTTTTGATGAATTTATTTTTGTTGTTGTCTGCCTTATTTCTCTAAAGAGTGACCAGCAGAATATTTAAGTTCCAATATTTTCAGCACTCTGGTCACTTGTGCTTCTTCAGTGGCTGCAATTTGCTAGACATATACTTTTGTCTTACTCCTTTGTAGAAATTAATAAAATCCTCTGTTGCTGTCCCTTTATGGTATTAAGTGTCCATCTCACCCCTTCAGAAAATGTAACACATAACTGTGATGTCCCCATACACGTCCACATGACTGCCCTCTGTGCATCAAGCAAAGCTGGCCACCCATACCCTCTACCTGGTGGAGATGCTCTTTCTCTTGTCAGAGTTGCTACAGCTGTGGGATAAGCTCAAAGCCAGGTGACAGGACAGTAGTGAGTACCTGAGTTTCATTAAGACAAACCAAAACACTTGTGTATGGCAAGCATATTACATTAAACAGTGTTCCTTGTCAGACTCACAACATCATCTGAAAACTCATACTCAGCTACTGAATAATTCTGTTTATAGTCATATGGTATCCCAGGAAGCAAATAAACTGGCCAGGTGGATTTTATGGAAGCCATAGTGAGGGTCTGGGGTTATGGCAGATAGCCAGCTGAATTACTTACACCAGCTATTTGTGAAGGGCCAATATTACAGTTGAGATCAAATGGTCTTTTAAACCTGTATCAAAAAAAATGTTCCACTGCATCTTCATTAGAGATACTTAAATATCAAGGAGAGTGTGATAGTCAAAATGCAATAGTTGAAAAAGATCCAGGTCCAGAAAATTACTTTCTTCCTACACACAATCAATAAAAATGTAAAACCGCAAGTGCTTTAGATATGCTTAGCTCAATATGTATTCTTAATGAAACAAAAGCCTATGAGGTTTCAGCCTTGGAATAAAAATACTCAAGTGTCTACAATGGTCTAGCACATTCAGGTGTTAGTTTTTGGTCACTGCAGTGATGGCACTGCCAATACTGTGTTGTTATCTCGGATATTAATATGCTACAGCACTATAAATATGGTGTCACGAGAACAATGCCTCAGAGGTTTTCTTGCCCTTTCTTACTGGTTGGTCTGCTCAAATAGAAATGCAATAGAACTAAGCATGCATTACTCTAGAGCTGAGACCACAAGCCAAAAATGCTGAAGACTGGAAATTGGATGAGCTCAGTCTATTAATTTCAGCCAGAGCAATTTACTGAAAAATTATCCCTTCACTCATCCCAAATATGTTCAAATACAACAAGCATAACATCTTAAGTATGTAGGTGACCTGAAATCATTGCATAAACTTCCAAACAGCAAGCCACAGTCTTACTGCAGATACAAGTGTAAAGGGAATGGAAGTGAATTCATAGAATTATCATCAAACTTCAGAAATAACAGTAAATTTTTCCTTGAATTATCACTGACTTCAGAGGTACTATGAATTGTAATTTGGGCATAGTGTGGGGGTTTGTATAGCTTTGCCATGAAAAAGGTTGTTTTCTCTGGGAGACTGATACTTTGACTTTGAATAGTAATTCTCTTGTCATGTAAACAGACTGAGTTCAACATACCTGAATACAGTAGACCACTTTGCTCCCTGGCATGGAAAATTATGTTCATTCCAGTTTTATCAGTTTTCAAACTTCTTCTGTTCCACCAAAGTCTTAGGAAATCATTGATGAAAATTAAAATCTGCTCCATGGGGTTGCTTGCAAAGATTCTTTTTGGCACAAGCAAAGGTGTTATGATTTAGTTCTTTGTGTAAGTCTAAAAAATCACAGTGGCTATAAAGCAATGATGTTTCTGTAGCAAGAATTACATGCCGATTTTGTTACACACAGTTTCCCATGGTGGTTAAGTAAATAAAAGGTTTACTTTGCATCTAATCACTAGAAATTGTAAATCTTAGATCATAAAAACAACCCCTAACAAATACGGTTTTGCATTAGCCAAGGACTGCAGAAGATAGCAGCTCATTAGCTGTAAATCTTGGCAGAAAAGGGAAAGAGAGCCCAGGAGTCCTAACAACAGCTTCTGTGCACCAGCCATTAGATCATACTGAAAAGCACAACAGGTCTAAAATTTAGTTGTATGAATGCCCATATAAACATTTTGATATTATATGATCATTTAAGTACACTGAAATCTATGGTTATAGGCTTATGCCAGCCTTTAAAAGATTAAAGGTTATATTTTAGACCAATTAATTCCACTTATTTTTATTTTCGAAAATTTTATTAACGTGTTTTAAAAGGTGATATTCCCCTATTCAGACTTTCATTGCTTCCATGTTGGCATGTTTTTGGTATGACATGTGCTAAGCAGGCACAGCAAACATTTTGATATGTGACTAAAAACAAGATCCAGACTGGTCTGTGAAATTCCCTGCATTCTTCAGCTTAGACACCTGCAAGTGCATAAAGGCAGCCTTGTCTGAGTTGTTAGATTGCCTCACTCCTGCCAAAGCTCTCTTATGACTGAGTGATGTGGCATGGAGGGATCTTGTGCTTTTCCCATAGCCACTTATAAGAAACATAAGCACAGAAGGCAAACACCTACCCTTCCATGAAACTCGGCATCCTGTACCCTGTGTGATGGGAATCATGCAATGCACAGCTCTGATTCAATCTCATGAGCTCCAGAGAGATGCAGCAACCATGACGCTACCCTGTCCTATCCCTCTGGTGAGCACACACATCAATCTGGAGTATCCTGAACCAGCCGTCAAGGTTGGATGCCTCCTTTTCAGGTATTAAGACATCTGAACTGAGCACCTAAAGTGAGCTGTCTGAACCCGGTCCTAAAAGGCAAATACTGTGGTGAAAAAATTCAGGTTTCCTTCTTGCTTCTGTATTTCTTGAAACCGGACATATATGCAAATTAAAACCAGACAGGCCAAAAATGCCAGGGACACTTATTTCATTTTAATAAAATGGAGAAAGTTGAAAATAGCAAGCATTAAACTCACAGTATGAGGTAGCAACCATTTGTTTTGCATAAAAATACTCTGGCACTTACAGCTCCAGAAGGCTCTCACCATGAGCTTTCCTGTTCTTTGCTTATGTGGCACTGAGATCTCCTTCAGCTGCTGAAGATGTGCTAAATAGCAGTCAAGGGGAACGTCTGGATCTTCTTTATGAAGTGGTCTGGGCAGGAAAAGAGGGATTTCTTTCCTATATAACGAAAAAGGTAAAGAAGTAAGGCTCAGATAAAACCACCAGAAAACAAGATGTTAAGTCTTCTCCAATCTCTGTGTTAGTGGTCTGCATTTGCCATACGCCTTCATCTTAACCTGTGGAATAACTTCAAGTGCTCTCAGCGGCTTTTTCTCCTGCCTTGTTCCTACCAGGTCTGCCTGCTTGCAAAGGCCCACCAGTAAAATCAGCTGGAAAATGAGCAGGCAAATAAGAGAGAACAACATGAGGAAACAATGCCATCTGGGTCGTATTTCCCAAAGTAAATCTTAGTAAATTCTGACTAAGTCAATCGCACCACACAGATTCACATCAGATTGGGAGCTAGCCCAAGTTTTTAAACTTTTATACAGACACTTCCATATATATCTTTCTCACAAAACAGTTCTGAATAATCTGTTACTTCCTTGTTACTGTTACCATATACACAAGTTTTCCTTTGAAAGTGATTAAAGGTCTTTCCTTGTCTAAGGGATACCACAGCAGGGTCGTGAACCTTAGCGTCCACTCACCAAGCTCGCACAAACACATACACAGTATGATGTTCAAGGCAGTTGCTAATTATTTCTTTCTGCCAAGAAATGAAAATAGTCAAGTGCATTTGCTATAAAGAAAAATATAATCTACCCTATAATTAGCTCTGAAACACATTTATTATGTTTCAATAAATGTGCCCTCAGCAAGATGCTTTGCCATCAACATAAAACAATTCAAAACACTTAGAAAAAAGCGTAATGCAAAAGAGTATGCAAGAAAGATAATTAAAACCAATCAGGAATGTGGTAGATGTGATTCTGAAGCAGCAATAACCTAAAGACAGAAACAGATTCAATCCAACAAAGGAAATCAACGTCTGCTGTCTTTTATAACAAATGATAAACAGCAGCAATAGCCAAGGTTTGGACTAGGTCATATATTTTATTAAAAACCCATATGGCATGATGATCCACTGTGAAAAATACGTATAGTGGTGGTTTATTGCTGTGGTTTGTACACTAGCAAGATTTTCATTTACTTGAACATCTTCCATCATGTTCAGGACAAGAAAGTGTTTCTAACAATCTCCTATTAGTCATTATTTTGGCATTATGATATTTAATTTAAAAAGCAGCTCAGTGCAGCTGAAGTAATGTAATTTAATAAAATGTGCTACTTGTTTGTTTTAGGATAGGTGATTCTGACCGCCTGTTAAACATCAGCCTACCTCATACTGGACGTTTGGAAAATTTGACTGACTGGCCAATGTCAAGTCAAAACTTAAAGTAGTATCAGATGTGCTACTGTTCTGGGGTAATGTGGCAGCGGATATGCTGATTAAGTTATAAAGAAGTAATTTTCTTCTACTTTCATGGGTGCCAGTAGGATCTGTGTAAGAGGGCTGGACAAGAAAATCCGTATTCCCACATTGTGTGATAAGGAAGGTGCAAGCTGCAGGGGTATTTATGAGTGTCCGCCTGCCCTTCATACAAAACGTTCATGGTGCTCTGGGGATGAAACCAAGCAAAGTTTACAGATCAGCAACTTGTCAGCCCCAACCTCCAGCTGAAATTAAATGCAGATAAAACAAATAGAATGTTTTAAGGAAATGGAAATACCAAGTGCTGGAATTTCCTGGCTATATACAGCTGGATTTATTTCAAGCTCTGTGGACATGGAAAAAAATATGAGCTCATACTCCCCGTATGGGAAATGTGATGTTGGTAAGGGAAGAAAACAGAGTTATAGTCCCTGTTCTATGGCAACTGCGTGATTATCCAAGCTAAAGACGATAAAATACTCCCAACAAGGAAAGCTGCCCAGTCACAGTTTAGAGGATTGCATGGGCAAGAGTACATACCCAGCAAGCAATACGGATAAGGCTTTCTGGGAATGCTGGGAAAGAGGGAGAAAATGAAGCCTTGTGGAAGCAAGCTGTGCTATGACCCTTGCCCTGGCTGTGTGTAGTTTTCTAATATAGAAGTAGATTATGTGGCTTGCTGATTCTAGTGTGCAGTGAGGGGTCGGCTTGAATTACAACAAGGATGAAATGTTAAAACAGAAAAATATCAGGTCCACAGGGTCTGTGATTGCAGCAAGGCGTTGTCAGAGAAAGGATTAGAGCGAGGACTGCTGGAAGTGGTAAATCTGAAGGGACTGCATTCCTGGTATCTCACATTCAGCACCCAAAATTAGTGGATGCTTTTTGCTTTAACCTCTGCGTGTGTGGTTCCTCCATCTGTAAAACAGATGGTCTTCTCACAGGATGCGCCTACCATAGCCTCTTAGGTCTCATCTGCAGTGTGTTTTTGAAGCAAATGCCCCAGTCACCCCCATTCACTGTGCTTCCGTTTGCATTCCTGAGCCCTTCTGGGGCACACAGGTTGGATTTCTTTGGGTGCAATTAAACTGGACATTGTTCTGCATGTTTGTCCACCTAATGTACTTCACTGCTCACGGGAGTTCAAAATACGCTGCCGAGATGCAGGAAAAGCCCTGCAGTGTGAGCATCAGGCCCTCGCACCCCCTCTTCCATGCAGCAGAGACAGTCCTGCAGGGCCACCGCTCGCTAACACAGTCACAGATTTCTGCAAAAAGGATGCCACAAAGTGCTCAGTTGCAGCAGTGATGGGCAAGACAAAACTGCCTGGGAGGAAATGAACCATTTTTCCTTCAGAGCGAGGTTTATACAGTGCAGGGTAAAAGGATCACATGAGAGACATGAGAAGGAAAATAAGTATTGCATAGCTATTCCTTAAGTGGGCAACTTACAGTTTCTGTGCACTGACTGAGGTGGGTGTCTTGGAGAGAAATCATATACATTCGTGTAACTAAAGACTGTCTTGAGGCATACAATGCCGAGGTCAAATTAAAGT
Organism: Ibycter americanus; assembly: GCA_035590275.1. Taxonomy (NCBI): domain Eukaryota; kingdom Metazoa; phylum Chordata; class Aves; order Falconiformes; family Falconidae; genus Ibycter; species Ibycter americanus. The sequence continues at coordinate 64,789,979 of JAVJGI010000062.1, forward strand.
TGCACAGACCACCTTAATTCTGGCATTTCCTAAGTCTCAAGTGTTTAACTTTACAACCTTAATAATGTTCTTTTAACATAGTTTTTGTATGTGTAATAAATTATATGCCCTTCTCACTTTCAGTGCTCTTCTCACCAGTAATGCTGTTGGACTCTGCTCCTTCGTTATGAAAACAAATATTGGAAATTATTGCTGTTGTTATTGAAACCAGATGTACTGCTCTCTGTGGCATTTATTTGTATAGTGTCAAACTCTGGCACATTCAATTTCAGAGTAGTTATTGAATAAAAATGAGCAATATAACTGATAGTGAAATGTAAGTGCTGGAAAGACCTTAGAAGCTGCCTCTTTTCAGGAAAGTTTATCATTTTCATTTCATACGCAAACATTCACACAAACGACTCTGAGTAAAAATGACAAAATCACATATTTGCATCAGTATAGAGTAATGAAAAGTAACAGAGGGCCAAGATGGAAGAATCTGGGCCCGAATGTGTGAGGCACTAAATTTGCCCTGAAGAAGGAGATCTCTCATGTCTCATGGGGAAAAACAGTGATGCTCTTGGTAAACTCAAAATGATAAATGTAAAGCAGAGACCCCATTGTTTCACCTTACCTCAGATCTTGGAGAAAAGGCACCCTGAAGGATATAATTTCTCCCCATCTACTGCCAAGGGCGTGCATGCTACAGCTTTAGAGGTCTGAGTTTTGGACATCAAGCATTAAAAGAGAAATATCCCATCTTGTTTTTTCTATGCTCTTGCCACCCATCCTGACCTCACCCCAGAGGAGCAAGCTGCTTGACTGCAGTAAGAAGTGCTGGGTGGAGAAAATGTGCAGTGACAAGCCCAGTGCATGTCTAGCAGGACCTAGGACCACACAGAGACAGAGGACTTTCCCAGTTTTTCCTTGGAAAGAGGATACCAAAACATAAGGTACAGACCTCTGCAGAAAGCACAAAACTGGAATAGCATAAGTATTTGAATGAAAACGGTCAGCAATGCTGGGTAAGGTGGATTAAATACAATACTTCAAAAAAAAAATAAATCAGAGACAACCATTAACAAACACTTAAAGTAACATTACAGCTCCATATTTAAGTACTCAAAAAATAGGAACCCCAGAACTAAACAGAATATACTGACATAAATTCAGTCCTTTTAATAATGCATTTCAATATGAACTTTAAGTGCATGATAGCCTTACAATTTTCCTGTAGGATTCCTACCTGAGTTAATGCACATGGTGTGTCATGTTCTGAGAAGGAATCAGGGCTGTGCTGTTAATTAGGCTTTTAAAGGGTTAGATCTGCAGAATTACTGAGCACTCACAACTGTAACTGCAGTCAACGAATGCCTGTGTCTTGGATGTGCATCATGAAAAGCTAAAGACTCTGTAAATTAGTCCATGGGCTTCTCAGATTGGATGACTAGTCTTGTACAGTTTGAGCTTTAACTTTCAAGTCACTTAGATGACATATCTCACAAGCCTGGATACTAGTATGCTTTTATCTTAGAGAGCTGTCAAAAAAATCAATTTATTAGCAGTTGTATCTCCCTTATGCACTGTAGTGAGAACAGTGCAGTAAAACCAATTGAAAGATTAAACACTCACGGAAGACACATGGTAAGGTAGATGCAGAGTAATATAATTCCATGCTCTGTGTGAAGAGCAAAAAACCCTGTTTACTTAGAGTTTTTGCAACTTTAATATTTCTTCTGCATAGGCATTTTTCAGTGTAACTATCTGTACAATTCCCACGCAAAGCACCTTCAGGTGTTAAAAATTCAGCCTAGATAAACAATATGCATAAGAAAGGCTGAACAAAGTGTTTTATATATATGTGGATAAACATCTTTTCAGTTAATGTGTGTTAACTGTTACTACTAAATTACTCCCATCTTCATTATTTTTGAATACCTACTGACCATTTTTACAGACACTGCTGTTTCTGGCCAGGGCACTGTCAACCAGTCTAATCAGAAAATTCAGTTCATCCACTGACCAGCCCCCCATGTCGTGCCAAGGCAGCAGAGTTCAATGCCTGCCTCGCACTACTTGCCTTATTTTGTCAACCTTCCATCTCATTCAGGAGAGCAAGGGCAACCTATTGATTGACTGACTTCATTTCCATCCTCCTGACATTCCTCGAATTTCTTGCAGCAAAGATCACACACACACCCCAGAAACCAATTCGGAATTTTAACAAGACTTCAGAGAGAGACATCATGGACTTTTATCGGCAAGCTAATCCCTGAATACTTCTAACAACTGTAAGTGGAGGCAACATCTTAAATGGGGAAGAATGACCAGTTATTTATGGAAGAAAAATGCAGTATCTGTGGCCATTTCAAAAGCATTTTACTGTAATCTAAAATGTCTAGCAGTGGGAAGGTTTGAAAGAAGAAGAGGAAGAGAAAAAGCTTTTTGAGTACAGCCATAAGGAAAATGTGCCCTGTTAGTTTATAAAGCTTTTGATTGTATTCTGATTAATCGGATTTATGGTACATATATAATATATGGCCTAAGGTCACAGTATAGGGGGAACCCTTGTAATAAAATGCATTGATTTTTATGTTGGGGTTGGTTGGTTTTTTTCAATGTTGCAAAAAGATACTATTTTTACTGCAATATGCAACTGTGCCAATGGAAAATAGTGGGAAGAAAAAAATATATTGTCTGGCACTGGTTACCATAGCAACAAGCTGAAGTTCAAGGAGAGGTGGAGAATCTGAATTCTGTGGCAAGGTAATGAATTTAGCATCTACAGGAACAGAAATGGATTTTCTGTCACAGCCTGTAAATCAACCACAGGAAACCAACATGCAGAGATATTTTGGAATGCTTTATATCTGCTTTTAATGTATGAAAAGTGTATCAAAATTAGCTTTCAGCTCTTTGTTTTCCAGGGCCTTCCTTTTCTTTCTGTTCAGACCAATGCACTTAAAAACATATTGAATGAAGCTGATATTTGTTACTGTGACAAAGACAAAAGCCTTGCAGTTTTCTCAGCAAACCCCTGAAGTCAGCAGGCATCACCCTCCTCCAAGAAACTGCTTTAACACGCTCACTTTGCACAACGCACCAAAGTTTCAAAGGTCAGCCGTGAGTCACATGCATACAGTTCTACAAGTTGGCTTTTGAGATCATTTGCAAGATGTTTTCTAGATGCAAATGCATGATGCAGGTGAGCAACGGGAGTGAGCATGAAAATACCTGAAGTACCCAGCTCAGCATCAGGAACAAACAAGGCGTCTTTTCAGCATGCCTACATGCATGTGTAATTGGTCTGTCTTGAAAAACCCAGTGAACAGCAGCTGCTTGGCATGACGAGCTGTGCTGGGGAACTTGCCATACCACGGAAAGGTGGGGATGAAGTTTGGACACTGAGCTGGTGTTTCATGACCACTGCCTGGCCTGCAGAAAGGCTGCAGGCGGCTCCAGGTTGCTCATGAGCAGTCAGTAGTCTCAAAGGGGTTTGGGGGAATGGTGTCCACATCTCAGCTACATCTCTGGTTCGTTCTCATGCTTTCTCAGTCTCTTTCTAATGGCTTGTTGATCTCCAGAGTGACCTTGTCCTTGGCCACAAGAATTATGCCTCAGCAATTCAGACAGTATCAGGGAGAAATGTGTAGAAAATGTATCACATTGGTGGGACTGAGCTAATATTCTTCATGCTCTCTATGCCTTTAAAAACATGAAAAATATATAACTTCTCTTTCTGCCTCCTATTCTGGAGCAGATAGAACACACCCTGGAGAAAGGGAGGAAAAAAAATCTCTCAAATAAAAAAAAATAGTAATTATAACAATACACTACAGTTAATTATCTATAATGGGCTTCATTCCCAGTAAATCACACCCATGTAGCTCAGTTGTAATTCTTCCAAAGTCAGTGAAGATAAAGCAGTGTAAAATCACTGTACGCAGAAAATACAGAACAAAATGCACTGTACAAAATAAAGAAGGATAAGAAAACATTAGACAAAAAAGAGTTACTTCTTATTTGGATATATTCTGCATAAGACAAAGGAATGCAGTCTGTTCCTGTTACTGTGGAGGATGCATATGGAAGATCAATTATCTCCATATATTCTCTTTGACTACCAGCCATGCAACTGAATGCTAACTAAACATGGAATAACAGTTCGGGAGTTAAAATGTTTCAGAGAATTTTCTCTACTTTGCTGATCTTGACTAGTTCTTGGTCAAATTCTCTTTTGCTTCTAGAGTAAAAGCATAACCATGGGCAGCATAAATTTCCCTGGATGTGTATTTGTAACTTTCTCTGAACAAAATGTTCTGAAAATGGTGAACTAGAACACCGAATATCAAAACTATTTTTTAGGACTATTATTACTTTTTTGATTTAGATAGCAAATTCTGGAGTGTAAGCTCATTTTCGGCCACCTGAAAGAAAACAAACAATACTTCCATTCCAATCACCATATGTTTTGTTCTGTTTCTCCAGGTTCCTGTTCCATTACAATTGCAAAAATGTTGAGCATCAATTGAATTTAAGTGCAGATCCAAAGTCATGTCAAATCAATCAGTGAAATTCTTAAACTCATACTTACCTATGGGGAGTCTTGAGATTAAATGTAAATGGCTTTAAACCTTTTGGTGATCTGTAGCCATTTGGAAGAGTAGAGGAAACGCAAAGCTACAAATTTCAAAAGCATTTCATTGTTGGTTTGGACAGGTGTAGAGTTAAAGATGTGTTAAATCGCATAACCACAGTTATTCTTTTTTACTCTTCTGATAGAAATCTCTCAAAAAAATCCAGCCCTCTTGTCCTTCTATAAATATTTGAATAGCTGGTAGCTTAAGCTTCAGTTCTGTCATCTTTCATTTAAAACTGGAGTCCCTCTGGGCTGCAGAACAGGACAGCATTGCCCAGCATGGGTATTGGTACCGCATGCAGGTTTCAGCTCAGGAGTCCTTGGGGAGAAAGTCACTTTGCTGTTGAGATGAACCACTCCAGTAACAGCTTGAAGTTTGCAGCATTTCCTTACAAAATCAGGCATTTGTTTGCCTTTAAAGAAAAGACTGTTCCGATCAAACAGTCTGCTTTTATGCAATAATGGTGTACCGCGTTTCTGCAGATTTTGTCTGAAACTGTAAGTAAATATGAAGGTAGTAGAAAATCATTATTTCAATTACTACTCCTGCCATGAATATATAAGGCTCTTTCCGTCTGACAAACAGTGCATGATTTTCATTTACATAAGCTTCTCTTGGAGTGGAGAACAATAAATCAATACAGACAAAGACACTTTTGATTGGGGTTGATAATATAAACTATTAGTTAGCAATAAAACCTCTTCAGTATTTCCTGCTGTCTCTTCACCCAAGTGTGCCATGAACCACTGCAATAAACCCACCTGAATGAGGCAAAAAAACAACCAGGTACATTTTTTTGCCAAGTCATTTTTCTGCAAGAGCCATCCTTGATTCAGATGACAGTGTGACTGTACAAATTGTCATGGATCAACTGCTGGAACAGTCAGAGGGGTGGGAACACATGCAGAATTTTCACCAGACCCACTGTCACATCAAATCATAGCCTCAGGCAAAAGAATGGAAGATCTGATTGGGACCCAGATCTCTCTCATCATGGATGAGATTTCCAAGAAGCGTGGAGGAGGCTATATGCCCTGCTCCAGCAGCTTTGTGAATTGACCCCAGGATATTATTTTCATATCTCTAACAATAAAAAAGGAAAGCAGTTTCAGCTTTTCTGGGGTGGAATTTATTTTTTTTTTTAATTATGCACATTTTAGTCAGTGTTAACTGAAGATTTTCTCACTTTTTTTTGATTAAGTTAAAAAAGAAAAAACTTCATTTATAGTACCAAAAAGGTATGTAATCCCTGCTCTGAAAAATCAGTCTTTGAGTAGCTCTGTGACAGTTTCCACAGCTCATTAACTCTTCTGTGCAAATTTATTTATGAACACAAACTATTCCCCCTCCCTATCAGTTCTCTCCAGAAAGTAAGGGAGGAGAGACTGGCACTGGAAGGAGTCATTGCATGAATGATTGGGTTCTATTTACAGACTGCAGAAAAATAACCTGCATGTTTGTGCTGTCCTCATTCACCTGAGAATCTTCCTTTGTGCTAGTAATTCCACTGAAGTAATTACTGTCTGAGGAGCCAAAGCATGTTGTCTAGCCAATTCCCCTCACAAGCCACAATGCACAGCTGCAAAGCTCCAGGAGAGCAGTGAAAGGCATCCTGAAACTTCATGGTAGTGGCAGGAGGGAAAGAGTGGACACCTGGCCCTTCTGGCATTCACCTAGGACTGACGGTTGTGTGCAGAGAGTGAGGAAGGAGGAGGAGAGACAGGGTTACAGTCATTTAATCTTCAATCGTGGTCACCAATCATGGTGACTTCCATTTAATCTTTAGTCACCTCAAGGGGATTTTTGTGATCTGTTGATTTTTTGAGCTGTTGGAGATGGCAGGGAAGCCAGGAGTTACTAGTGTTCTGGATTGCTGTAATGGATTCTGGATGCTGAAACAAAACTCTGCTTTCCTTGCTCTTTCCCAGGGCTCCAAACTCCCCTTCCCCTCCCTAACTTCCTTCTAAAAGGAGTCTTCTCTACAAAAGGACCAGTTTATCTTACTTTCCATCCAGACTGTTCCCACTATACCAACTAGTTCAGGCAGAGGTAGTTCAGCTGCATACAACAGAGCACTGTGGTGTGCTACAGGAATCAATCTAGCTCCTGAAGATCTCAAAGCTACACTTGTGTCTTCCCACTGTTCCTGGAAGGGCAGAAGCAGTCTGGAAAAGCTCAGTGGAACTTTATCCCAAGAGTCACTTCTAAAAGAGTCTTTCCACACTAAACATGCCCTGCACTTAGGAAGAGTGGGGCAAGCCTGGCAGAGCAAGCCACATCCCTGCGGAGCTCATTACCTGCACTCCCAGCTTGTGACGAGGTAGGACTGTTTTATAATTGCTCTTTTAGTTGTCAAGAACTGTCTGGGAGTGTGACATGCGAGCAGGGAGTAGGGACCCTGATGCTGCTCCTTACGGGTTCAGTGCTTCCCAGACACGCTGAAGAAAATGCTCCAAGAGATGAGGTTCAGGTTGTAGAAGACCGACGATCACAGAGGGCAGGCACAGACCTAGAGACTGGAGACAAGGAGAGGAAATGTCTCTGGAGGCACAAAGCTGAACAAGCAGCTTCAGTTCTGGCATTTCCTAAGATTCAGGTGCATGACTTTGAAACTTATTAATCCTTTTATCTAGTTCATGTACGCTGAGAAAATGGTTGCAAATCACCACATTGATAGTTGGCTTTTTTTAAGCATCTTCTGTCACAGTTTTAAGCAACATCTTCAAGACAATGTAACTACATCTTGTAATGAGTTTCAGCTTCTTAACTCCTGAACTATTGACAGCCACATGTAATTTGATAAGAAAACGTGAAATGACTAGGTTCCCTCTGTAGCATGCACTTTATGAGACAACCACTTGAAGGACGGCCATTTGCCACACTATACTGAAAGGCATCAATAAACATCAGTCCAGAGAGCTCTGCTCAGAATGCAGCATTGGCAGAGTCTCTCACACAAACCCAAAGCAGGCCACGGAGTGAGCAGATTGTTTACATCTAATAATTAAACCATTACACTAGGTGAGAAACAAGGCAAGATCCAGGAAGTCTCAATCTCTACTTGACATGAAAGGCAAGACCGACCAGTTTAAAATCTACTGGTGTAAATCTGGAGGACGTCTGCTTGCTTACTGCTTTATAGACTAATGGACTACAGATGTTATCATGTTCTAGGGAGCTCTGGGCAGAGATCAGAGAGTATGTACACTCCCACCAGTACAGATGTTGTGTGCAGTCAGTGGAAATTGAGTCAAATACATTGTAATTGCTAAAGTAATTAAAGCTCATTACTGAAAGTAAACATAACCACCAAAGTTAGCGCTCCTGAAGGAGTAAGTGACATTCCTATTTATTCACACTGGAAGCAAAAGAGATCATTAGGGCACAGATGAACTCTGGGCTGACAGGGGAGGCGTACTTTAATAAGAAAATAGTTACTGGAGGGGTTAATATATTTATATATGTAAATAGTGAAAATAAATTAAAAAAAAAAATTACTGAAAATGGAATGCATTTCCAGAGTGGAAGTGGAAGTGGAGAGAAGAGGACCATGGACATGTATACAGAACAGGCGATCTGTCCCTGCATAAACTCATTAACTATAATTTCCTTTCCTGGTTCTGGTCTTCTGATCTGTTCTGAAAAGTGCTGAAGTTACTGCCTGTTATTCACTCGGTAGAGGATAAGCCATCCCCTTCCCACCGCTGGTCACTGCAGCTTCTCACCAAAAAGGAAGAGGGAAGCTTTAGATACTCCTGAAATACTCTTGACCAGGAGACTCTCTGTTGTGCGCGTGCAACCCAGCTGCAATCAACGGTGGCTGCGTGGCCCTCATGGAAGATTTTGGTTCAGAAATCTTTGGGAGAGTCCTATTTCCTTTCATGGTAGAAAAAATGATCTGATATTGTAATGTAACGTATACAGTCCCACTGAACTGCCTGCTCTTGCTGCGCACCTAACATACTAATGTGGAGAGCAGGGAAAGAAACCTGATGGATCTGCAAGGCACCGAGTGGCAGGGAGCTGGGCTGCCAGTTTCAAAAATCTGTATTGATACAAGCTGATATTAGTGCTTCAGAGGTGGCCTCAAGGTAGTTTAGCTCAAAGTCTTTTTACTGTTTGGCCACAACTGGTAGCTCTTTAGCCAGCCCCACTTCCACCTAGTTAGGAAAGTGCAATATTAGGCAGAATTTTCTCAGTGTACCAAAAGTTTCATCTGGTAAATCATGCTTTCATGAAAGTAGAAGAAAAGCCATTTCAGTTCAGATTCAGCTCCGGATCAAGACACAGAAATTTAATCTGTGCACATAGAAGTATACTAGTATATGTACGCATATAAGTACATATAGGTTCACACACATGTACATGATTATATTACATGTTTACAAAATATACAGAGAAAAACCTGTGTAGATACACATACATCTCCACATGTATCTTTATCTGCAATCATATCTATATGTACTTACATACACATCTGTATTTTATACTACATACATAGATGCTTATGTGTGAATGGATGTGTGTAGGTATGTATATAATGTGAGGTATATGTCTAAGTTCCTATTGTGGTCACTGGAGCTAGGACAGGTGCCTAAACGTAGCTGTCCACGATGACCTGAGATGTCCTCTGGTATCCAAGACAGCCACACAGGTCTGGCAGGTGTGACACAGGATCTCTGGCGGATTCATGGCCTTGTGAATTTATCCTTCTGGAGGTCACAGATTATTATTTTAATGAGTCTCAAACTGCATTAGATGCATATGTTTAGTCAACTAAATCCAGCTCCCAGTCAATGAATTCCCCAAAGCTGCTCAGCTGAACTCAGTGAGCACTGTTTGTTCACCTGAAGAGCTCTCAAAACTCCATTGACTGTACTGAGTCAATTGCCATTGAATGGTAAGGAAGCTTTGGCAGCCAGCACACATATCGACACCTATATGAAAACACCAACATTTAGCAGTCTTAACCTAGAGCAGAAACCTAGAGCAGAATCCTAGTTGTTAATGCCGATGTATACATTCTGTCATGACTCTAACTTGGAAAAAGTTGTAATCATTTGCCCAGTCAATAACGTTGAAAGCACATAGCAGAAGTGAAGACTACTTTAGCTGTGCAAAAACTGCCTGCTACAGCTCTAAATGGAAAAATAATTTCAGGTATTTTTACATGCTTTTCAGTGATTGACCAGTCACATACCTTGACTGATTTATGTTTACCTGTTACAACATGCAGGCAATCATCTTGTCACAGCTGAATTTATCCCACTATTGCCCTATTCTGGTTTACTAGTTCTTTCACATCTGAGTACTCTTACTATGACTCAGAGAAAAGAACCATTTCCATTTCTGAGAGAAAATGAAGTGTTTTCTACACACTTTGTTTACAGTAGTCTGTAAAGTTGTTGACATTTTCATATTGAATCTTTTCTTGTGTTCACATTCCTTCTCAACCTCAGAAAGCTATCTTTAACAACAAGGAAAATTCATCCGAAATCAGTCCATTCAAACCATTTATCAAATTTACCACTCAGCATTTGGTGTGCTTAATGCACTAGCAGAGGTCAGAGATGCGCTGTCCCTACACCACCTGGAAATGCAGGGTCGGCTTTGGCAGCTGCCCCTGGTGGAAGCAACCCACAGGGGCTGCATAGCACCCCTCTATAAGGAGGCATCCATTCCTCTTGCTGTAACCTCACTGTTGCATGGCAGGTCGCACTGCCCGGACGCAGGGAATAAGGCATTTCCTTTCCGCACACTGTAATTTTGCTGCTTGCATGTAAAAAAAAAAGGCGCCATCGGTGCAGGCAGTTCTTTATCCAAAAAGCAAACTTGAAAAACCATATACTCTCCATGTGAATAAGCTGAATCTGATTTCGTGATTCAGCAACGTACATTTCACACTTACTAGTTAACTTGCATGGCTGAGTCTGAACATTGTCACAGGCTCAAATTCATTTCTTATATATTTTCTTTTGCTTTGCCCTAAGAGCAAAGTGGTTGGTCTGTTCTCATATTGATCTTGACCGACTTGCATCTGCTGATGCTTTCAAAGTGTGCTTTCAAGGACATAGACACAATTAAGAATTAATATAGTTTTGCAGGGAAAATAAAAAGAGCGCTACCATGCTATCTTCTGCAAGGTAACAGGCCAAGGAGAAATGCCCGTTTGCCTGTTGACAGCCTGGCAAGGCTAATGTCAGCAGCAGAGACACAGCTGGAAGGCTGCCTAAATTTTCCACTAGGAAAAGAGTCATGAGCTCAGTGGCACCTGTGGATCAGCAACACGTGCAGTCCTACATGAGCCATTAATATAGCAAAGGCGGATGTTTTCATTTACAGTGTTTGCCAGCTCTGCAGTTTGGCATCAGAGAGACGAGAACTAGGGATGAGATAATCTGTTCAAGGAGAGTATCTGCCCACACCAGCTACCAAAAGTGCCTGCTCTAAGGTGGGGGAGGTCTCTTTCAGAGTGAATGATAACAGATTAGTAGCTTTTGATTCCCAGCCACTCTCTTTTCGCCACAGGCAGAATTCCTTTGTGTACCTAACTGCAAACTCAAGGACTTTTTCTACTGTAAAAGCAGTGCTGGAAACAGATAGTTTGGTTGAATCACTGGATCACCTCAATGGCTGAGCAACAAAGAAAAGATTAAGTAAATGCATGAATAACGCATGATCTCCTTCTTGGACTGCAATTTCAGCTTTTTTATTATTATTATATAAATTAAAAACCAAAACAAACAAGTCCTTGCCCATCTTTGTTTGCATGAGAGAAGCAAGTGGTCACTAAAGCACAGGGGAAAAGTGTTTGTAAGCCATTTAATCAGTCCTTTCAGCATTTTTTCTAAGTACATAGTTCCTCAGCAAACCACAGTTTTGTAATTGAATCACGCTGAATTGAGATATTCCCCAAGAAGTATGGCGGATGTGAGGGAGGGTGACATAATCTTGTTTTACCACATGGCCAGGGCCTCTGTGTCAAGCACTACAGACAAGGACTGTTTTCATCCCAGGTTAGCAAAGGGCTTTGGAACTGCAAGCTATCTAACTGCAAAATATGCTGTACTCACAGATTCTGTAAAAACACGTAATGTATGAAAGCAGTGTCTGCTCCCTGCCTGCCAGTCTAGCTAACTGGTCATTTTTTCTTTTTATTTAAAGCATGGCCTTATGATCCAGTGGATTCAGATCATAATTCAGAGCAAAGATTGTAAAGCAGTTAGTTACTATGCTCAAGAAAAGGGCTGGGGTGTAGAAGGAATATATGGAAGAGGGGCAGGAGAGGGTCTCACTGTTTATTTGGTCCTTGCCTTTTAGGCTGACAGGGCTGGTACAAACCTCTCTTGTAAGGCTGCAGCTCTTGCGGCGAAGGCACAGACACCTGCCCTTGCTGAGCCAGGTGCTGTCCCTCTGGTGAGTTGCACAACATCAACTATCTGCTCTTACACCACTTCATTTTTTTTCTCTGCGCCCAGCAGGAAGCCTTAAAATATAAATATCCCACCTAATTATTTTTTAAATTATTGTTTTTCTCTCCATCTTTCAAAAGTTATGAAAGCTTTTCTTTTCTGGTTTGGTTTCTACTTCAGGTCACGTAATACTCCTTCAGTGTGAAAATCCTTATGCTCGAACTGTGAAAGGGATGTAAGGGATCATATCTCACTGACTTCAGTGCAAGTTTGGACATCAAATAACTCCAAAGGTTTGGAGTTTTTTCTGTGCCCCCTCTTTATATCTGCATGCCTCTAGCCTACATCTGCTCTGGAGACAGCAAAAGGAGCATAAAACCTTGGAGCACATTCAGGAGGTTGGAAGCACAGGCATACGATAGAATGCACTATATCCTCAAATCAGAGCCTCAGCACTGTCCCTGGCCCATCTGCACATCCCTACTTATGGTCTTCTTCCCAAGCATCTCCTCTGGGAACCATACTTCTGCTGGCTGACTTGGTGTGCAGCTGCAGAAACACAGCCCTGGGAAGGGATTTTGGCGAGCTATGGGCTGCTGGGCTTTCCTGTTGTTAATTCCCAAGGTAGCCAAGAGGTTGTCTATAATGACCTGAGTCTAACAGTCCATGAACAGCATCTGTTCTCTGTAGCAATGTCCTTCTCCAACGTGGAATACCCAGGGCAGAACAGGTAAGATGGAGCTGGAGCAGGAAGGATCAGGGAAACCAAGTGGAGCAGATAGGCTTAGTTGTGGGCAATGTTTGTAAAACTCATATTTGGTTTGAGTCCCATCCTACACGCCCTGCAGGTATACCCGTACCTCACACACAGCACAGTCACGCAGATGCTGTCTGTGACAACCCAGTGGAGTTGTGATCCCCTGACCCACTGCACTTTGAAGCTGGGGCTGACAGAGAAGGGGGGGTCACTGATTTTCAGAGCTGCTAGGGATGAGCCACATCGTGTGTGGTGACACCCCCCAGGTGTCATACTTCCCTTGCACCCCTTCCACTCTCATGTCCCCCGACCTGCTCCTGGCTTCCCAGGCATATCGTGCCAGCACAGTCCCAGGCATAGGAAAAAAAATGTCTTTGAGTGATCTGCCTGGGAATGCTGATTTCTAATTTTTTCAGAGAAAGAGAGTACAAGGATGGTAAACACAGGGGATTTCTCAGTGATAGTTGTAAGGCTTCAGATATTTTTAGATGAAACACAAGCCTCAGTCTCCCTGAAGATGAGCCACATTGTCAGTTGGTTCATTTGTTTAAAAAGTAGCTATAACAAAATCCCATCTGAGAAAAGTAAATCTGGCATTAAAATCTTAGAAAGCAGAAGGAGTCAGGAGAAAATGCAGCAGAACACTTGTTTCATTTTTCTCTATTGATCTTGTTGATTCCAATAGCAATATCTGATTCTGATGCAGAGCTTTTTATCCACATAGCTAAAGCATTTTATGAAAACAGGGACATATATAAGATGAAATGACTTTTTCTTCTGGTGGTAGGTGGCTTCAAACCCGGTTAATTCCCATCCTAAGGCCTTATTCTCCGGAACTCAGTCTAACAGAAGTAAGTCTTGCCCACATCTCCATGAAGTTGAAAAAGACTTTACCCAGATTGCCTAGCAAATTTGTGCTCGGTTTTCCACAGGGCCTGATTCACTTTGCCTGGAGTCATCAGGCATTGTGGCTGCCTGTCATCGGCTGGCCAGGAGGATGTGCTCAGCTATGCATTTGGAGCATTGTACAGATCTAAATTTTCTTCTGCATTGAAAACAGAATTTCTCGTGATCTGAGGGGCGGAGTGACCCTGGAAAAGTTGGATGATCTTCTTTATTTATATAGAAATATAGTAAGCTGCTTACCAGATGGACTTGTTTGCAAGCTTGCCCACTTCTGACATGAATCAATTAATTTACGGGCAGATTTTCTGGAAACCAGTGAGCTCAAAAAAGAAAACCAATGTGATACCAGTACTGCCACCTCGTGTAGGTTCTGACCATTACAGGTGTTTCCTACAGGATCTCTACATTTCAGTAGCTCTAACACCAAAGTTATTAGCAGAGCACATACTTTAAATGGCTGCACACAATACGAAGGATTCAATTATCCTGTTGCCCTTCCAGAGCCCATCCTTCAAATTGAACATCTGCAGAAACAGAAGTGCTCTTGGATCTGGTTTATAAGTGAACTTCATATACATAGTCACAACTTCAGTGGTAAATCGTAATTCCTTATTAGTAATGAAGGAATTAAAGGAAACACTGCAGGAAAATGTGGAAGACAAGGAGCTTTAGGGAGTGAATGGCTCACCTAAAGGAGAGTGACCAAGGCAAAAGGAGCAGAAAGCTAAAACAGCAGGCAAGATCACCAGGCAAATGCACAAGAAAGGTCAGCAAGTTCAAGCCAAACAAGGTATCATACAAAAGGGAAACGGGAAAAAGCTTGAGAATTGCTTCATGTTACTTTTTGTCACCTCAGGAGTCAACCTACACATTGTTTTCTGCACTCAAGTAACACCCCTAAATTTTTGTTGCATCATCTCTAAAAGCAGAGACGAGGATCAACAGGCTGTTGATCTTCCAAACAAAATATCTGAAGACCTGTTTGCAAGGCTGAGCACTGCCAAGGGACACAAGAGAGCTGTGTCATTGTGTGACCAGGGACATGCCCTCCACGTTAGTGTGAAGGTCGGCAGCCCCCCCACCCTCTCACTGCCCTCCTCACCCACCCCGCACACACACAGGGGTGGGGGTGGCCATGAGCTCACTGAAGGAAGGCTCACTGCCAGCACGGAGCCTCTGGAGTACTGCTAGAACAGCGTAATCCTGTTTTGAACATATCACACCAAAATTGAAGAAGGCATAACCAATTCAAGAGCTAGGGAACATTAGACCATCTTAGCAGGATTAGTGAAAACAGAAACCAAGGGACAGGAGACCAATGAATCGCTCTGTCAAAGGATGTCCAAAGTTTATAGGAGCTCGAGCGCAGAATGGACAAATGCAGCAAAAGAAATCCCCAGAAATTACCAGATACACACGAAACATGCAGGACAAGCCCGGCTCAGTGAAGCAAGTTATCCCGTGTTCTCTGTGTCAGCCAGTCCTACACCCTGGCTCCAGCATCGTGCAGGTGCCTTAAACAGAGGTCCCAGAGATCCTAGCAGAAACCAGCAAAGAGAATGAAGCTAGACAGTCTTCAAAAAAATTTATTTGACCTAACAGAGACATGTTTTTGTCATGAGCTAATCTTTTCCATAAAATTCAGTGTAACCTTCATCTTAGAAGAACTGAGGTTTTTACTATGGTGACAAATACTAGGTTTGAATAGAAACTGATTTTTTTTGTGTGTTTGTTTTTTTCCCCAAAAAATGAACTACTACACCATAATTTCACAAAGCCTGGTGACACTTCATACGGATCGTGTCTGGAACTACCTCACCCTCCCTCCCTCCCTCTCGGGAGCATTACCTGCAGACAGCTGCCCTTCTTCCCATTGCCATCCTCCAGTCAAACTGGAGTGACAGAGTCTGGGCAGAAGCTGCCTTTCACTGCAGCTACAAAGGTAGTGCAAGGCTCCTGCTGGCTATAAGAACAACAATGTAAAAAGAAAGAGTGAGAACCATGACACCTGCAGTCATACACAATGCTCAGACACCCAACAGTCACTATTCCATATGTCCTTGGATAACAGCAAAAAAGCTAAGGGAAGCTCTCCATTATCACAGGTTTAGCTTCTCGTCACCCTGTTATGGTGGAACAAATTCCTTTCTCTTTCACATTGGGTCTTTTCTTCTTTTTCTTACTACATGCACAGTAATAACAATCCCTCTCAGTTCTGATTGATTCATGTTTTTCTACCACAGTGTAGAATTTAATTTAAGCAAAGTTGTCACATTAGGTTTGTCAGCATAATACATGGGGCAAGGCTAACGGCCTGGCAAACCTTAAAGCAGGCTTTCTCAAATATTTTGTTTTACCATACTTTTCTGTGGAAAGCAAGGGAAACATTTTATCAGATAACGCATGGGAAATAGAAACTTAGGTAGAGAGAAAACCAGAGACACCTAATAAATATTAGTATGTAGCTTTGACCATGGTCCTTAAATTATGTTTATCTACGTTGTCTCTATCTCTGCCATTTCTGATTAAGAATAGAAGAAAAAACACTACTCTGGAAACATATGAAAAATCATACTTTGAGTATAAACAACTGTACTTGATAAAACATGAAAGTGCTGTCCAGGGACACATGTTTGAATGACTCTTTAAAAGTACAGAATTATGGAAATTGACTTATTTATTGCAAATGCTTATTTGTTGAGTGCTATTTGACATGCAGAGTTATAGTTCACATCAATTTGTTCAATGTCATTAATGTGTCCTGTGTATACATTACCTGCAGAGCTCCTAGATCCATGTAATGTGGTTGCATCAGTCGGCAGTGGATTAAGGAAATGAGATTAGCTTGATGCTAATTCCCAGTGTCTAAATAAATGACTTCAGCTTCAAGATATCAGATGAGATAACGTCCCAACCAAAATACATCACACTACAGTATCTGGCAGGCTTTTATTGTAGGATATAAAAGGAAACAGATGAATATAGTAATGCAATCTAAAAATCTCTGAACACCTAGTCTTTAAAAATTGAATTAGTATCTCATTTTCCCATTAATCAGTACGCCATATCTCTTTCTGATCCTATAAATCAGGTGTACAGCGAGACACATTTCCAGATGCCTCCAGTGCAAACACCTTATTCTGTGGGAAATGCAGAAATATTTTTCTCTCCATCACAGTCTCTCTTTAGAGAAACTTCCACCCTTGCACCATGTGGAATTACTTTTGTTTAAATTAGACATGCCAGTGCAGGGAAATACAAACACTACAAGCATCTGTTGTGTAGCAGCTAAGTCTGATTGAACCATCATGATCAAAAAAGAGAAAGGCATCCTGTACAGGTCTCCATGACGTAAATCAAAAACATTTTTATGGGCATATTAAAGCAAGAGCTTCACAAAGTCAGTGCAGTCTGAAGTATAGTATAAAGGATTGCTCACATTCTTTGTTGTTCCATCCAAAGAGCTAAGACCACTGCAAGAATAAGTAAAATTCAATCCTTAGCATGCCATATTTGCATTACTCTTTCACCTCTCTATCTCCAGTTCTCAGGCACCTTTAAATTGTGCCTCCTCACACAATTTAAAACCCTATTAACACAAACAATTGCTGCAGCTTTATCCTAGGAGGATAGTGTGTGGCTGTGAACCCGCTGCTGCACCTGTATTATAATCAGCAAGCCAGCAGGCTGTGACTTAAGCCAGTCCCCTGAGAAAAGGGCTTGCCTGTGGGTCTGTAGCCCACAGCTTCCAGCAGGAACGACTGGAACTCTGTGCCTCTGCAGCCAGGGCTGGAGAATGCACTGAGTTCTATCCCTCTTGCCTAATTTAGGTTGTCTGAAAGGGAGACATCTAGTCAGAAGTTACTTTCCTAGGTTTCTTTTATAACCAGTGCAGAAGGCACTGTCAGAGGATGCCTCACCTCATCCTGAAGCAGAGGTTTCATGCAGGTAGCATCACCCACTCTTTGGAGGTTGCTAATCTATGGAAGAAGCTGAAGTCATTGCCTCAGGTCAAACCTCTAACCCATAAAAGATGAGAAGATATACCTTCTTCCCCCTGTTCAGCTGCCCCCCAGAACCTGCTCCTCCTGAACAGAACAGTTCTGTTCTGTTCTACAAAGCAGTAAACTGAAAATAATGATAAACATGCTAGAACTGCAGAGCCTCCTAACTTCCATTAGTAAGGTTGTATTGACTTCCTGCAGCTAAAGCTTGGTGATATATGCCTGCCTGAGAAAAGGCATTGCATCACACGACTGTTTAAAAATTACTGCATAAGCATTATCTATCTGTCAATCTACCTTTTGGTTCCCTTTGGAATTTCTTATTTATTTATGCACTGTAAAACCCTGCACAACGGATGGAAATACAGACTCTCAAGTCCAAGCCTACAAAACATCCCAAGAGATGCCGTTCGTTCCTGGAGTACTGTAGCCATATCAGCACAGCTCTGCCCCAAATCAATTTTCTCCATGGAAAACCAGAGCTTGTTAGCTAAGGCACAGTGGCAGGCAGAAACAACTATTTTATATTTTGGATTGAGATAACATCTCTCTGTATTGCACTGGATGGCGGCACACATGGCTCGTGTTAGGTGTGGTATGAGTATATTTTGCTTTATTGTAATATGTAGATTTTTCCTTTGAAAGCCAGGGTTTCCTTAGAAAAAAGAAAACAACAACGATTTCAGGCCAGGCACTGCCATATTTAAAGTCCTGCATCTCTACATATACATTCTTCACTAGGAATACAGATATAAAAAAAATGAAATTATGAAGAAGGAAACAGAATAATTTTTGTAGCTCCATAGCAAACACTTTCTAGCTTTAGTCATCTCACTGTGCTTAAACATGTGCTTTAATTTTTAACAAATTATGCAAATCTAGATGCAAATTCACAGCAGGGAAACCAGATTAATGTTGCTACAGGAGGTCAGGGAGGCAAAGGTGAGGGCAGGAAAGCAATGCATGATGGCAGGCTGAGACACCATGAAGTCACGGCTGTGTTAGCTAGCCGCCGAATGTTGTAGGGGAAAAGCAAGGGGGAGAGGCTGCTTCTGGCAGATCAAGCCA
This sequence comes from Ibycter americanus, assembly GCA_035590275.1. Lineage (NCBI taxonomy): Eukaryota > Metazoa > Chordata > Aves > Falconiformes > Falconidae > Ibycter > Ibycter americanus. The sequence goes on from JAVJGI010000062.1 coordinate 64,808,748, forward strand.
CCAAGAAAGAACACACCTGTGTAACATGAGTGCAAAAAAATCTGATATAATAGGCAAGTTGTTAAAGGGTTATTAACTATTATGGCAACTGTTGGGTCCACATAGTCTGAAAGGGAGAATGAAAGATCTATTTTGTCTCCTGTGAAGATAATTACTGACAACTACAGAATTAATTGCTCTCCTTTTCAGCCCCATGCCAGGCAGCACTGGATACATTGCTGTGACTGAGCAGATGCAAGGCCAGTAAAGAATAAATATAGTCAATGGGTGCAGTCTTTGAATAACCAACACTTCAGGAGTTGACATTTGCAGTTGGAGCCTGTGTTTATATGTAACAGTCTCGTGACAGTAATATCTATAGTTTAACTCAAAAGACTCAGCCCAGATCACCCAGATCTCTGCAAGCATCTAAATGCTCCTATCATACAGTGTTCCAGTTTCTGCCCTCCAGCTATCTGCTGTAACAAACCAAACAACATCCTACATGGACCTCTTATTACAGAAGAGCAGAGACTAACACTCCCTTTGCATAACATTCATGGAACAGTTTATGAGAGCACAGGATTTGAGAAATACTAGAGAAAGGCTTCATGTGGTCATTTAGCTCACAGAGTAAATCTATCTGGCTTCTGGACTCCGTGTTTCACAAAAATCTCAGGCTGTCTACTAGATGTGAAAACACAGCCCTTGACTTTATAAGCTCCTGCTGGTACTTGCACAAATATTGGAGTAGCTTTTCAAAACATTAAGCATCATATAGTCAAAAGAACAGTTTCTAAATTACCTTGTCTGCTTTCACTAAATCTGTTTCACTAGAGCAAACATGATTATTCCGTGGATGGTACCTAATTACTGATCTATTGAAGCAGGTCTTCCTGTCTGAGACTGAAGTAGAAGATAGTACATCTGTACACATGTTGCACTTTCATTAGCTGAAGATTGCCACACAAATGGCAGCATAAAAATGTGTATAACTTATAAATATTACTAATTAATAAAGGTAATGGTAAGATACAGAAAAATACTAGCAAGTCATGATATCAGGACATATTCAAACCTTACAGATTTACCTGAGCCCTTGGTACACAAATTTTAAATCCATAATGAGATCCCACAGAACATCCTACATGGTGTTGGTGCATGAAGACCTAACAGATGTTAAGTTAAGCTATTAAACAGTTGATATGATTAGTTACATGGCACAAAACTCATAATTATTGCTTTCTCTGCCAGTGAAGTACAAGGGAGAGAAAATGACAAATTCAAATTAAAAAATCAGCAGACGTGCATTATGCATGTCTGGGAAGGAGACAGAGTGAATTCCCCTTCAGGCAGTGCTAATGCTGCTCAGGTTCTGTTATTCAGATTGTGTTGTCTCTTAACGTTAGCAGCACAATCCTTCTGTGTCAGATTACAATATTTTTAACTTCTTTTGACTCTTTACCCTCCTATTCACCTTCACTTCCATCTGTTGTTAAACAAGCACATCTGAGTTAGAATTGCCCTGGAGATGACAGAGTGAGGAACACAGCAGACTGGAGAGATGCTTCCCTGGTGGGAGGAGAGCTGTGCTAGCCCAGACACTGTCGTGCACAGCTCTGGCACTGGCTCTGGCTGGCAGGCATTATGTACCCACGGCTGCATAGGCATTACATAGGCACAGTTTTGGTATCCAATATCACAGGCTAAAATAAAATAAAAAACACTCAACCACCAATATTCCAAGGGCAAAGACTTGCTCCTGGTGTTTTGTGAAATGCTAAGAGAATTAAAATTCCAGCAGACAGAGTAGAATCATAAATGAAGTAAAAACTGATGGCGATGAGGTCATATATCACACCAAGAATACGTATGAAACATTTCACATTATTTTACAGGGAGAAAGAGGATTAAGCTCAGCTGGCTTTGAATGAACACTTTCCATTTTTCAGTGCATTTCTGTTTTACATTAATAAAAAAGTTCAAGTTCTTCTTCATTAAGCTAGCTTCAAACTTACTTTTGTTCATCTGCCCTGGACTTCTTCACCAGGATGCAAGAGCTTTGATTTCCTGATTGTTTCTAAAGCCTACAAGGTGCTGAAAGGGGGGAACTGAAATCAAATCACAACAAAAAGGCAAAGGTGTGTGTACCACATTGGCAAATACAGTGGATAGCTCTGCTACCCTTAGCCAGTCCAAGGAAAATCAAAGTTCACAGTCTATGAAAAATGAAATAACCAAGGTGGTAAAGGAAGCAGGAATGATTCCCTTAAATTGCAACACTGTCCTTCTAGTGACCAAAAAACCCAAATTCAGATCCACAAGTTGTTCAGCTATCTAAAGCCCATGAGAACGGCTTTGCGGTCCATGATTAGAGGCCTAAATAACTTTAAAGGTTAATTTTTTTAATTTTCTTCTCTAACTTTCATTGGCCTTTGTGCATTTTGATTGAGGATGTCATATATGTATTTACTATTGTTCTTTCTACAGAGCTTTCCAGTGCAAAAGACTTCGTGTGTATCCATATCTCTAGAAAATGCTACTACACTATTGCTCCCTGTGACTGTTTTCTTAGAAGTTAGTTTAGCTGTGGCTTCTTCACTGTCTTCAAGTTTCCTCAGTCATTAATTTGCAATACTTTCAAAAATACATTAAAATGGTTTCTTGCATGCAACTGTAGCAATCTTATGCCTTCTGAAAAACCAAAGATAATTTTACATAGTAGGTTTGCAGATAGATTTCTTCCTTTCCAAACTCATGCTTATGTCCTTCACACTATTTTGATCACCATTTAAATATGATAGATATAAATTTCCCGTTGTTGTCACTATATGATCAGAGTGGGAAAATGCCCTTGAAACAGGTATAATTCCTGAAGCATTTAAACTGCACTCCCAAGCAGCTAGAAATGCATGTACAGACATCCTATAATTATAAACTAGAAATGATATATGAGTTATTTTTTACCAAAATTACAGCCTAAATTCAAGAAGAAATGCATTAACTTTATATCTAAAGATACACTATATTTATATGCACAACATCTAGAAAAATGTATGTTCCCTCCCTGGATATCAATGCTACAGAAGTAATGAAGGGTTCTTACACAGCCTGCAGAGTGCAGAATCTGGGTAAATCTTACTTTTTTCCTATAAGGAATACATCTTGACTTGGCTATGAACAGGTGTCTTTCACACCTGCTCTGAAACAGAGCCTACCTACCACAAAATTAGCAAGCCATTTCTTAGCTAGAATTGCGGTGGCATTTTTGGAAACTTACAGAAGGTCAGCTTGGGCCTTTCTCCAGAGTTCAGCAGCTCCTAGGTTTTCTACCAAGCCCATCCCAGAACCCACAACACTTTTTACCCCATCTTTTTTACCCCATCTTAGGAGAAACTGTGGATCTTAGCTCCCAGACATCTTCCTCTCAACTTTCTGGTGAGAGCATGCAGGACTACACAGTTTGGGGTAGAATTATTCCATCGTTCCTGTTGTAGAATATAGATAGTTATAGAGTATAGAATATCGTTATCCTGTGAAGCCATCGTGTCTTTTCAAATGTACCTTACTTCTGTTCTTCAGGGTGTAGAGAGTTCTCAGCTGCCTTAAGGTGGACAAGAGGTGCAACCAGGTATTTCTAGAGGATATTTGTGAAGGCACTTTAGGGTAGGCAGCAAGACAAGGAAGAGTTCAGAGGGGCTGCAGGGGATTTGTGTGGGCACTAGCAACATGCAAGTAGGCATGACTCCATTTTGCACGCAGCAGCTCCTCCTCATTTTGTTGCGCATTTCAAACTGTAATACCATGAAGAAGAGGCTTGCACAAGAGAAGGGGGAGCTGGTAAGTATCTTGACTGAAAGAAACTCCCTTTAAACCGCCCTGGACCTACACAATGGTGAGTTGGACGGTGGTGCTTGTGCATGTTTACTTTGTCTGACTTTGTCTTACTTGTCATTGTAAATTACAAGGAGCTGATGGGCAGCTCAGTCAAGAAGAAATGAAACACCATCAAAAAAAAAGATAATAAATTTGCAAGCAATGAGCACAGACCTTTCCAAGTCTGGACATTAGTGGTATTTCTCAGGTTCATATTATATTCAGAATATATTGTCCAAACCTACGTAAATTACCTTTTTATAGTGGTAATGGGAGAAAGATTGAATGAGTTTTGAATTAATGTCTCTGAGTAATAATTGCCAAATATGTCAGGCTTCTAGCTTTTCTTAGCTATAAAATGTTTTATGGTTGAGAGAGTACAGACTGATTATTTTTCTTTTTGTTGTTTAGCTGACTAAACAGAGTGGGAACATGGCATTTTTTTCTTTTATTTTTATAAAATTAGAAAGAAACAGTGATGCTTCTTTTGGTACGTTTGCTTATTTTAATGATTTAAATTCTATTCAGAGATAAATTCTGTGACCTCATATTGTGTTTGAAGTACCTTCCCGCTGCTAATTAGTAGAGCTCACGATGAAAGAAAAGCCCATTACTAGTCATATCTATTGTTATGAAGGAAAAAGAGGGTGAACAATGGCAAATTAAATACAAGATGTTATCAGTCAGAGACTTTGTTTTCCATCGATAGAGCTGAACGCATCGGTCTACATGATCCTATGAGTGTCTGCCTATGATTTTACCCCCATCATTCTTTTTTGCCATTGCTGGAAAACAGGGATTCACAACCTGAATCACAGATCCTGATTCAACAAAGCAAGTAAACATGTCAGCAAACTGGAGTAAGCTCTTCTTAAAGATGGTCCTTTGCCAGAAAGTATGGGCTTAAGTCATGTGGTAAACAGCAGTGCTGCATGCTCAAAATCAGGTAGTTGTAACAAAGTACAACCAAACTGATAAAAAGATTAGAGCCCTTCTTATTTTTTTCCCAGGTGTCTGTGGCACAAGAAATTCAGTGTTCTAAATGACAGGGAAAGAGTAGGGGTTACCTCACCACCGAACAGTGGCTCTGATTTACTTACAAAATATGTTTAAATGTTGGTGCCATTTTTCAAACACAATTTATATGCATGTTCTCCAATGAATGTAACATGGAAAGAATTTAGCAGAGAGCTAAGATGTTATCTAACACATTTCTCTTTCTTCCACTCCCAGAAAATTTGCTATGAAAAACAGCTGCAGAGAAAGAGAAACTACTACTCTTCTGAAAACATTCAGTCCCAACAACTTTTGTAGGTGCAGGTACCAGTGCTGTTACAAGATGCTGTTTCTCTTCTTTTTTGTTCTCTGAAGTCCTATTCCTGAACCTGCTTTTCAAACTTCAAGATGTCACATGTCTTATAAAGTGTTAGGGTGGTTGGAAGGCATTACCAAAGGGAACAGGGCTTATAAAGATTGCACAGCTTTTATATTATGAAAGTATTGTCATATGTGTTTCTACCTGCTAGATGAATCACTCCAGGTCATAGATGTGCTAAATATTATTGATATACTAAAAAAGCATGTGTGAGTTTTATTTTAGGAGGTATAAATTGGAAATAGAATACATATGTTAGGCTAAAATTGCAAAGCTTCAAAATATTCATAAAAACAAGCGTGATACCAACATTGGGGGAACTGAAAAGCCACTGAATTGAGATTCTTCCCAGTTCATGAATCATTCACAGATCATTTCTAACTGAGGCACGTGGAGCCATACACTAGGAAGTTACCTATTCACTGAGTAGCTTGGATGGGTGTTTGTCAGCCAGCAGCACAGCAGGGGTGGTGGTGCTTATTTGGTCATGGGACATGCTCTCTGTCCCTTCGCTGGAAAACTGATGCTGTAATGGGAGTGAGGAATGGCAAAGAAAAGAGAAGCACTCATAAATTTTGCCATCATGCTTCAGTGGATCAAATAGGGACCCCTTATAGGGTTCAGTGCTGGGCCCTGCTCATTTGTGACCTTTCCAGTCTCACCTCCCTCGAACATCTGTCATTCAGCCTGTTCTGATCTCATCAGATTATCCAAGGTAGGAAAATTAGTACAGGGAGAAAAATAATTTCTCATACTGAATTCCACGAGAGTAACACACTGCAGGCTAGTGATGAAAAACAGATATATCTCACTCACATCCTAGGAAAACTTCTTTGTCAGTAAAGTTGTTGGAACATTTTAACTAATGATGTAGTTACGGCACAGGAACTCAGTAGCTTTAAGGAAAGGTCAGATACACACAATGAACCAAGTACCACAGAGTCCTCCCCTCCTCTATGCAAGGGGCTGGATCCAAGTAGTGCCTTCATCCTTTCAATCCCATCATCTGTGATTTATCATTACAAAGACTTCCTCCCAGACAGCTGAGAGAACAGAAGTCCAGTGTTGTATGCAGGGGGAGCTGCAGGGACCAAGCTGTTATTGTTCTGTTATTGTCTAAGAAGCCTCTGTATGCCAGTAGATATTTGTAATCTGGTATGTTTTAGAATAAGTGTGTTATCTCCCAGAAAACAGCATGTTTGATATAATGCTAGTGGGATATATGAAGCACAAGTTTCATGTGAATGGCGGAGCTGCCAGGGGAGGTACGTGACAAGCCACGTTTGCTACTCTCAGTCTGCTCAGGAACACACTAGAGAAAATATCCAAACTGCGCCCTTGATTGGATCTCTCCCTCCTAACAAATTAAACAAAAATGAGAACATTAAATAAAGCTTTCTGGATGCCATGAACTGTGAGAGCACCAGTGTGCCTGCACATACACATGAGTGTTTGCAGTAGCAAAATCAAAGCGATTTAGTCAGAGCAGTGCCAGTTGCCCTATAGAAATTTAATTTGGTCAGGATCACATAACACATTGAGCTACCAAGAGGGCATAAAAAGATCCCTTTGAGGTCATTTTCCTACAACACAAGATTTGCTTTGGCTTTGTACATCCAATGCCACAATCTCACTGGATGTAAAATGTCACACAATACACAGGAGAAAATTATCAGCCTGTTTATAACACAATCCAAGGAACTATAAACCTCGAAAAAGGGAATCTTTCTCTTTTTTCTTTCTCACTCCTTCCCCCAAATCCCTTGCTTTTTCATGCCGTAATATATATGTAAAGCTTCTGCTGTGAAAGCCATATTTATATTTCCTCCAATAAACAAATGTGAGTTCATGCTGTGCTGCTGGAAACATGTTAATTAGCTTTGCTGCAATATGAGAGCCTGAGGTGATGCAGTGATAGATTAGGGCGCACACACCACCTCCCTGAGCATTTTTCAGCAATCAGATGAGGAAATTATGAGATTTACAACTGGATCAGCTACAGAAATAAAATACCTCTTCATAGCTCTCTCTCATTACAACTAGAGCTCCATGTGTTTTACTGTACAGTGATGCTAGATTTCCTTGTTCCTGCTGCTGAAAGGAGTAGCTCATTGATGCTGCATTTGGAGATTCCTCTTGAAATGTTCTGTTTCAGTTAAAAGCAAATAAGCACTTTCAGATAAAGAGGGATAGACACAGCAGTGAGCAACAGCCAAAGGTTCATTGGAAATTTGAGGTGGATGCCGAAGCAACAGATCTAAATCAGTGTCAGTTTTCTTGCAGGTCAGCAAAAGAACCAAAGACAAAGCACTGAATTGAAACATATAGTTCAGACCAGCTGGAAGCTCAGAAAAATGAAACACAGAAATCAACAGGACATTTCTCCATTTAGCTTTGGTAGTGAAACGAGGTACATTCTCTACTATAGTTTATTAGCTTCTGCAGAGCTAGTATAGCAAAAGACACAACAATGAAGAGGTATGGGGTGGCATTTTCTTTTCTTTAAAGTTCTTGTTAGAGCCCTATTAAGATATAATTTAACATTATATCCACCAGGGACCCTCGAAGCCTTTTCAAAGGGGAGATGGATGTGGGTCAAATTGTGGTTGACAAAACCAATGACATTGTACTACAGTCCAGAGATTGGGGCAGTAAATTGCATAGGTCCATGTCCTGGTTTCAGCTGGGATGGAGTTAATTTTCTTCTTAGTAGCTGGTGCAGTGCTGTGTTTTGGCTTGGTGTGAGAACAATGTTGACAGCACACTGATGGGTTTGGTTGTTGCTTAGTAGTCAAGGACTTTTCAGTTTCTCAGGCCCTGCCAGTGAGAGGGCTGAAGGGGCACGGGAAATTGGGAGGGGACATGGCCAGGACAGCTGACCCAAACTAGCCAAAAGGATATTCCATACCATTGAACATCATGCTGAGTATATAAGCTGGGTGAAGAAGAAGGAAGTGGGGGGACGTTCAACATTACAGCATTTGTCTTCCCACGTAACTGTTTTGCGTGATGGAGCCCTGCTTTCCTGGAGGTGGCTGAACAGCTGCCTGCCCATGGGAAGTAGCAAATGAATTTGTTGTTTTGCTTTGCTTGTGTGCGCGGCTTTTGCTTTACCTATTAAACTGTCTATATCTCAACCCACGAGTCTCTCACTTCTACTCTTTCAACCTTCTCCCCCACCCCACTGGGGGCGGGGGGTGGGGGTGGGGTGGGTTAGCCAGTGGCTGCGTGGTGCTTAGTCACTGGCCAGGGTTAAACCGTGATGGTCTGGGATGATAATTTCATTGCAAAATATCAGTATTTCCAGGTAACCCTAGAAGAACATGCACAAAATTACCTTCAGTGAATACCGAGCCTCATGATACTTTCTCATCAGGTAACAGTAGACATAATAGTGTGAAACTTTGAAGGAGATATAGAAATTACTGGCTAATACAAGAGAGTTAAGGATTTCAGAGCACATTCACAGGACATATTATTCAACTTCTAAGAACAAGTCTTGACCCTTCACTGAAGCAGAGTCTTTGCACAGTGACACTCGAGTAAAATATAAACTGACTCAGATAAAACCAGAGGTATAGTCACCATTATTCACTGGCTTCGTAAAATGAAACAGTGTGCCAGACGGCCCTCATGCCTTCTGTGGAAGTGTTTCCTCATTCAAGAGAAGAAAATTCAAGGAAGTCAAGAATGACTAACTGCATTTTTCTGTTTGCTTCATGGAGCTCTCATAGATTGAGTCTAGTCAATTTTGAAAAACAACTAAGCTTTGTCATTTTATTGGCTGGAGAGTAGGCATGATTTAATATCAGTGGTGGTCTTCAAAGTGCTGCCCTTGTGCCCTTCAGAGCGGCTAGATTATAGGTCCATGAAAAGCAATTTAAAAAACATAAGCCTGCTTTGAATGCAATCTATTCAGTCAGCATCTCCAGTGAAAATATTATAAAATATTTGTAAATCAAAGACAAAAAAAGAACATGCAACTCATAAACCTGAAATAAAATATATCTTGGAAGTGTGCAGGGAAGAAACTTGTTCCTACCTTGTTGCAAGAAACCACTTCTTTTCACCAGACTCCAGGTATCTCTGATCATGTCTCACAGGTGTATGCTTTCCAGCACGTACATATTCTCCAGTATGTATCCAGTGTAATTTCAGGATATTTGTTGATCCCAGTGAACACATAGATGAGATGCAGCTGTCTTTCTGCATTTTATTTTCTCTTATACTTACTTCTCAATGCTTTCAGGATTTTTGAGAGTTAGGATGAGGGCAAAGAAAAAAAAGTTGGAAGGGTATACCTTGGTTTTAAATTATCTTGTGAAAACTTGTTTGTTGCAGATTTTATATCCTTTTTAATTTTTTCATCATGAGCATGGGGGAGTGAAAGAAATGCAGACCTACCCCAAGGCAGCATTCATGTGGGTGTTCCACCCACCACCAAGTCTCTCTCTCCCACTAACTTAGTCTCTCTCTGTGTTGGTCTGTCCTAGAACTGAGCACCCTTTGCAACAAAAGTTTTTAAGTTAATGGGTTGCTGCAGATGATCCAGTTTGCATACAGTGATATTCCTCATCAAGAAAAAAAAAAATATTGCAAACTTTTTGAGCATCCCTACATCTCTTGTTCTTCTCTGCTGACAATATATTGCCATGACACTGTGGGTAAGAAGATAGGTTTTTTCTTGGAGAATGCTGAAAAGTTGCAGTTTCACTTGTACATGCAGAAATCTTTCTGGAGATGCTAGCTTTAATTTATTCTTTTAGCCCAGGAGTTGTATTCACAACATTGTTAATGCGTGATGTGGCAGGTGCACACTAAGGTAACCCTCCCATGCTATGCCTCTGCCTGTGCAAACTGGAGGATTTTTACACACCCAAAAGCCTTGGATTTTTTTGCAAAAATTAGTTTCTGAAATTTTTAATATCTTCTGGTATGGGCTTTGCTATATTTTCTGGATTGAATGATAGCCCAGTGCAGACCAGTAAGTGTGCCATGGTGGGTACGTTAAAACCATTTCCCTTTACTGCTATTCAAATCTGTTTTCCTGAGTGTTTCAAGCTGACAGGGAGGGATATGGTTGCAGCCCATCTGTCAGGAGCGCTACATGTCCCTACAACAGAAGTCATTTATTTTGATGCAGATCTTTGCAAACCTGAATACTTCTTTCTGGCACTGTAATGCAGTCCTGCAAGTGGTTGGATCCCCAAAAGTTTGTTCAGACATCTCTACTTGCTAGTGATCCCAAATGTGGCCAGAAAAAAAATTCTTCCCCCAGCAGCAGTTGCCAAGATCTATCTTCAGCATAGGATAGTACTTTTGCCAAATCAAATAATTACAAATATTGGGCAAGGAGCTTGCTTCAGTGCTTTGCTTAAGTTTTTTGGGACCATGCAAATGAATAGTTGCTTTCTCATGTTTTTCCCTCGTGTGCTCAGAGATACCATTCTGCATTGTGTTGGTTTCTTCTCCTTTGTTGTTTTGCATTTGGTTTTGCAGTGCTAGTATTGGGGAGTCTGTGCTCTCATTATTACCAGCGGTTTATCTCTTGAGACTTCTCTCCTTCTGCTCTGCATTTAGATACGAACTTTCAATTTGCTTTATCCAACAACTTTTAACAGAGTTAACATGGGATGTATAAGTATTTCTCATTCAAACACCTGCATTTTGCATTCCATTTACTAACCTATCATGAATCAGTTTCAAAATGTGTTAACTGCATAATTCAGGTCACCAAAACATGGATCTATTGTTTCTTCAGTTCTTTATTAGCCTCACTAAACAACCACCTCTCTGACGTTAATTGAAAATACTTTTGGAATACTTTTAGCACTTTATATATACCACCTTTATTTGCTCCACACTTGGCCAAACTGTTGAAATAGGGAACATACTGAGCTGAGAAAGATAAGAATCTGTGTGGGGTATTTTTTATTTCTTGTTTTCCCTTTGTTTTCCCCATTTTTCCTTCTGTTTTTGGGGGGGGGGGGGGGGGGGGGGGGGGGGGGGGGGGGGGGGGGGGGGGGGGGGG
>JAVJGI010000062.1:64820018-64961525 GCA_035590275.1 Ibycter americanus
TTTTTTTGCCCCCCCCCCCCCCCCCCCTTTTGTTTTAGTTTTCTAACCACATGAGAGTAGCATCATTTATCCAGGGTTATCTAAAGGAAGGCCAACCCACAGGCAACTTCAGCTCTGCCTCCTTATATTCCCTTAGGAGATGTGGACATCAGGATCTGCCTAAGCAACGACTCAACAGGAGTCTCCTCTCTCCAGTGGGGCAGCTCCTGCCACCGCTGTGGCCTGGGGGAGGAGGGAGGTGCCAGTGAGCAGCCAGGCAGAGCCTTCTCCTCTGGGATGGGGAGCCGCAGGAGGACAGAAAGGTGAGGACAGCTCTGAAGCAACCTGTAACCTCTGCTACATCTGCACATAGTGGTGGAAATGGGCAAGAAATACACCTCTTCTATACCCAGCCGCCACCGCAAAGGGTGAAAGGGACGCTGGCATCCAGCTCCCGTTGCTGCTGATTTCTCCCTACCATGAGCTAGAGCACATCCACTCACTGAATGCATCATCGCCACCTGCTCAGGGACAGGAATGTGACATGTTGTTCAAACAATCTGCTTTGATGAGGTAATTTTTGTTTTCCTGATTGTTTTGTTCTTAAATAGGCTTTTTGGTGGGAAGGGTTGGAGGAGACTGGAAATACTTACCATTTATGATTTCACAAACCTGCAGGACCCAACTGACGCCTGATACCAGTTGGTGTTTGAGACATAGAGCGAGAAGGCACCAAGACAACACAATGTCCCAAGACAACATCTTCATAGTCCTTTCTCCATGTGCAATATTCTTTCCCATCAAACCCTATCCATGGCTTTCCCAGTCAAAGTCCCCAGGGAAAGCTTTCTGTGTCAGTCACCAGGAAGGTGGGTTTGAGAGCATTCTCCTTCCCTGCAGAGAAAGCGCAGTGGGCATGGGATTGGAGAGGGGAAATGGAGCTGTCAGACAAGGATCCCTGCCTGGGCTGGGTGGAAGAAGGATAGCCATATCCCCCAGAGGACAGTTGGGGAAAAGACCGGGAACTGTACACCTCTGCTGTGTACAGACTATAAACATTGCTAATGCAGTTGGTGCTTAGCTGCCAAGCTCTGCATCGCATGTAGCACATGGCCTAAAGAACAGCCCGTATACACAAAAAGTATTCCCCAACTTCAGTCATAAAAGGTAAAAATATTTACGTGCAGTATGTGTCTGCATATGTAAAAAGCAACAAAAATACTGCATCAGTAAAACTTTGGCAGATGCCTGGGAACCTCGGGCACAGGCAGCCAGCAGGAAGAAAGCAGCTAAAGCACTGGTATAGGAAATAGGTGACGATGGCTTGGATCCAAGCTCAGTCACTGTCACCTTCCTCGGCTTGGAGCTTCAGCTGAACTGTATTTGGCCTGGGTCTCTGAAGAGCTGAGAAAATAAGAGAAAAGTTTATCCATTCCTAAACATGAAAAAATAAGAGGTGGCTAGGGCATATATTTTGAGGTTTTCTAATCCATTGGGAAAGTGTATTTTTCCTTTTTAATAGAGGGAATATTATGCAATTCCTATTAAATACAGCATATATACCTTATTTGAAGTAAGTCATGCAAAGTTGGACAGAAGCAATTCTGTTACAGAAAATAAACATAACCCAAAAGAGAACTTTTGTCCTCCTTTTCTATTTCAGCTTTTTGGCAAAAACATTCCATTGTATTCCTTATTTTACACTCCTAAAAGCTAAGGAAGGATGACAAAGCTAGAGTCTGGAAGACACAAGGACAAACACAGCCCACTTCACAGAGGTTTACCCAGCCTGGCTGCTCCTGGCTTCAGTCTGGTCCCAGCTGTGCAGGGCAGCTAAAACATCAGTGGTGCCTTGGCAATCACGCTGCCACATCCCAGGCCCCCATACCAAGGGACTGGCCCCTCGTCCGTACTTTGACTGAAGGCACACCAACTCCTCTTGCATTTCTTCCTCCTGCTATAATTACTTCAGGACAGGACAGGTATCCATCCCAGCCACCAGTGCACCGAGGAGATCTGTTACCAGAAGAAGAAAAACCAAGAAGTGTGTTTTCCCATCTCCATCAGGAGCCCATCTCCTGGCCCAGGTCTCCGCCCCAACCCTTCCTTATCCATGCAGTTTCTTCTACTTCCTTCCCATTCCACCCCCAACTGGAAAAATGCTGATCTCTCTTTCCCAAAGGGGATCGTATAACATCCCTCTGGCAATGGCACCAACTGAGTGTGAAGGAAAGTAATATTAGGAAAATGTTAATGGAGTTTAGCTTCTTCTAATGTAGTTTAGAGCTGGAAACAATGAAGCAACCCTGAAGGAATCTGGCTGCCCGCTCCCTGTGAACTAGTGGCCAGCACTCCCAGGAGCCCTGTTCAGGAACTGGTGTCCCAAGGACAGGAGGGAGACAGCGAGGGCTTTGGAAAAGATTACAGCATGCACAGGAACTGACTTTCCAGCCTGGGAGCAGCCTTAACTGGTGCCAAAGGAAGAAGTAATGAAAGGGATTTGTACCAACACAAAGAGCAAGGAGACGACAAAATGACATTCTGAGTCTAACCCTGAGGAAAGAGTTTAATGAAAAGAACAAAAATATGCGCTGAGGGGCCAAAAGGCCAGGGAGGCAAACTGGGAATGCTGAATGGGTCTATCATGTCCAAATCCACAGTACTTCCAGAGACTTTGGCAATGTTACTTACAGAAACAGGAAACATTAGTAACTTACGTAAGATCTCTATGAACATAAATGACATACGTTTGGCTCTATACATTGGCAAGCATACAGCTGGAATTCAGCTTCGTAAAAAATGTCAGGTCAGAAATACCTTTATAAATACTGCCACAGTTAGCAGTTAGAAGGAGGTACATAAGGAAAGAGGGACAGTGCTTAGGATTTGATACCAGATAGGACGTAATACCCATCAGTAATACCCATCAGTGATAATGAAAAAGCTGAGTCTGGATTTGGTCATGAAAATACCCTCAGGTGAAGCAAGACAGGCCTGGGGACTTGACATTGAAAAAGGTGCTATTTTTAAGTGTCTTTTCTTCAAGGTGTCAGAAAAGAATGGGAAGAATGTGTTGATCCACAGAAAAAAATACTTCAGTAAACCCTTGTTTTTTCAGTTTCTGTGGCCATCAGAAGTCACAGGCATGTTTTCTCAGATGACCTTTAGGAAAAGACTTCTCTGTACTGTCAGTGTATGCCTGTGGTCAGCAACTAAAAGCGCCTGTAAAATCACGTCATTTACCCTTACAAGATCTTACTATCAGCTGGCTAGTGAGAGGCCATAATTATAATAAGCATCACTCATAACTGCCGTAGCCCTGACAAAAGTGATGGATCATCTATACCAGACAATCCTTTTCTGTTGCAAGATGTTGCAAGGGTAAAGTGTGGAGTGATTTTCCATGAAATATCACTGCTTTCTGCTATAGATTATCTACATTTCATAGCCAGGACTTGCGCTTACGACACAGACTTGAAACATTAGAAGTAGAATTTTGAAAAAATAGTTGAAATACATTTGCAGTTGGACTCAATGGTCTTAAAGGTCTTTTCCAACCTAAATGATCCTATGATTCTAAGACTAGTGTTGTTTTGTTTTGTTTTTTTCTTTTTTTTTTTCCTTTTCTGGGAGGGAGAAATGCTGAAGATGTTGATTTCTACCCCTAAACATGTGACTGAGATACACAAAAGAGTTAACCCCCGAGCTCTTGCTGATACAAATGAAGTCAATATCTGCTGTGACAGGTTTTGAATGGGAAAAGCTGAGACAAGGCTACAAGTTCATCAATATTTGTAGGTTTTGTCTTTTCAAAGTTGGACAAAAAGATGGGTTTTCCCCTCTACACGGGCTTCTTTCACAGTACATTTAAATTCAGTAGAAATCAGTTGGTCATCTCTAGTGCAAACAGCCAGACCATGCACTCCCAAAAACAGACTTACCCTTTTAGCTGTCTCCAGCATCCTCCACTCAGCCCCTCTTCCACACATGCACTTCCTCACCAAGCAGTTAGTGGAGGCCATGCTGCCGCAGGAGGCATGGCACACAGCGACAAGAACATCAGCATCGCAAGGTATTTCTTCGTAGAAAGTCCTGCTTCCTTTGCCTTCCTTGCCACTGCCTGGAGACCGCTGTCCCAAGGTCTGTCCTCTAAAAAGAGAGCAGAGGGATGGTTATAGGAGAAACCTGTGTGGTTTGTTGACAAAGTTTTTGCTCAACATTTATCTATTTTTTTAAAGAATTCCGGTCTTCATCTCACAATTTTCTGCAAATGCACTGATAAGTGATATTAACTCTGATGACCTTTTTGGGCAGGGAATTCAGCAATAGATACATGCTGATACAGCTCAGGAGCCACCCCCACAGACTACAGATATTTTTCCTTTTCCAATACCTTTTCAAAATTAATTAAAATCACTTAAACCTCTTTGTCATTATTTCAAGCCTGATGCAACTCAGTTCCATAGTAGGAACAACAATTTTTTGACATTCATAAATATCATTGCAAACATACACTGAACACCCATTTATCATACTGAAGTAGTACAAATGTATAACTGGAAGCAGGATGAGCTGTAATAACTTCTGAATATGTCCCGTATTTTCACGCTCCATGTAGTCCATGTTTGTCAATTTACATTTGCTATGCTGGAACTGGAATTTATTAAGGTAAATCAGGAGCAAGATTGGGATTCATATTTCAGATTTTTATGCCATTCTCCCACATGAAATCAGAACATAAGTGTATAATTGAGGCTGATTATTCCCACCACTGCTTTCTGCAGTTTCACTGATTTCCCATCCAGCTGAGAAAATATTTTGCTGTGAAACATCTGGCTAAGGAATGCTGGGAGCTCTGAGATGGCTGGTGCATCCTCTGAAGTAGACAGCTTTCAAGCAAAGTAACATAGTTTTAAACCATTCCAGTAGACTGAAAAAAAACATTTAACAAAAACCCACCAAAGACTATCCAAGATCCTGTAGCTGTTGTCATAGACTTCTCTGAGTATGTTCCCTGGCACATGCAGATGTAACTGAGACTGCAAAGATACTATGGGCATAAAAGTACAACCCCAGCAGAAAAGCTGTGAGGGGATGCACACTGGAGCGAAGAAGGAATTGTAAAAATAGAGGGATGTGGAAAATCAAAAGCCAAGAAAATCTGTTTTGTCCAGCTTGCAGTTTTTCTCTCATGAATGTTTCTCAGAGGTGAGAGCTACCCAGCTTTACTGAAGTTATGCCAAAAAAGAAAATTGTCAGAGAAGCAGAAAACAGTGACCTCTTTACCACCTTTGTGCTCAAGTGAAAAATAAATAACTGAAAACAGAAGATAAGCTATTGAAGATAGAATAAATCCAGTATTTATTTCATTCATGGCCAAAGGTTAGGGCAGAATTCATCCAGCGCTTGACCACACACGTGATTGCAACATCGTCAAGCAGGGGTGCCTGCTACACTTCAGGCACCCAAGCAGCCCCTTCCAACCCTGTGTATAGTCTTAGGCCTGGCTGAAAGAGAGCATTCATACTTTCTTGAACTCAAGATTGTTATTCTGATTGTTATTCAGAAAAAACTTGAAGTTTTACTACCATTGTTCTAACCAGCTCCCATTAATAGGAAGGACCAATCCCTGTGGCAGCTGATCCCATAGAAGCACTTGTGGTGCAGTGGAACGATCACAGAACAAACTCCAAAGTCAACAAAGTCATAAAACTATCACATGAGGTCTCATGAAAGAACAGGTTATGAGGGAAATGAAAAGCTGGGGGAGTGGTGGGGGTGGATGGGGGTGGTCCTGGAAAAAGGCATATTTCATTTTATTTCCTCTAGTTCCTATTTTGGAAAAGATAAAAATAAATGTTTTCACCTTTTCTATGGTACTTGTGATATGACAGACCTCTACTGTATGCCCACTCAGCTAGTCTTATCCTATCTGAAGTTTTCTAATGGGATTAGTTGATTTTCATACAGAAGCTACTTTTGATCTTCTCTCAGACTTCTCCAGTTGTGATGTATCTTCTTTTTTATGGGAGATTAAATCTTCTCTTGGTGCACAGAAGTACTATCAGAATGTGTGCTGTTCTGAAGAAAAGGATTTGTGCCATTGTTAATCAGAACCTGAGCATGAGTCAAAAAGGCCCTGCTATTGCAGAAAAAGCAAACCCATACCAATATGTATCATCAGAGATGTAGCCTGCAAGTCATGGGGATGTGTCTATCCATTCTGCTGTGTGCTGGTCAGGATCCAGCTGCAGTACTCCACACAGCACTAGTCGATGATAACAGTGATGGAGAAAAACAGGAAGAAAATACCAACATATTGGACAAGATTAAGAACTCAGTAAGAATAATCAGGATCTACACAACTAAACAAGCTGGGAGGAGAGCATAGGGAAAGTGGACTTGTTTATACCATTAAACGTAATCCAGAAGATAGGCTGGACAAAAAGTCCTCAAATACATGAGAGAGCAAGGAAGTATTCTTGTGTTCATTTCTGTGCCAGGCAGGACAAGAGGTAACCCCCTTGCCTTAAAACAAGAAGTCCAGGGACACTGCAGGAAAAGCTGGTGAGCTGTAAGGAGAATGAAGCACTGGTGCCTGTGGGGTCTGTGGGACTCCATGAAGGCAGACCACAATGAGGTTAGGCAGATGTCTGTGGGAATAAGAACACCCGATCCTGCCCTGGGACAACTGGATGGAGAAGACAACCTCTCCAAACTCTTCCCATCTCTGGAGTTTTCTGAAGCCTTGAAAAGTAGGGAGTTAATAGAACAGCTACTGCTTGAAAGTCCTTTTCTTTAAAGCGTTGCTAAATTACCTTTACATAAAAATTGTCTGTCTTATTTAGCTTATGTCTTGAGGGTTTGTGTATATCACAGCAAAGATCACAGAAGATCTCACTGACCTAACCAGACATTTCCCATATTCTGGACAGCAAAGCCAAACATAACCTTTTAAGATAAGTAGTATCGCTCCACTTACCATTTTCTCTGTTGGAAGTCATTATTCTGGGTTAGATTATATACCTTGTTCAGCACTATTTATGGGACTTTGTGTGACTCATGGTTTCTGCATATAACGATTGGGAGTGATCCCACTCTGATATGATGAGGCTAGCAAAGCCATCAGGCTTTGGGGAGAAGGGTCAAAAGCTCATTCTTATATTTTCAGGTCAAATCTGTCTCTATTAATGCAAATTTTTTTATTGTTGTTGTTTAGTCACCAAAGAGATAAAACTGTTTAGAGATGTTTAGTAATTCTGTTCATATTTTTATTTCTAGCTTCCCCTCCTGAATCTTGTTTTCCCTGAGGAAATCTGGTACAGGATATGTTTATGATTTCATTTCGTTCTTCAGACTGCTCAGCAAATGAACGTTCTTTTCTCTTCTACAGGATTTCCCACCCGGTGTATAATCCATTAATAAAGTTTTTCAAGCAACAGGAAAAAAATCAACAACTTGTCACACTTAAATCCAGCAGTTTCTACAGAGCGAGGGTTAATTACACAGCCTGGCTTAACATCTCCTTTTCACCACTTGCAAGTCCTTGACTGGAGAATATTACAGCTCCATCCAGAAAATAAACACCCTTTGTGTTTATATAATATTTTAAATATTCCAGTGTGAAGCGGTATTAAAAGGAAGCACTAGGTGAGGGCACGAAGGGGTTAATGGCCTTTCCTGGGAAAAGTGTTGCTTTGGACTTTTCCCACAGCATTTGCCAGCAGTGACAAACCTGGAGGAAGGGGCCTTCCTGCAGGATGAAGTTGGGGATAGAGCAGAGAAAAGACCAGGAGGCAGGAGAAGTGTCGGAAAAGAGTCGGAGATTTTTGTGATTTAAGCGGGTACATGAAAAGCAGCGGGAGCATGAGCAAACCCGCTGATGTGCCCACATAGCCTTATCTCTGGCGTACAATGACAGTGACACCGAACGGCGGCGGCTGTGCCCTATCGCACCTGCCAGGTTAACTGACAGAGAGGAAATCTCTGGGTTTTACATCCCTTATCTGGTTCAGCATTTACCCCTAAGGATTTGTAAAACTAGACACAGTCCCTCCGGGCATATTTTTCTCTTCTGAAAAAGCAGCAGTAGGGGAGACATTTAACCTCCTCCTTGGGTTTATCATCCTGACAGGCATGTGTCCGTGAGGCGCTTGAGTCTGCGCCAGCCTCCGTGGTGCTGGTAGCTGCTGCTGCTCTGGCTGAGATCCTCAAAATGGCTCGCTGTGCTTTCCTCCTTGGGGCCCTGTGCAGCAGGCAACTCGAGGTCAGCAGAGATAAACACTGCCTACTCCTTTTTCTTGTCTTTTTCTTTCATTTTTCATTCAGGAAGGAAAGCATCTGCTGTTTTCTCAGCAGCTGATTTGCCCACACTGATACATACCCCTACGCCTGCCACTAGCTGCAGGTAGGGCCAAATTGTAACGCTTGTGCAGACGGATTCTTAATGAGATTTTCCGGAGTACCTTTTCATGACATGCCTGTTGTGCTTTGTGAGATGGACTTAACATGGTCCACGCCCCAGGTGAGGTCTTGAGGAGGTATGTGTCTACAGCTTTCACCCAGGAGTGAGGAAGCTAAATGAGGAATTACCTGCCTAATATTCAATTATACCACATTATTGTGAAACTCATCCATTACACAGGATCCATTCCAAGCATCTTAAATTTTCATCAGATATGTACTGAACTTCGTAAATGTTTGAACAATCAAACAGTCCTTAATGGGAGGTGGGAGAGCCTATAAAAATAATACCTGGACTTTAAAAACAGCTTGCTATAGAGTGTTTTTGCAAGTACTAAAGGAAATGAGAGTCTTTCTGCACTAGGAGATTATATTTCTGCTTTTCATGGTTAAATTTGAAATGACTGGCTCCAAGTAAACATCTGAACTTCATCTGGGTTTGTACTGAAAAAAATAAAATTGAGATATGGATTCATTTAGGCAATAAAGAACAAGTAAATTGTGCTCTTGCTAAAGGTTACAGGTTTGGATTAATGTCTGAATTTGAAATGATCAGCTTTCACACTGCAAATAATCTCTTTTGAAAAATTAGGGGTATTTTTCTTTTGATTCCTTCAAGTCAATTTAGTTCTGGTGAAAGCTGCTTGATTGACAGCCCTGGAAACCAGCACTCTGTGCTCATAAGCAGTCTGGGCAGAGGAATGTAACATGCATAGCAGCAGCACAAATTTTCACAAATTGCTTGTATGTCTCAAAATGGATTTCAGGCATCCAGCTCCATGGGACACAGCCAAACTGCCCAGGCAGATGTTGGCTTTTCAGGCCTGAAAACAATGGTGCCCGCCAAGCAACTCCCATTTTGAAGGATTTCTGTGAGAAGTCACATGGAAATACTGCTGAGAAATTTGTCCTTCCAGGGATCAGAGAAGTAAAAGAAGAAAAACCAACTCTGAACAGTTTTTCACAAGCTCTCCAAATTCCACCTTATGCAAGCTAGTGACAACTTTCAATTCTGTCCACCCACCAGTAATTCCTGTTTTGCAGAAGAGTGGAGGGAAGGGTAAGAGAAGCATGGTTTATTTACCATTTGCATCACTAGTGAAAAACTATTCCTGCAGCTTTTATTATTGTCATCTGTGCATGTTGTACAACTCAAAGGCAGATTCATCTCTTCCAAACAAATTTAATTTACAAAGCCGCACTACGTCAACACACAAATAGAAGTAGGAGTGGGTGGTCAAGAGCTCCCACTCTAAAGTATTATGCATACTTACCAAACCTTCTTGAAGAAATTTCGCTGTGGCAGTGTCCCAGAGCAGCGCTGTGCTGACCAAAGCAATACAGGGAGGCGATTCTTTACATGTCCAAACTTCTATTGCTGTCCCAAAAGTGGAACCACCTGCACCAGGGTTACTGCCAGTGGATTAGTCTACGGCAACCATGAGCTGGTCCTTATGACCTTGCAAATAATGCCAGACACTATTGTAGGCAAGGGCATGTGAGGGAGGCAAAAGATCTGTAAGCGACCCTCTCTTACAACGAGGGCAGTGGTAACATACTCAGCCTATCAAACATCTACCGGTTGCAGTCAGAATGGGTTGTTACGGTGCAGTCCAAACCTTTAAAATGTTTCATACTTGAAGCATTGCTCAGAGGGCAGGCAAACCCATTCTGCACAACACAGCTTGTAAGGTGAGAGAAAAAGCTAGGGCAGAGACACGCCCTGTATTCTCTCTTATCTCCTCCAGACATCCAGGTGTCCTCTCTCCATAAGTGATGTTATGATGTGAGCAACTCTTGTAATGCCCTGAGCCCTGTGCCTCAAGCCTGTGAGCATGTGATTATAATAGTAATGAAACTAAGTATGTATCTTCCAATATTCTGTGTGCGTGTATACATATATATGTTGTTGCATTGCAGCCAAATTCTCTGTACTTCTCAGCTCCGCTTGCTACTCTTTTGATGAAGCAATCAAATCACTGCACTGTGAGTCAGGCTGTTGTTACTGGGCATTAAAATTAGAACAGTGTCTCCCACTCTCCAGTTTTTTACACCTGCTCGTATGTTTTTGTACAGCACAAAATTCTATTATGTCTTTCTTCCTGCAACCCACCAGCGATGTTCTGAAATGTGTGAAAAAATAATTATTTTCAGTGCAGTGGGCCACCTAGCAAAATAGAAAGGATAATCATTTCAAAGCAAACGAGATGGTTTGCTGCCCATAGAGCTATATATACCATTTTGTTCTCATATTATTTCACATTTAAAAACAATAAACAGGAGGAGGAATTTTTAAATTTTAAAACCAGGAGATTTTAAAAACAGGATAAAAAAAAAAAATCAATCTTTTCAAGCACTTTTTTCTACCAAATTAATCACCAAGTTCAATCCAAATGGACAGATATTTTGAGAAGTCTTCTGAGTTCCATTGCCAGTTTTTCCATTCATATTAGCAATTATCTTACATATCTTCTATGTTAACCTTGATAGACAAAGCACATTCTTCAAGAAGATCTGACTCTGGCCCCATCAATATCCACTTTTATACTGATGCTTTTAAGAAACTGCCAGTCAGGAATAACAAGATTCTCTGGTAAGCAAAGTGGAAACTGCTGAAATTCTGTCCTAATTAAGTCAGCGCCAATGCTTTCATTAACTTCAACAGACTTAGAATTTCACCCATGACATTCTCTCATTTCTGATGCATCAGTATATGCTTTTATCGTTGGCTCCCTTCTCATCTGTTTTGTATTTTAGTCATTCACTGCACTTATTTTTCTGCTTTTTGCTTAGAAATGGGTTGTGTGCCAGTAGTGTCTTTAGAGCCCTCTTTGAACTCCAAAGACATCAGGATGGATGCATTTGCAGGATGAGTCTTTGGCCTGAAAGCAATTCAGGATGGGAAACTCTTTTTGTCTGTTCCTGTACAGCACTGAGCATTAAGGCCACCAGACAACATCAGGACTTGGTTACCACACAATAAATCATTTACAATAACTACTCTGGAAAGAATAGTGCTACATATAATGCATAGCGCATAGAACCTCAGTAAACCATCCAACAGGTAGCAGTGATCAGTGATGTGTACAATAAGCAGGGACTTAAACAAAGCAAGTCTGCCCCCCACTTACTAGGAATTCTTCATTCACGGGGAATAATTGCAAACCCCAATCTCCATCACAAATGCATGTGATGTGTAATGCATGACACACAGCGTTTCATTTTATCCAAATAACCTACAAATTAGACTCCTTGAAGTATAGTATCTAACTTGTTGCCACAAATGGCCTGAATGCTTTTCAATGACGTGTCTGTTGTCACTAGAATTTTCCTCTTAAAACTGTTCTATGATGCAATTAACCACTTTGTCAGATCAAACAAGTAAGAGGAAAGCAGAGTTCTAGATCATCTAATGCTTACACATTTTGTTATTACTTTACTTGCTTCTCCTTGCAATACTTTGTAACTGTCAGCTCTCATTTTTCACTGGGAGCCTACTTAATAGATTTGTTTTCCTCTGCAATATTGAGCTTCAGTGTAAAATAGCTTCCTATTCACTTCTGATCTCCACCTGACACCTCAGCAAGGCGCGGGTGCCAGCCTGTGCACCAGAATGTATTCACGTGGGGGCAGATGCGAGCGCAAGGGATCATCAAGTCTGATTTCAGAAATTATCCTATGTTGCTTTTAAAGCAAACTAAATCAATAGGTTCAGCCATCATTGCCCATGCGAGACTTGAGCGGTTCACCATTGAACAGGGTGTATTTACCATTCCGCAAGAAGACAGTTTCACGTCTGCCAAACTCTGCTGGGGTTCAGTAGAGAGAAGCTTAATTAGTAGCAGTAGCAGGTCACTTTACTTTGATTGAGAGCAAATCTTACAGAAATTCTTCACCGGTTTCAGTGGGATAACTTGCTCCAATGAGGTGAAAAGGATTTGGCCCTGGAATTGTAAAATAGACTTAGATTGACAGCCACTTCTGTATTTGCTTTCTGCCTTAATGAAAGCTAAATGATAGTGTAATGAGATCACAACGGGGCTGGTCCAGGGGGATTGGCATGTAGACAGTCAGCACAGTTTATTCATAAGGTTACTTGCCTCCACATATCTAAGTATCCACCATACATTATGCAAACAGCAATGTCTTGGCTCCACATGCATTTCCATAAGAGATACTCCCAATTTTCAAAATCCAGGAGGGAAAACACATACTTTCCACCAGCAACTACCCGTCCTATGCCCAACTTGTTCTAAAAGGACTAGTGTAATAACCTAATCTGAGATGCTTATTTTCTGGGGCCAGAGCATAATGCAACAGGCAAACCTAAGTTGCTGCATGGGAAGGTCAGGCACTTTCAGTGAAACCTGAAACAAGCAGAGACCTGCCCAAAGTCAGGGAAGACTGTAAAAACTTGAAGTGGTACTTGGAAACTAAAATGCAGCTGGATTCTGCACTCATCATGCACTGACACAGGGAAATTTGCTAAGGATCTCTTCTGGAGTATCTCCTAACAGGTAACATGCCTGGAAATCAGACAGTGCCAGAAACAAGGCATTTGGAAGCCATCTGTCTTAGCATAGTGATGATGCAGCATAAAAAGCTGTGCTACTGCAGACTAACTGCTTCTTACTGAACTTGTCACTGGTATGTGCTGTTCTTCAGGTCCTGCCGTGGAAAAGCGGATTTGCTATCTCAGCTTCGCATCTTCTCTGACAAGACGATGGCAACCTGATATGTGTCAGGAAGGCGAACCCCACCTATATTCCACCCCTGCCCTGACCGTGTGCTTCCAAGGTTCATTTTCTCACTCGTACAAGTGAATTGACAAGATATGACCTGTGAATCAACCGAAAAAAAGGTATAAAAAATCAATAACTAACTAGATTTGAAGCCAAGGGTTGGCACAGCATGTTAGTTTGGAGGTTAACCGATGCCTCTTTCCACTATAGTCCCTTTCTCCTCTATCAAGCCATGCCAGTGCAAGTTCTCACAAGTTCTCTGTTTCTGAAATGGCAAATATTTTTTACAGTCATCCACCTTGGGATATGGAAACCTCTTCAGTTCTGTCTGGCATCTATCCCTGAGTATTAATTTCCTCTGTTTTTGTATTGGGATATTTTCTTTAGATCTTCCATTCCGTATCAGACGCAATGCTCAGATCTTCCTGAAAACACCACTCTTTCCACTCCCTTAAAAATATCAAGTTCACCACAGGTGGTTACTTTCAATACCTCACAAAGAAAGCCCTTTCTTCTGCCTACTCGTTTTCCCATTAGCTACTTCTTCCTTTCCACTATGCTGCTGGCTTCAAACCTGTAATTGCCTCCATGCATTTCTTATTGGTTGGTGCTTTCCAGCATGACTATGTCAGCTACGATAATACTTATTTCTCTTCCTACTGAATCTTTTTCAGCCCTTCCAGTCTAAAAGAGAAATTGCTTTCTCATTTTAGCAGACTTTTTTCATTGGTCAAAGAAAAATTTTGAAGTGAAAAATGTCCATTTAAAAACTGTTGCAGGTCAGTAGAAAAACAGCTCATATTTTCGGGTGTTTTTTAAAAAAAAGAACTAAAAAAGAGAGATAAAGTGAAGAAAAAACACCATCTGTCTTTTTTCCTATTTTTTTTTTTTTTTTTGTGATGGAAAAAGATTTTTTAAATTAGTGTATCTCAATAAAAGGAAGTAAAATTTCTGAAACTACCTTGGATGTTCCAAGAAATGAACCCTTTCATTTTTTGGAGTTTCAGGCTTACCTTTTAATATAAGCAAAAAGCACCTGGGATTGCCAAGATGCAGCCATCCCCACCACTCCATTTAGATTTTCTGTGGCCGTCAACATACTCATGCATTCAAGTGCTGTTCAGCTCCTCACAGCCATTAGTGGGAGATGCCACATGATTGCACAGACCTTTCTACTCTACCTGTATATTTTGTTCTTCCATCCTGAAGCACCAAAGCTCTTTAAAGCAGAGGTTGTGCTTTTTCCGTGCATTTGAACAGTGTTTAACACCACCAATAAAACACAGTTTGTTACATTTCAGCAGATGATACGTTAACATGACATTTTTTGCACTAGAAATTTCAGTCTCAAGATCCCAACAAACATTTCTGTCTTTGCAAAGATTGCTTTCAACCAAATCCCATGCCACTTGAGGCAAGCACAGACAAATGGTGAACATTTGCTCACATTTCACTCCCTCTCTCTCCTACTCTTATCACATTGAAATACTAATGCAATTTTCCCTGCTGGGTAGCCTTTCAAATTTGTACTTTTCTCACAAATAGAGGGCAAAAGTTCACAAAACAACCCTCCCAAGCTTTACAGAGATCAGAAATTATACTGATGGGGCTCAGGAAATGCTGCACTGTCTCGCAACAAGTAGAGTCATCTGTGGACCACTGCATACACCGGCTTTGAATTTACATCTCCATTTCAGCACAGAGCTCATCAACCACATTGCTGAAACTGAAAATTGCTGAGAAGATGGTTTTAGGAAGTGTGGCTGTTGTATCCGTGAACCTTACAGTCCCTTTGTCCCACTACCCAAAACTCACAGTTGAATTTTCCCATCTTCTGTGGGGAAACCAATGACAAACAAAAAAAGGTTACTAATCAATTCAGAAAATCTGAATCCAGCCTGAGGTCCAGCAATAAGATTTATCGGCTGTTCTGTCTTAACATTATGCTGTGTACTAACCAACTCTCAAGTAAGCACATGAAGCTACAGTACCTTTGGCTAATTTGCAAGGTAGAGCTTGCTTTGTATAAATTTATAATATTGAATTTTTGGCTCTTTTCATTTGAGCATGAATTGTTCTTCTTTCAGATCCAGGGTCGGCTTTGAGGAGAGGAAAAAGAAGCATCACTGGTCACATCAAAAGGTACCTTCCCACAATGGGATTATAAATACTGTTCTTATGGCTTTTAAGCAGAGAGTTTGAGTTCTTTGTCATCTCTTTCTCAGCTTGAATTTGTTGTTTCATATGCTTCTGCCCAACTACTATCTGGCCTTGGACTAAAATGAGGCCAAGACCATGCATTTCTGGGTAGGGCCCTGGAACTGTCTTTTTGGTAAACCACATCCCAAAACAGTGAGGTTTTCTTTTTCTCTTCCATTATAGCCCACAGACTTATCCACTTCCCCAGCCAAACATCAGTGTCAGCCTCCTTGTAGTCTGAGGTATTTCCCTCTTCATGGCAATGAATAAGCAGTACAGCATGTGCCCACCCCTCTTTCTCTTCTAAAACCCTGGAGACACATTTTTTCCCCCAAGATAATACAGAGTGATCGCAGGCAGGATATCTCACCAAGAACCACTCATTCCAGCTCTTGCATATTGGAGGTCTGTGGCCAAGCGATGTGGTGGGACACAGGTAACTTGAATGTATCCACCTCCCAGAGTTGGCAGAATTCACATAAATCTACCCCTAAATCTGTTCACAAACCTACAAAGCTAAAATTATACCTGATATAACCCCTTTGGGTTTTTTACTCCCTAAAATGCCTGGGAGCTCCAGGTTTGTGGTATGACTACAGTATCCTTCTACACACTTTCCAGCAGATATCTTGGTTTTGCCTACATAACCAAATAAAACTGTTGAGGGGAACAGTGACTCCTTCCATTACTTCTAGACGAGATTCATATGAAATGTCTGCTACTAGAATCCAACCTTTTAAACTAGTTCAAAAAGCAAGTCTTCTCATGAGCTTTGCCTCATTCAGTGCCATGTGCAGCTCGTGGCCCAGGTGTCTTCCCACTAAGTGGCAGAAATTAGTTGCTCAGAAGGTGAAGAGCAGGCTCCTGTGTCATGTCTCACTTGTTTCACGTCTTCCAGCACTGGTCTCTGGTGCTCCATCACTCATTTCAGTACATCCTGCATATTTCTTGCCAGGGCAGAAGAAGCACAGTCCTATACATACGCATGTGGCACTCCCAGCCAGCTCTGAGCAGAATATACACATTTGTTCTTCTCCATATGTCTCATCGTCATATTTGTTTTCACTGTGAAAGCAAATAATAACGAACTGTAAACCAAAGTGTCGACCAAAACATGGAGGTTCCTGCCATTCCTCTAAAAACACCATATTGTTCCAATGCTATTTTCAGCTGAAAAGAGACACTCGAGTGTGTACTATATCCTAGAGGTGGTAGGACACAAAAATGGAGGAAGAAAAAGTAACAAGATTTCCATGGAGTATTCAAGCATATTTCCTCTGAAACAGGAGAAAAATCCAGCTGCAATGAGTTTCTATCAGTAGATGGGGCCAGAACTAGACAACATACTTCTAACTGACCACAGCTCTCAACCAAAAAACTAATCCAGGAGAAACCGTATCCTTCCAAGTCTATAGCACTATTTTCACTTAAACAAGTTTTTAATAAGCTGAGTTAGCATTTGAGATTTATGCATGCTGAATAGCAGGAACATTTGTATGATCACAGCCAGATACAGCTGCCATGTGGTCAGGGATGGACAGTGGTTAGTCATCCTGTGCCCACTGCACATTGCTTTGTACAAAGTGAAAATATCTGGGGTTTGCTTATGCACTCACTGTTGACAGAGATACTGCAAAATGACCGACCTGCTTATATTTAAGATATTGTGTTGTGACCATTATTAATAAAATAAACAACCTCATGCTTCTTATGACCCACAACTGCACAAAATATTGATGTGCAGGTTACAAAGTTTGTCTGGTTCAAAAATACCAAACCCTTTTTGCCTTCCTCTTTCTGTCTGTACTTTGTTTTGATTGCATTTGCTCTGACATATTCCAGCTAATCATGCTTGCACCTGAATGGAATATAAAGTTACAAATACCATTAGAGGATTTTTACAAGTATCACATGACAAACACTGTATATTTCATTTTAGCAACTATTTCAGAAAATTCTGCATCTACCTAATTCATTACCAGTGATATCACTCCAAAATCAACTCTAAAAAAAAAAAGAAAGCACTCTAAAATTGCATACAAATTACAGCCACAATTGACAAAACATATCTATCAGAGACAGACTGCATCTCTGGTTAAAATATAACTGTCATAGTGATGTTAGTAAATCAAGTTCGCAAATGTGTGTGCTAAGATTTGAAATGCTTCCATGAGTAAATCTATATTCCCTCTCCACAGTTTAGCTGCCTCTAAAAAAATACTTCAGTGAGCTGAATGTAGGATCAATTTGCTGAGGGGGTAAAGGCCTTGGTCACTGCCTTGCAGCCACTGAAACAAGCCAGTACATCCCACACATTCATGAGCAGTGAATGGATGCAGGGAGGTGCCTACTGAAAACAAACACCTGGGAAGTTTTCTTTACATGTGATGCCATTGTGTCCCAGTCCAACCTAGACGGCACGGGAGGTCTGGGAGACAAGAGTTGATGGAAATGTCAAGATGTAGGTTTCTGCTTTGTTGCCATGTAAAATTACGTGCAGCCAAAGTGTTTAGCTTGGTAGACAAACTTTCGCTAAGGGCAAAAGTTTCTGCATGGCAGATTTTGAGTTTGACAAATGTAAGCTTTTTGTCTTAAGCTTTACTTAATTCTCACTAGTAAGTTACAGATATAAATGCCTTGGAAATCATATATAGTTAAGTGCTTGCTGGCATGTAGAGAAAAATGATGGCTAATGGACTGTCACTGCAACTGGATCACAAGCATAGATTTCCCAATAAAGGTGTGATTTTGCTAAAATCAAAGCAGGAAGGGAGTTGATTCCGTCCTGCAAGCAAAGGGAATGTTCCTCCAGGGTCTGGGCCAGGTCTGGGCACGTAGCAGGCAGCTGCGGGCAGTGAAATGGTGGCTGCTGATTTCTGCCAGTGCCTGGCCCTGGGGAGCCAGGCTGGCGGGATCCGTCCCTGCGCCGCACTGCTCCACAAGGAATAAGGCAGCGTGGAGCAAGCGGGAGGGACAAGAAATCTGTAGCAGTTCTCTATGGCAGGCAGCCAGCCTCCATCTCAGAAAAAGTCAGATGTCTTTGAGGTTTCGTATCCCATCAGGCACACTTATTAGCAGCAGGGTGACAACAATCAGAATAGCTCGGTTAATTAAACAGGTTTGGAGAAAGACTATCCAACAGCTGACTATTAACAGAGCTGGGGTATTTCGTCAAGGGTGAAAGAGATTATTTTGAGTACGGTTCTGTAAATAGATAGAGTACTGCCCTGCTTGCAGTTAAACAAACTCAGGGTACTCATAAGCAGTGGTGAAAGATTTAGGAATTGGTTTTGTGCTATCTTATGTTAGTAAGACTTCATGATTCAGGTACTCTGCGGGCCAGATAGAGTCCTGGCTGCCACTGCCGCAGTTTCTGGGACTGTACTTACGCAGGGGTGCTCACTGTATACGCGTTCAATATGGCCTTAAACACAAAGCTGTGTTGTCTCAGTTTTCAGGTGTGAATACACGAGAGGCACTTGAGTTATTTGAAGAGTCTCTCCCTGTCTATTGTCTCCAGTGAAAGCACACCGAGTCACAGCCGTCTGGGGAAATGGCGTCTCCTGGACTTCTGATGGATCCTTGAGCAAAAGCCCAAGGAATGAGGGCATGTGCAAACAGTTGGCTTAGACAAATGAGCATTAAGGAAAACCTCTTAATGAGGCATCATCATTCACTTTAAATTCTGTAATGGTAAAGCATTTAGAAACTCAGCACCACGGCTCAGCGAGGTTCACAGTGAATCATGTTTGAGAAATTTTATTCCTCTTTTCACATAACTTCTCCACACAGATCCCCATTTTCTCCAGTGCATTTCTTGAAAGGTTTATTTTGTGCCTTATACCTGATCCTATAGAGGAGAAATCTCTGCTTCATTGTCTTTCTATGATTTTCTCTGCTCTCTAGTTCAAAGAAAAACATGTTTATTCTTAGGTTTTGGGAAACACTGCATTTAATAAGTAAGCTCATTTTCCCTAAGTCACATAAGTCACATTTTCTGTATGATCACAGGAGCATAACACTTGCTTTCTATGATCATTCATGCTCAAAAAATTCAGTCACAAAATGTTTGAAAGCAGCAAATACTAAATGCATGGAGACAAAGTCCCTGCAAACTCTTATTTACTTTCAAACAAATATTGACAGAAATGCTTTGTGCTACAACTTCCATCGTAGTATGAATATAAATTACTAGAATTGAACATATTTTAATTGAATTTGCTTTTGACCATGACTGTGCCTTGTTTATTATGTTTCCCTGAATCTCTAAAATGGGAGTTTGTGTGAGCACGTATAGCCCTGTGAGTACAAACTTCTCCTCTGTGTGTTGCAAAAACTGAACGAAAACATATGTGGTAATGAACATAAGTAAAAAATTCCAGGTCTTACTTTTACTGATCTTTTTGACTACTGAGTCCCCATAGAGATACCAACCTCTCCAAGATATTACACTGTAGTCAAACTGTCACTCATTATCTTGGAAAACTTTGGGCTCCAGAACCTTCTTTTGGGGGCTGAAACAATACAATATTTGGCTGTGAGATACACTGCTAATTCTTAAATATATGTGTCAGAAATCCACTGCTGTTCTGCACTTGTTAATTCAGTTCCTACTGAGAAAACAAGAAATCTGTCTCTCCAGCAAATCACTGCAAGGAAAAATCAAATACTTGGCTTATAAAACAGTACCACTTATTGATTCCTCTCTGACTTGGCTTGATCTTGTTTACTGTTCTGTATTCAGGTCTAACAGCTTTCACACATTAAATATACTTATGAAAAAGGAAGCCTACAAATTTGTCTTATCATTTGATTGCATTAACTGCACATTAATAGATGAAGAGCAAAATATCCCCCACCTTGTGTGCATGTGAGGCAAAACCAATTGTGAGCTGCCTCTGGCTCAGTGACCTAGAAACTAGGAATAAGGCTCATAAAAATCAGATGCTGAAGAACAGCATCAGGGACAGCGTCAGAAAGGGGATGATAAATCATTTGACAAGGCCATAAGATGTAAGTGCTTGTGAAATAAAATAAAAAAAAAGATAACTCTTCAAAAATATTTTCCAGCTCTATATTTTTTCTGTCATTTTTGGCTCTTTGAACATTCTCAGAGACCCCATCCTGTGTACAACAGCACATTGAATGTCACATTTTTCATTACAGGATTAGGCATTTTATACCCCTTCTCCTAACTCATCTTCTTTCATTCAAACTACCAGGAATGGCAGTTGTTAAAGCACAAAATCCATGAGAGGACCAAGGCTGTGGAAGTACACAAGAAGAAAGACACTTAGCTGTTTTGATTCAACACACCATAAGTGGTTCACAAGGCAGTTTTCAATCAGTAAGAGTTTCAAGTGTGGAAATTGGCATACTCCTATGAAAACCCTGGAAAACAGAGAAAGAAAGTCACTTGGATATGAGCACCTGGATTTTAGCTTTCACATAAAATCCTGCTGCTATTAACAAGTTTCATGCTCTGAGCTGGGTCAATTAGCGACACAGTGTCCATAGCACATGATCTATAGCAGCCAAACAGTCATGAACCTCAACTAAACTGAAACAGGAAAATTATATCATTTTTGCTCGTATTTCAGAAAGAGGCATTTCTGCAAACACAAGAAACCTGAGGAGATTGGTTTGAAGTTGTGGGATGCTTAAAACTCTGACAAAACCTTATTTCTAGGCTAGTTTGGCATTTTGGCAGGTGGGAGGTGTTTTGTGATTCCAAAATTTTACAGAATTTTAGATGACAGGCCAAGAAAGAATGAGGTAAATTATGTCAATACATTGTGTGGGTATTTACTGCTAATGGATTATCTCTTTACTGTAAATTGCTTAGACCTATTATGCATGGATCACTGTTAGCACTGTTGAAATCTAAGAAATCATAGCTAACTACCAGGATACAGAAATGAGGTGGTAATGACAACAGTACTACTTCCCAAAGAAAAAAGCTAAGCGGACGCTCTTCATAATGTTTTAGATGTTTGACACACGGTGGTAGTGATGGTGCTCGTTACCAGAAACCCCAGGCACAACTCAGGACCCGCTGCGCTGAGTGATGCACAAGCACAGGATAAAAAAAATTAAGGCATTCTCACACAGGAGGTGAAATATAGCAAAACCAGTTTTATATCAGATTTTAGCTGTGCACATGTGTCTTTTTCAAGCCTGTGTATGAAAAAAATACAGGCAAGAGATATCCAAAGATTTGGTGCTTTCAGTTTTAACAGCTTAATAAGCCAATTAGGTAGGAGCAAACCTTGGGCTTCTGGCACTTTCTCAGTGTGATTCGCATTTCTCACCAGCGTGTGCTGCACTTAGCCTGAAAGAGTCAAGTACGTCAGGCCATTTTTAAATCCCTTCTTTCATGTTTTTTTTCCTGTGTGCTTTGTTTCTACCCTACCCAGAACAACCTTCACACCACAGGAGGTAAGTAGATAAGGGGTACGACAAGGTACCGGATAAAGGCTCCAGCTGTCCCGGGAGATTTATTTTCCTTCTCTCACACCACCTTCATCTGGGAAGGTCTCAACAATATAAACACAACCAGCACTTGCCACTATCCCTGCCACCTTTGTGATTCACCCTTTCATTTGCTTAATAGTTAAATTTACATTTTCTTGAATTGTTTAATGTAGACACTACTGTCTGTGAATAGGATGGAGTGAGAAGGCATTCCACAAGCTGAATTTAAGTCGTCTTGCCTTGGCTACCTCAAATTTAAAATAAAAAAATGCAAACATGAGGAAACAGGTGACAAGCGTAGCTTCATTCGCTTGTTTACAGTAATTGTTTTAATTGTAATTGTTCTGTGACCCAGCCTATCTGCCATCAGGTCCATACCAGTGGCTGAGAAGGGTACTGAAAAAGTTCAGGTCTGGCTTTCCCACCCAGTGTAGACAAGAAGTAGGTCTTTGGAAAGAAATCCAATGTTTCTCAGCTGACGTATTGGCTTTGTAACTGGTAAGGACATAGTCGAAAGAGGGAAAGCAAGAGGGAGAACTGGAATGGAGGGCCCCTTCGCTTCCTTCCGCACCTCCTGGCTTCTGTAACATCACATACAGAAGTATTTGCATTCCATGGTTGGGTTTGCCATGTGTTACTTCTGTCTTGATCAAAATCAGCAAGTGTTCCATTTTCAGAAGCAGATTGTTTCAGATTTTTCAGCTTGTTTTGCAGACAAAAGAATCAAAACCATTTGAAAAGAGGTCAATAGGATTTAAGTATATAATCCATTTAGGATTTAGTAAATCCTACACAGACCTTTTTGCATATCTAGGCACCTAACTACCTCTGTAAACTGGACCCTGTAGAAATTTCTGAAGTTTGGATGTTGAAAAGAGTCAAACCACTGACTCATCCAAGTTCATTTCATAACTCCTGCCACTACAGAAAATAATCCAACAGAACTAGGGTGTTCGATAGGGTGTGCAGAAAAGTCAGGGAGATGGAAAGGGTGCAGAGTCTAAGTTGTTTTTTAATGAAGAAGCTGAAGCGCCTGTTTCATTCTACACATGTAGGACAGCACAGGCTATAGCAGAATATCATAATGTAAACGAAAGAAGGATTTTGTAAGACATGCTTGAAGTGGTTGAGTCACCACCCCTGAAGGTATTTAAAAGACAAGTATATGTGGCACTTAGGGACATGGTTTAGTGGTAGACTTAGCAGAGCTGGTTTAACGGTTGGACTCAATCTTAAAGGTCTTTTCCAACCTAAATGATTCTATGATTCTATATTGTCATCAGTTCTACTGATCTCACAGTGACTTCAAATCTTTTATAAGACATTGGACTTGGTCAATATATTTGAAGAAAATAAACATCTGGTCAACATAATAGCAGTTTGCTACATAAGAATTACTAAGGCACACTGCTGACAGCTGTTAAATACAGATGGCACTGTCGTAATAGCTATGACAGCATGACAGTAAGTTATGACAGTAGCTTAGCGGTTATGACAGCACAACTAGGCAAGCATTTAATCACATTAAAGGACATACAGGATGACAAAAGTAGTGATTCCAGGCCAAAATGAAAACATTTCCACATGTTTTCTAAAAATTAAAGACAGTTGTACCGAGAAGTTAGTTAGCACAGATTATTCTAGTTGTGAAACAGCAACGCTCCCCAAGAGCGCTGATGAAATCACACCCCCTGAACCGATGTGCAGGCTGCTGCAGAGGGCTGCTGGGATCTGCTCTTTAAGCAGCCAACATTTCTTTCATTTAGGTCAAAAAAGATTAGCATCAAGGCCCTCATTCTGGATACCCTTAGCCCAGATTTCAAGGAGCAAGAGGAAGGTGCCCATTTTTTCATAACTCAGGTGAACAGGTGGGTGTAGAGCAAGCCCTTTCTGTTCTCTTAGGGCCATATCCATGCAGATACTGAGCAGCCCCAAGCTGCTCCAAAACAAGAGAAAGGTCCCTTCCAGTAAATTAGAGGTGCAGCAGAGGAGGAAAAGAGCTCTGGTTACTCCTGGCCTTCCACTCCTCCCACTGTCTGAGCACCCTATCTTCAAGCTTGACAGATACCTACAGTCCTCCCACAAAGGCTCGTGTTTTATCACAGGATAGCAAACAAAACCTCTGTAAAGGTTTTTTAGGACGGAGGCTGAGCAGAGCCACAGGTCCAAGGCCTGGGCTAGTGAGACACTGCAGCCTGGTGAAGGCACACCAGTTTGAGACTCCAGCCTGACTGCAGCCCTTGCCTCTGAGGAGCTGTAGGTTATAACACACAAGCAAAACGAGTCATTTGGTACCTTCAGCTGCAGGTTACAAAATGATAGTCTGTTGCAGTTTTTTTCTCAGGTGAGATTAAAATGTGTAAATTCTGCTGGTTCTCCCATACACATGGAATGGAATGTCAATCAGAAGATGAAAATATTGTTAAAAATTGGTATTTTCACTGTACACTGAAATTACCTTGAATGGTGATTTATATTTTATTTCATCCTTCCCCCCCCAAAAAAAAAAAAAAAAAAATCAAGTTTCTGTTATTTAAAACTATTTTTAATGTTGTGTATTTAATGTACGCATAAAAAGTTCGCTCTGTTTGTTGCTTGGACACTGATAAAGACATATAATTCAACACACAGTTGACATTTTTGAATGATGAAAGACAACCCAGACAGCTGAAATGGGTCAGAGAGGAATCACAATTATTTTGAGCAGCCCTCCAAGGTGTCTGACTGAATGAGCATGGCTACCTTTAACAATATATCTTGCTTTGCAGTATTCTGCCCAGAAAAGCAATCTCAGCTTTTAGCTGCTCCCATAATATTCTATAATTGACCTGAGCCGCGCTTGGGTCAAAAAGCAAAGGTTAGGGCAAATGCAATGTGAACAAAAGCCTGTGATGGGATTGGTTCGTTTTTTTCTTTTTGCATGGTAACGTTGAATAAAACTGTGTAGCCTGTCAGACTTTCCTTGTTTTCCAGAGATCTGCTGTCATCTATCCTTAATTATTGCTCTGAAGTGAAAACAGGAGCCACAGTGGGAGCATGTATAAATGACCACTACTTGCCAAGGAAAACATCTCCAATCTCTTGGCAATGCCAGGGGCAACAAGCTTTGCTGTGAGCTTCATTAATTGCCAGTTAAAAGAACAGGATTTTGTCTTTGATAACAATTCTATTGGGTTTGTGTGGCAAGGTTTTGGTAGCAGGGGGGCCACAGGGGTGGCTCCTGTGAGAAGCTGTTAGAAGCTTCCCCTATGTCTGATAAGCCAATGCCAGCCAGCTCCAAGATGGCCCCGCTGCTGACCAAGGCCGAGCCCATCAGTCATGGTGGCAGCACCTCTGGGATAACGTATTTAAGAAGGGGGAAAAAAACCTGCTGCTCAACAGCAGCTGGAAGAGAAGAGTGAGAATATGTAAGAGCAACAATTCTGCAGGCACCAAGGTCAGTGGAGAAGGAGGAGGAGATGCTCCAGGCACCACAGCAGAGATTCCCCTGCAGCCCGTGGAGGACCCCATGCCAGATCAGGTGGATGTACCCAAGGAGGCTGTGACTCTGTGGAGAGAGGACCCCAGGCTGGAGCAGGTTTTCTGGCAGGACTTGTGACCCCACAGGGGACCCACACTGGAGCAGTCTACTCCTGAAGGACTGCACCCCATGGAAGGGACTCACACTGGAGAAGTTCATGAAGAACTGCCACCCATGGGAAGGACTCACGTTGGAGCAGTTCATGGAGAACTGCCTCCTGTAAGAGGGACCCCACACTGGAGCCGGGACAGAGGGTGAGGACCCTTCCCCTGAGGGGGAAGGAGCAGCAGAGACAATGTGTGATGGACTGACCACAGCCCCCATTCCCTGTCCCCCTGTACCACTGGTGGGGAGGAGGCAGAGAACTTGGGAGTGAAGTTGAGCCTGGGAAGTATGGAGGGGTGGGAGGAAGGTGTTTTAAGATTTGGTTTTATTTCTTATTATCCTACTCCAATATGATTGGTAATAAATTAAATTAATGCCCCAAGTCGAGTCTGTTTTGCCTGTGACGGTAATTGGTGAGTGATCTCCCCCTGCCCTTATCTCGACCCAGGAGCCTTTTGTTGTATTTTCTCTCCACTGCCCAGCTGAGGAGGGGAGGGATGGAGCAGCTTTGGTGGGCACCTGCCACTCAGTCAGGGTCAGCCCACCACAACAATCAACTCCCAATTTAGCCCCAACTTTTTCTGCTTCTCAGTCCTTCTCAGAGGCTTGTGGTGGCCTGCTGATAACCAGGGTCCAGTGGCCTAAACGTCCAAATTTGTACTGCATCAACGTAGAAATCTGACTTCAGCATGCAGCTGGTTGTGTCTTGGTTGACTAGCAGCAAAACAGTTAGCAGCTGCTTATGCTTTGGGCTTGGCATCCCTTGAAAAAAACACTTTATAAATGAGTAAAGGAGATATGCACCCCAACGCTGGTGACATTTCTTCTTTTCCATGTATATTATATTTACAGCCTAATCAAAAAGACTGCTTTCAGGCCATGCTTTGTGAATACCCACTACTTCAGAAACAGGACCACCACAATAATACAGTTACAGCTCACATGCAACACAGGGAGGTGTCCTGGTAAAGAGAAAGGATTTTATCTTCAACAAAGGAAACAGAGACATAAACGTGTCTCTTGCTACCAGCAACTAATCAGATAATCTTTCTAGTAACAAGTTTTGAAAGGAAAGACACTACTTTAAAAGTTTGTCAGAAAGCACGGGCAAGCAGAGCAGCTAAATTAACTATTCGCCTGCATCTTTGCACAAAATTTCTGCTGAACTTGAACGTTATTAGCCATTCATGTCATGGTTAGCTTCTGCATGGTGTGTTTGTTTCTTTCCTACCAATATATGCATAAAATTCTCTAATTAACGCTCATATAAATGTTTAATATGGGGAGAGACTGTTTACACCGTATTTCTAATTCAGCTAAACCTAATCCCAGATATCTTTCAAAAATTAAAAAAAAAAACCAAACATTTTAGTCCCCAAAACTTTAGAAATGCTTTGAGTAAACACAATGTGTGACCTTGAGCATTACAGTTATAGGGCTACCTAAAAGTTGCTTGACATCTTTGCAAAACATTATTCCTTTTGACATAGCAATCAACAAATAAATTTGGTCAACATTATAAACACTTGTAAACATTTAACCAATTATTTTAAGGCTGAAATAGTATGAACAGGAGGGAACCTCTCTAGGACCTTGAAGAGTTCTATATATTCCTCTTCTTTAAAAATAATAATAAAAGCATATTCTATTTACTTAGATCCCTAATACTGAAAAATATCTTGTTTTTTATATAATATTAAATTTTTAAAACAGTTATGTGGCATAGGAACCCATACTCAGATTTCAAAAGTGAAATGGAGAATTTGTCTCCTTTTACAATTTTTGTCTGAAACTCTCATTTATAGGTAAGCTGCTTTGACTTGAGGCTATACACAGATATTATTACTTACTACTGCCAGTTGTTTTCCTCCTGCATCCTGCCAACAGAGTACTTCCCCTATAAGTGATTCTGTGTAGCCCACACTGTGACATGAATTCAAAAGGCAGTGTTGCAGTCTGTAATGAAAAATTTATTAAAGTTTTAATAAAAGTTAAAAGTAATACTTTATAAAATCCCATAAGAAACATTTGTATCATATCTGAAAGAAAATAAATGCACTTTGGTTTAATGGAAAGGAAAATATCTCATTTTAATTTATTCACTAAGAAGGTATTCAACAAGCTTAAATTATAAAAATATTAATTTTAAACTAAATATTAAGTTAGTGTCCCCAGCATCTGGAGCACATTTCAAGGCTGCAGTAAGGCTAACCAAGTGAACAATCTAACTCTTTCTGATATATTCAATTTGATTAAGGATTTAAGAGGCAATAAATACATAGTTCACATTATCTCCATAAAACCATTCTTTTCAGCTAGAGAAGAAAGCAATAAAGTTCAGAGTTACTCAGTTTAACACTATGGAATAAACATTTATGCCCCTACAAGGAGACAGATGATGAGGGAAAAAAAGGAAATATTATTTTCCTTATTCCCTAAAATGGACATGATG
Organism: Ibycter americanus; assembly: GCA_035590275.1. Taxonomy (NCBI): domain Eukaryota; kingdom Metazoa; phylum Chordata; class Aves; order Falconiformes; family Falconidae; genus Ibycter; species Ibycter americanus. The sequence continues at coordinate 64,847,953 of JAVJGI010000062.1, forward strand.
ATCACTGTAAAACATTTCTGGTTTTACCTGAGATACATCTATTGGCTGGGAAAGCACATATATTAGTTGCAAGCATCATTAGATTTATTCATTGTTTTCAGAGAACCTATTAGAATTAAGTTAGTCTGTTGTTCCTCTAGTGCTATCATGACAGAAGAAATACTTACTTCCCCCCCCGCCCCTGCCCATGTATTTCTAGAGAAGTCTTTTTACATAAAGATTGTCACGGTAATGGTATAGAGTACTATGCATTAACACACCTCACACATTTCTAGGCAGCATTTGGAGAGAGTTTAGTAAAAGCTTTAAACCTGCCCATGTGTCTTGTCCCACTTTGTCATCCAATGGCAAATACTGCAGGAATAACACTAAATCCAAAAATACCGTAAAGGACACTGTGTGGAGCAGACTGGGTGATCTTGCACCCCAGGGTGGCTGTGGCTGGATGCAAGGTCCCCTCTACGTGCCAGAGCAGAGCCAGAGCTGGAGCCCCTGCCCAGCTCTGCTCTGAAACCACCACAGCACTCAGCTGCAGCACCACATCAGTTTGATTACTTTTCCATAACTTCAGTGCTTTCATATATAGGTATGGTCTCATAGGTATATAGCCCAAATGCACAATTTGGGTGCTCTCTGTCACCAAAAGCAAGAGATAAGAGCATGACGGAGCAAATCAGAGCTATGATGTCAAGCAGCTGCTTTAAGCTGGATGAGCAACACTCTCAAGGTACCTATAAAGCATCCTGACCACCTGTGCAGGGTGCAGAGCCTTGTTTTAGACTGCTGAAGCCACCAGCAGCATTTGATGGGGCTGTTCCTCACTCTCTCCCAGCTGCCAGCTCCTACCTAAAAGGGCCAGTGGGGTAACTATGTCATGTACAGGTGAATATTGTTAACCTAATTCTACATAAAGTAACGCAGCATTTGTCTGCTCCTCTTACTTGCCGTCTGGTGGGTTTATTTGATGCTCTCCAAATGAGTGCGATTGAAAGGAGATAAGGCAATGTCTTGGTATTTTATAATTTTGGAATGGATCACTACACCACTGGCAACAATAGTAACGTTCTATCACTTCTAGTCATGTCAGCCCTGTTAGTTCACCATGTGTGGCCACCCCACAGTTCTCTCATCTAACCAAAGCTTCTTGCTCTGCCAAAACCAGGCTGCTGGGGCAGAGAATCTGCTGTGGAGTCCCTCCTATTCTACTGATTTCTCAGGAGTTGTTGACCAGCTCCCATCCTGCCTGCAGACTTCAAAATGTGTAGATAGACAAATATTCAAATACAGACCAATAAATGGGGTTCTGTAAGCAACCAGTTCTGTGCTACATGTTAACCAGTACATATCCAAGGAAACTGTCTGCAGCCCAGCCAACTATAGAATCATAGAATGGGTTGGGTTGGAAGGGACCTTCAAAGCTCATCTAGTTCCTGCCACAGGCAGGGACACCTTCCACTAGACCAGGTTGCTCAAAGCCCCATCCAGCCTGGCCTGGAACACTTCCAGGGATGGGGCATCCATAGCTTCTCTGGGCAACCCCTTCCAGTGCCTCACCACCCTCACAGTGAAGAATTTCTTCCTAATATCTAATTTAAATCTACACTCTCTCAGTTTAAAGCCATTCCCCCTTGTCCTATCACTACATGCCCTTGTAAAAAGTCCCTCTCCATCTTTCTTTTAGGCCCCCTTTAGATACTGGAAGGCTGCTATGAGGTCTCCCTGGAGCCTTCTCCAGGCTGAACAACTACAGCTCTCTCAACCTGTTTTCATAAGGGAGTTGCTCCAACCCTTTGATCACCTTTGTGGCCCTGCTCTGGCCTCAGTCCGATGGGTCCATGTCTTTCCTATGCTGGCAGACCCAGTTGTCCCTCCAACAGGTATCAGAGTGGTTGAAGTCCCCCATGATGACCAGGGCTTGTGAACATGAGGTTGTTCCTACCTGTCTATAGAAGGCCTCATCCACTCAGTCTTCCTGGTCAGGCAGCCTGTAGCAGACCCCTACCATAATGTCACCTGCCCCTGACCTCCCTTTGACCTTAACCTATAAGTTCTTTGTTGGTTTCTCCTCCATCCCCAGGCAGAGCTCCATGCACTCCAGCTGGTCATTGACATAGAAGGTGACACCCCCTCCTTGTGTCCCCTGCCTGTCCTTCCTAAAGAGCCTGTATCCTTCCATTCCAGTCATGGAATCCATCTCAGCATGTTTCCATGATGCCAATAACATATGGTCCTGCAGGTGTGCGCATGTCTCTAACTCCTCTTGCTTATTCCCCATGTTACATTGCATTTGCATAGGGATGTATCTAGAAAAACATCCTCTCTGATGCTGTAACAACACCTGCAGACTGGAGAGTGGACCCAGACTGAGGTGCACATCCTAGCCACATGCTGACCATATGCATGGGAATGACTCTGGCAGAGAACGGTCCTCTTGCTTCTTGTGCTATCCCCGCTAAATTGCTTCCATAGCAGGAACTTGGACACCTGGATCAGAAAGGAGCTATGGCATATCCCAGCCATACCCCCAGTTCAGAGCAGCAGGGTGAGCTGAAGCATGCTGCTGCCACACTGTCTAGATGTAATCTCCTGGGCCACCTCTGGAGCACCAAAAGAAGACTATTAATCTCTCAGATGTGCCAGATAAAGGAGCCACCATTCCTGCCCTCAAAATGAAAGTCAATAAGGCAGTAGCTTGCACACTGGGAACACTAACAGTAAAGCCAACCGTTTTAATATCTTGAAGAGAATGTGGTAAATTTTTCAGCACTTCAACTCCTTAACTCGGAAACATGTGTCTTCCTGAAGGGGAAGCTCTTGTCCTTATTTCACAACCTTGTTCCTAGGTAACATTTTGAGTGGAAATCTATGAGCCACTAACTGCAAAAAGTCAGGTCCTGCACTTATAAACAAATATATGGTTCTCAGGGCTGATGTTCATCCTGAGGAGAAAGAGAGTGCAGATCTTAAAAGATAAAATAATATTTTAAAGGTGTTGATTTTTTTAACTGCTGTTTCCTTTCCTCTTCACCTCCTCAGGTATCCCAGAGAGCTACATATGGTTCAAGCAGATGACACATTTCATGAAGAGAGGTGACAGAAATGAAAAACACACCTAGACACTTCAGAGCTGAAAAAAAAAGAAATCAAGCTCGTTCCATAAATTTCCTTCTAGAAGACACCTCTATTAAAATGTAGAAGTGAAACTGTGAAATATTGAGGAAAAGGCAATGAAATGTGGAAGTTATCATAAATCGAGAGACATAAAAGTCTTGGAAATACATAGTAAGAACAAAGTTCAAACCTTATTAATGCTTCTATTATGGTTTACTGTACATTACAAAGTCTGATTTGTAACATGTACAACTCCAAAGCTAATTCTGTGAAGCTCTTGAAAACTGTCCTGGTAAATAAGATTCTCAGCTTTTACGCAAAATGGCCTGCACAGTAACAAATACAATTTTGCAAGTATTTAGTCAAACCCTGGTTTAGATGTAAAGATAGTAACAGTCACGTGATCATTCCTTTGGCTGGATATATGGAAGTAAACAAGTATTTGAAAGGAACTACTATTCTTTTGATAAATGCAAAATAATTCTTCCTTTTTAATACTTCGGCGAATGGTAACTATGTAACTGATGAGAGAAGTCAATGCTTCAGAAAACACAGGTACTGATGGAAACGCTTGTTATTTTGTTTAAATTCTTAGATGTTACCACAAAGGGCAAAACCCAAACAGATTGTATTTGTACAGCTTGTGTTCAGGCCATTCCCTCACCACAATTACCTCTCTCCAAGTTGCCACAAAGGCTGGTTGCATGGGAACCATCCCTACAAGAGTCATCTTTGCATGACAGTAAAGCACAGGGAAACTTCAGGGGCTGAAATAACCAGTGGGGCCCCCACCGCTTTTGTTGTCAGGTCTGTGTGCTCCCACACTAACGTTCTCACATAGCAATTAAACAGATTGATACCAGGCACTATTACCAGTATGACAGCTAACCTTTCCTTTTATAATGACCTTCTATTTGCGTTTTGCATTACATCTTCCCTTACACAATCTTACATGATTTCCCTGATAAAAACATAACAAGTCATTGTTCTGAATTAGCCATTGTGCTATAAATCACAGATTGTATCGTTTATGATATTTTGACTACCTGACCCCTCCCTAAAAAACACTTAAGACTTCTCATCTCCTGGTGACACATGCTTGTGAAATGTCAGCGTTTCCAGCATTTGATTACGTTGTGAGAGGGGCTGTCTTGATAAACGTTGGAACTCATCAGTCACCGAGGGTGTCAGCTAACGTCTCTCAGCATCATTATTTCTATTTCATCTGAAATTCCATGGTAACAAGTCTTTAAACACTGGCAGCAGGGAGGTGGTATAATGTAATTTGTAATTTTAAAACTATGTAAAATGGGACAAATTGTGGAGTATTTGAGGGGATAGTCTCATCTCAGTGCACCCGGCTAAAGCAAGTCTTTTGTTAGCACAGGGGAACGCAGAATGCATGGGGCTGAAAATGCAGCATTTGCATAACGCAGCCATTCTCAGCTGAAAGCTGAAGGGCACCAGAAAAACTTGAAAGCAGAAGACAATGTCATCCTCACTGGTGGCACTGCTCCATGCTATGGTGGTGCCAGCATGTCCTGCCACACAGAGACCCCAAAGAGCAGGTGTTGGTGGCTGGTGGGCTGGGCAATCCGTCTGCTCACCTCCAAGCTTATCCCACTGCACTCCAGCTCTGGAGGTGTAAAGTAAGGATGGACTGCAAATCTGAAGCAATTTTAGGTACATCCCACTGGCCAGCTTCAACAATAGTAAAACCTAAGCCCAGCACAAACCCACTGTTTCTAAACTGTGAAAGTGTTTGCTGTCTGTTTTCATGTTCAACAGCTTACCAGCTGAGATGGTCAAAATATTCATCATTCATTTGACACCAAATTAGTGAGGGGATAAATGTAATAAAAAAAAAAAGTTGTGTTTTTGATAAAAATGTCAAAACTGAAAAATGGTAGTTAATTAATATTAGAAATTTCCATGACAAAACCACAGTTTCCAGCTCCAGCTGGTAGTGATTGTATGCAGGCAGCCTAAGTTGTTGAATCATCTTCAATTAAAATAAACAAATAAATAAAAAAAGTTCTAATTAGCCTTAAATTTATTCCACAGATGTCCATTTAGGAATAATCATAGTGATGAGGCTATTAAACAATCTCTCATGAAATCCTTGATTCAAGATATATTAAATACATTGGCAAAACATCTTTGTAAACTGAAATGCACTTTTCTGCAGTGCCCTTTTGTCTGTTTGTTGTGAGTATTAGGGGAAATAATAGATGTGAAATCTTCACCTAAAACTATGCAGCTAGGGAAATATTTAATTATGTGATGTTTTAGTTTGGACTTGCCTTATTGTATCATTGTTTAAAGCACTATACAACTTACTATTCATTAACATTCATGCATCGTTATCTCTTAAGGCTTATGAATATTTCAGCAATACTCTCTGAATGCCTGTTATGAACAAACGTGATTGTGGGGGAAACATCTGTTCAGTTTTGGACACCCTTGCTCAAGAAAGATATAGTCAAGATTTAAAAACTCCAGAGACATACAACTAAAAGAGTGATTTAAGTTGCAATTATGTAGTCCAAAGGAAAAAAAGAAAAAAAAAGCCAAATCTGATCTATAAATGGGTGAATAGCTGACACCCATCTCCTCCTCTGAGTGGACCCTCAAAACTCAGAACAAAACCAAAGACAAAAACAGGGTGAAAGCATGAAATAAAAAAGGCACAGTGCTTGAAAATAGGTCAGTGTAAGAAGGAATTGTACAGAATAGTGAGTCAAACCCACCAATCCAGATCCATTTTGGTGCAAAATTACCCTCTCCCTTACTTTTATTAAACCTATTCATGTGCTAGGCAGTAGAACCAGGCAAGACTTTCTTGTAGGGGTAACATATGTGGGCCAGCAGATGTACTCTTCTGGCTTTAGAATAAATCAATAGAGGCAGGAGCTTCACTTTTTCCTTCTTCTTTTGCTCATCACCAGAGTGACTATTTGTCATAATAATTAACCAGTGCCCACAGTCGAGGAGCAAACCATTAGTAGACAAATAACAACCAATAACAGCATGTTGCAGGAAAACCAGGGGAATTTCACATGTTCCTTGGCTCAGTTTGGAAGGAAAATCACAGCTTTCTGTGAAGGTTGCAGTGGAAAACCAGCACTCTGAAAGAACTTATCTGGCCTGACTGTCAGAAAGCAGCAAACTCAAATCAGACTGAATTGGAAGAAAAGAGAGGCCGGGCCAGAAAGAAAAAACAGCAGCTCAGCTAAGTGGGAGAAAATTTTGGATTAACTACTGTTTCTCAGCCGCACTGCAAGGTTTCAGGCTTGCAGGAGTTCGGTTCCTCTCACCATAAGGTACCCTGATTCATAGCACTATCAGTCCAGGTCTTTTCTTCTGGTTACCCTCTTTCCAAATGAGCTTAAGGAAGCAGCCTGTCTCACCAGCAGAGGAATCACAACCCATTTCAAAGCTTGCAGAAGTGGTGTCAGGGGCGCTAAACTGTGTCCACCAAAGTCAGGCCTTGTTAAAAGTTAAAAACTCTGTGTGGCACACTCGTGTGGCTTTGCAGAGATTTCTCACTGATATTGTTTTGTTTCTTAAGCATGAGAACTCATGATTGTCTGTTCTGGAAATTCACAAGGGTGGTGACTATTAGTGATACAAGGACTGCTGAAAGTTAGCTGTGTAGTTTAATAGCTGCTCTTCTTCCAAACCAAGCAGTAGAATGATTACAGTCAAAAATTGTTCCTAGTTTCTTAAAAAAGATAAAGGTCCCTGAAGTGCTAATGTTATACATTATAAAATCCTAAGCTAACTCTATAAAGAGAATTTGAAATAGGCATTAGCTGGAGTATTCTTGTTTCCCAAATCAACTACTCTGATGAGCTTCTTCACCAGTTCACAGATGTGCAAACGTCCCCAAGGTGCTTTTGACATTTCCAACCATTCAAATCTCTTCTGGACGAATGGCATTCAAGGAAAAAGAAAAATGTAGTCTTTTTGCTTGTTAATCTTTTGACCTTTCTAAAGTGAAAGTCAGAGCCACTTCCTAAGTGGATGGTCATGACATGGACATCTGTCCCACAGGAACATTGTCTCAACACCACCTTGAGGAGCACAGGGTAAGCTTTTGCTGCATGCACCACTTCCTGGAGGGATTCCTGACCTGCTTCCCAGCCAGCACTCCCTGCAGAGACCTGTCTGAAAACAGGCTTTTCCTCCTATTTAGTCATTCCTGAAACAGAGCATACATTTTAAGAAGCAGATCCTAAATGAATCTTCTTGTCCTTTAATAGAAAGATCCTAAAGCAACTTACTATCTTGTAATAGAAAGAATAAAAATCTTTTTCTAGACCTTCTGGTCCAAAATAATCCAGGCTGGAGAGTAAACAGTCCATGCTGAATAAGACCACTGTCAAAAATAATTGCTCTTACTACACAGTTCCACACACACACAAGTTCCTACATGTCAATTATGTCTTTGCTTAAAAAAAAATAGTGACTCTTTCAAGAGCTTTAATAAGACACTTTCAGATCATTTTCATTTTCATCAAAATATTCTGTCAGTATCTCAGTTTATTGAAAACAATTGCTATTTTCTTCCCAGATTGTTATTCTAAGTAACACTTTTTGTGATTAGATTTTTTTCCCATATTTTAGGATTTGCCATTTTTGGTAATTAAAATATTCACCATATTAAGAGAAGGAAATGTCTGTGTGTCTTGGGTGAAGGGAAAGAAAATCCAATCAAAACGAAGGGAACAAGATCTTTCTTTCATTTGATTCCAGGTGCTGCAAGCATGAGGTTACCTGACTGCTACTTGCCCAGGTGCAAAATTGGTAATAAACAGAAGAAACAAGCTCCTGTACTATCCTAGTAGTTCTGTCACTTCATGATTCATTTGAAAAATGTAATTCTGAAAAAAATAACACTTGGAATATTTACTGAGGTCTTTTGGAAAGTAGTACTAAGGTAGCAATTTAGGGGGTTCAGGAAATCCTCTGGAATTGGAATACTGAGGCCATGTTGGATGTTGGCTAACACTGGTTTGCAAGTGTAACTTCAGATATTGATTTTATCTAATAACGCTCCAAACAATTTTCAGTGAGCAATCTGACATTGGAAGGCACCATGACATAATTGTACAGCTACCCACTCCAGAGCTGGTGTCCCTTTGGGTTCACAAAATCACAGAATGGTTGATGTTGGAAGGGACCTCTGCAGGCCATCTGGTCCAACCCCCCTGCTCAAACAGGGCCACCTACAGCCAGTAGCCCAGGACTGTGTCCAGGTGGCTTTTGAAGATCTGCAGGGATGAAGGTTCCACAACCTGTACCAGGGCTTGGTCACCCTCACAGCGAAAAAAGTGTTTCCAGGTGTTCAGAGGGAAGCCTCTGTGTTTCAGCTTGTGCCCATTGCCTGGCCTATTGCCTCTAGGCACCATTGAAAAGAGCTCTGACCTCCTTGCACCCTCTCTGTAGGTATTTATATACATTGATAATGTCCCCCTGAGTCTTCTCTTCTGTAGGCTGAACACTCCCAGCTCTCAGCCTCTTCTCATAGGAGAGATAATCCAGCCCCTTCATCGTCTGAGTGGCACTCCAATGGGCTCTCCCTAGTAGCTCCATAATTAAACATTTCAGTTAAAAACAAAGCTTTCCACTTAAAAATCTCTAATTCGGAGGCTTTCTTCCTTGTTTTGCAAGTCCTTGTTATCAAAGCAGTCAGAAAAGTCCTGTTTCCTCCCTTTCCCTTCCATCCTCCTTTTTCTCCTGTTTCAGATGGTCCCTTGCATGAAATCAAATTGATGTAACACATCATGAAACTTTTAACGTCATTATTTCCATACCAGATATTAGTTCAAATGTCACAACGCACCAAGAATGAGCACACTTAACATTTACCCAAAAACAGAGCTATGAGGATAAATCGGGAAAAACTGATTTGACATGCAAATTGCCTAGATTTTTAAGCAGCAAAGCTATTAAGAACATGAATCAAGGTGTGGAAGACAAAAACACGGTGAAAACAAAAATACCCTGGGACTAGCTTCTGCTGAAAAGCACAGTCTGTCAGGAGGTGGGAGGCCTTCAAAGTCTCCTACCTGTGATTAAGCTGCTTAAATCAGGGGCAGTTTCCTTTGCTGTTTTAGCAGTCTTGATCCACTGAGCAAAAGTGACGCTTCAGAGTACGCTGCTTCACAGAAGCCTCGTCCTCCCCTCCGCTTGGAGCCAGGGAGCAGGGGGTGCCCTCCCGTGTAATCTCACAGGCTCTGGACAGTTACCGCTGGGAACAGGAGCGTGCAGCAGAGGTAATCGGTGTTGTGCACTGCCATCTACTGCGCCTCTACCCAAACTACGACCTGAAACTCAAGCCTAGAAAATATAGAACTTCAAACAAAATTATCACTGCACGTCACTCTCATTGTACTTCAAGAGCGGATTGCATGATGGTGTGGAGAACAAATCCAAACCAAGGCACAAATAAATACAAATGGCATATATGGCCACTAAAGGTCCCAAGTTTTGCATAGTGTTAACCCCCAAGAGTGAGCCTCAGAAAACCTGTCAAATACATTTGCTTATATTCCAGCTCAGAATGTCCCCAGGGCAGTAGCTATACTCTATTTATAGATAACCAGCCAGCTGATAATCTGAGGGAGCAGCTGGTCTTTTGAAGTGCTAAGAGCAGACCACAAAGTGTTACATGGCCATCACAGAGTGAGAAAATATATAGACTCGCCACAGTGCAGGACTTTGTGAAGGAAACATGAGATTTCTCCAAGAAACCTTAGGGATGTTGGCAGCCCTGCCACACTCCTGCCAGCTTCGGTAGGACAAGTCATGGCATGACATTTTTCTCTCTGTAAAACAGATATAATCTAATGGTACCTTGATGCATTACATTGGAGATTTCCTTTGGAAAAAGCTATAAAATCTGTTCACTTGAAAGTCAGGCCTATTTTCCACCCAGGTGCTCTATCCTCTCCATGCATACCGTCATGGATCTATTCCATAATGTAGTTTGTAGCCCCACATGCTTTTTTTTCTTCTTCTTCATGTTATTTTTCTTTACTTGAACATTGTAATGTTACACAAAGAGGAAGAATTCTTACTGGAAAAACAGTTTCCTTACCTACACTATCCACTCTGCCTGATTCTATCAATGCTCAATCTTATTTTTGCTTCAGGGTAGCAAAGGTTACGTGATGAAAGTTGTTTCAGCGCCTGTCTAAGTTAGAGATTAATAATCACACATTAAATAACATATGAAATCAGAATGAATAATAATTTTAATGCTATTTTATTTTCATGATTCTTTCTAATATTTCTTCATTATGCCTTGGTACCTCACTGCCTGAAGTCTTCAACAGCCTAAAATTATTTGCCGTTCTTACCAGGGCATGACTCGGTAGAGGTAGTGGTTTTTTCTTCAGTGCAATTCCTATGACCATGTGTGGGCAATAACAGCTCCTATGATGTTGGTATAGTTTTTTCAGAGTGTGGCACATGCATTCTCCCACTTAACCTTGAGAAATATGAACTACGTGACACTGCTATAAAGTGGGGCTGGCGAACTGTACCAGAGGAGCTATATGCAGCTACTATCAGGATGAACTTATGTACCATACACAGTCCCTTAAGGTGTACCTAGAGTCCACTGCAACACAGTATTGTCAAGATTGCTCTGGATGATGGAACATGGGCTTACTGCATGTACAGGCATGAAAATACTTTGAAAGATAGATATAGAATTCAACATGATCATGACAAATCAGAGACACAGCCCAACAGAAATATAATGTTATTCAAAGATGTGCACAATTTACTGTAGTTAGGTAAGGACAGTCAGATGCACAGGTGCTGGATGACAGACAGCTAATCAGCAATTCTGAAAAAAAGGAGCTGGCAGTTACTATGGATCACAAGCTGAACATGAGTCAACAACATCATGCTACTGCAAAAAAGAGAAGCATCATACTGAGGTGAATAAATAGAAATGTAGTCTGCAGCACTGGCAGGATCATCTCTCCATCCTACACAGCATTGGTCAGACTTCAATTGGAGCACTGCACTGGGTATTGCTCTCAGAGAAAATTTTAAACTTGTTGGTAAGAGTCCTAAGGAGACTGATGATTGAATGAGGGCTGGAAAACAAACTGAACGGAAAGAGGGGATTTGACCGCTTCAGCCTGTAGCAGAAAAGACTGAGAAGGAGCATGAGAACAGTTTGCACACATAAAAGACTGTTGTTTAGAAGGGACAAATTTGTTCTTTGTACGAGATAAAAAGGGGTTAAAATTTCAATGAGAAAGATTCATATTGCACACCAGAAAATTACTTCTGACAGTAAAAAATAATGAAGTGCTAGACAATTCTGGAGTCTCCAACCTCAGAGATCTTCAAAAACACATTAGGCAAATCTCAGTTTGAGAGATTGCAGTGGCATAGTGGATGCTGTTTTATTAGGTCAGCAGGATGGATGACATGACACCTTGAAGCTCCTTCGAACCCTTCTCTGAAGTGATAGCTCAAGGGAAAAGGTCATTTCAAGAAGATGGTTGAGAAGTAGATGAAGGTAACACTGTCTTTCTGACTATCCATTAGCAGAAAAGAGACAACGAGAAAAATAAATAATCACTCCCATTGGAGCCCCATCCTTTCACATGTAATGGAGAACCAAACACTACTGACCTTAGAAAACTTTGCCTTTAAGGAACAGTGAGCAAAATGTGGTGGGGTTTTCATTGAGGATTTTTGTGGGGTTTTTTGTTTGTTTTGTTAGGGTTGTTTTCTGGGTTTGGTTGTGTGTTTGTTTTGGTTTTTTTTAATTCAGGAAGAGGAAAACTGTCTCTGATGGTAACTGTCTCTGATGGTTAAGATGACTGGAGTATATGATGTACAAGGAGTGGCTGAGGGAAATTAGTTTGCTTAAGCCTAGAGAGAAGGGAGCTGTTGGGTGATCTAACTGCAGCCTTTCTGCAGCTTAAAGGGGGTTATAGAGAAGACAGAGCCAGATGATTTAGAGGTGCCTAGCAAAAGGAACAAGCACAGGCTGCAACAAGGGAAAGGTTTCACAGTGATGGTGGTTAAGCACTGTGACAGGTGTTCAGGGAAACTATGAAATCTCCATACTTCAAGATTTTCAACACTTGACCAAATGAGGCTGTGAGTCAGCAGGCAGTCCAAGCAACTTTAAAATCCTGCAGGATGCTAGGAGCAATGGCTCGGTTTCTTTGAGGGTTGGGTTGGGGATGCTTGGTTTTGTTTGGTTTTGCAAGACAGGGGGTTATTTGGGTTTTGATTGCTAAAAAAGAGCTCTGGTGGCAAGAACTCTCTTGTAATACAGCAGTGTTTGCAATAGGGATTTCTACCATTACACAGAGTGAAATCTATGCAAACATTAGCTGCAGCCACATCCCAGCCAGGGGTTTTATTGAAAGTACTGACTGCAATGCATATGAAATACTCCCTTATTTCTACCTCAGGTAGTAGCCAAATTGAGCAGCAATGGCAACCCTGCCTCAATCTGTAGGACTTGACACCAGAAAGAACCCACCATATTGGATTTTTCATTCCTTTCAAGTTTGGGTTTGTTTTTTTTCTATGGGAAAAGCTCTATTGTTTCTTATTTACTGCTGATCACAACCTTTATCTTTAAAGAAATCTGTTTCTTGTAACCAGGATATTTAATTCCATCATGTGTGTGCTGCATTCCTTGTTGTTAAAGGTTTCTTCTAAGGACCCAACAGCTGGCATTGATTTTTTTTGATTTTTTTTTTTAAGAACATTGCAAAAACATTTCTTTGGGGGCTGAGGAAAGAACATATGTGAAGAATTAAATGAACCGTAGAAAAATATCCAAAAGCAGTGGTCATCCAGTGCTGGCATCATGCCAGTCTTGACACTATCTCTAAGTCATTGGCAGGCTGTTTGCAGGGATATTTCTGATATCATTTCCTTACATCCATTGCAAAATCCCTTTTTATAAGGTGTAAGGTTCTATACTACAGATCTGGGAGTTATATTAAAGGATCTTGCTATAGGACAGAAACAGTAAGATAGCTAGAAGGCTGGAGTAGAAGCTAAACATTTACAGGGAATCCAAAGGGATTCCACAGAGATTGTATTTCAGTGTTTTAATGTATTTTGTATGCTTTAAAAAAAAAAATCTGGTAAAGAATTCTAACAAGCATACCAAATACTTTACCATAAGTCAACTAAGAAAAAAAACAATAATAATGGAGGAGTAATGAAAAAGGTAAATATCTCCGTATAAGCTTCTCTCGTAGCTGCTACAAGTCAACTTGTGTCAAATACCATCCCTGCACTCACTTGTTTGTGCCCAGATTCATCTCTCTACCTGAGAGACCTGTATTTCATAGTCACCACAGACTTGTTTTATAGGAAGGAAAAGAGAAAGGCAACCTCATAGAGTGATTTACTTTGAGTGGGATGAAGATGAGCATTTTCCTAGATCAAGAAAGATCTAAGAGAGACACAAAGCTCCTGCTCTAACTTTTGAGTTAGATGCCTACAGGTGGTGAGAATAAATGCAGCCAACAGGCCTATCTACAACATATGGAACTTCACATCTCAGTAGACACAGCCTCTTGCACAAGCCAAGCTCTCAACCAGGTTTTAACTGAACTTGAAGGAAATAGGTTAAGTCTTCAAGGCAGTGTAAATTAGTGACAGAGAAAACAAGACACATGTTTTGGTTAACAAAAGAAAAATAACACCTTCCCCAAACCCACAAAGAAACCTGCCAGGCATTGGTATACATTCAAAACAAAGTGCAAAGCAAAATAACTGTTTCCCTTTGGACCATCAGCATCCTTCTTCAGTTGTCCAATTGTTTCATATCTGAGGAAGAAATCCTTCCTATATTTATTTATGTAGTCACACTGACACCAGGACTTCCTAGAAAAACTCTCCTCCTATTGCCTGTGGAACTCACTTCGATCTGCTTAAGCTCATTAGTGAGGAATGATAGCCCACAGGGTGGTTCCCAGCAGTGCTGGTCCTTTCCTCACATAGCAGAGCCAGCTGCTCTCCTGCATCCTTACCATGCCAGGGCACACTGCTGCATGGGATGCAGTTTTGGACTGTGACAACATGCAAGAACTACAGCTCATGGTTTTGTTACTGGCCTCATTTCAAAGATGCTCAGCCGGGGCACAGTAGCCTGGCTTTTTACCTCTCTGAGGTAGAAAAGTTGCTGTGACTCACATAATACTCATTTGGTTATATTAAACTAACAAAACAAACTCTGAGTAGCCTACTTTTTAGCACTGTTCATGTCTCTTTACACTGTAATTACTGTGATGTATACTGCAGAGCAACCACAATTATGGAGACATCATCAGAGAAAATGGAAGGAAAATATCAAAGTATGCATTAAAAAAAAAAATCATTTGACACGTTTGCAAAGACTTTCAAAACTGTAACATTAGTGATATTATGGTTGTTGATTATTATTAGCCAGCATGTGTTTATCATGAGCAATATGATCAGAGGAAAATAAGGCAGTTTCTAGAAGGGAAAATAAAATGTGACTACAAAATACACCAGAACATACTGATCCTGTTTTCAGATAAAGGTTTCAAAGAGGAAGGGCACTAACTTGCAATTGATTTTCCTCGTACGCGCTCCTAACTTGTGGGAAACAGTTACGTGATGTAGCTTGGTCTCTGCAATGCAAGAAAACAAAGTTAAGCCACAGATAAAGCACACAGCTGGGCAGACATCACTCCTGCTCAGGTCAAGGCATCAAACCTATGGGTCTGGGTCTACAAGGTACAAGGCCAGGTGCAGGCACAGCCATAATGCAGTTCAGGCAAGGACCAGATTAAACACAGCTCCCAAGGCAAGGTGGGGGAAGCTTCCAACAAGACTTGTCTTGGATGAACCCCATCCCCTGCAACTGCCAGGCAGGATGCACACTGTGCAAGCCTGCTGAATCCTCTGCTATCATGGTATACAGGGACAGGTTGTAAGGATGAGAAGAGCATATATTAAGGGTTGATGAAGCACCTTGAGCTACAGCATAAAGGTTTCCCAGTGGCCAGATCTTCTCAGCACAAAGATATTTTGGGTACATTTGAGCTAGCATTACTGCTTTTCCTTAGTTTCTTCTGCTTCAGCAAGAAATCCAAGTATTCTAAGATACTGCAAGGAAGACAGCTCCAATGCTTTGATTGCTATGAAATATATCACACTGTTTTCACAAATGGCTTGTCATGGCCTCTAGGCAGAAGGTTTCCTAACTAAATTTTGGAAACTCATGGGTCTTTGATAATAAGAGCTTATATCTAAGGAACAGACAAGCCCTTTTACATCAGCTAGTTTATTACCAGGATTTATTGAATGCTTCCACAAGGGTTCTCCACCCCTCCTCCTTACCCTCAATGCATTTATATACCTTTTAATATATAAAAGCTGGGGAATACTGCATAGGAAGTATTTGGCTGCTCCAACTTAGAGAAAAAACTGCACTCGTCCAGGAATCCTTCTGCCAATCCCTTAGCTCTATCAAAAGCACACAGACTTTCATAATGACTGCTGCTCCCCAGGAATTAAGTCGTTGCCTCCTTTCACATGTAAACAACAGTCAACTTCAATCAGCCTTAGTCTGTCAATGGCCCTTCTAGAAGAAAACTACCCATTTTATACTTCACTAGCCATGGTTTCAGCAGAACAGACCAGGATCTGCTAGTTCTGTGAGCAGAAAGGGATTGGCGGGCAGGGGGGTGGGGGTGGGGAGGGGGCATTAAGGCCAAACAGAGGGAAAAGCATCAGTATGTGTGTGTACATGTGAGTGTGCAAATGAGCTCCACTGGAGTTAGCCAGCTGGAGGAGCGGCATAAATTTGCATTGCATAGCATTGTTAAGCAGATATCAGAAAGCACCACTGCCATTTTTTCTTAACCTTTTATTACATTTTTTGAGGCTACATGGGACTTTAGACTTTCAGAAAACCTCAAGTCCCAGGAACAGAGCAAGAAATATAGAAAAGCTTTCAAAACAAGTTTAAAAAACCAGAAATGTTGCCTATTGTTATGTCTGTTTGGTTCATGCATCTACTTGGCTTGGGGGGGGCCTCTTCAACCTAGGAGAAAAGCCCCCACAAGCAATCTTAATTACTTCAAAAGACAGAATATAGTATTAAATAGATAAGTTGAAACTTAATTAAATGATTAGGCACAATTTTTTAGCTGGTCTCTGATCCATCTCAATTTTTGTACATCTATACCTAAAAAAAGCCTGATCCAATTGAACACACTGTAATCAGTGCAAAGCTCCCATGATTGCCACAGGTATGTATAATGACAAACTAGAAGGACTAGAAAGTGACACAGAAAATTAATTATGAAAAGTAAAACTGCTGAAAGTTTACAAAAGCTGAACAGATTCAGTGCATCTGTTCTGGCCTTTGATGTTCCACAGCTTCCAGGAGGACAAAATGGAAACTTACATGTAAGTACTGTTTTTGCTGACTTTTGAATTTTGGAAATACATTAAGTGATCCCCATCTTTTTAGCCTGGTTTTGTCAGAGTCACTCCTGAGACTTTACTGAAATGTCACTCTTATTTTGCTCTTGAAGCAAGTGCCACATAACCCAGTCATCCAGTCTTGTTCTGTGATTGTCTACATAATGCACTAGCAGACTGGGTCAACTGCAACAACCTCCATGTTACTCTAAGGTACTGATATGTACCACATGCCTGTACATGATAAGCTATAGACTTGGGATTAACAGAGAACAAAAATCTCATAGAAGGGTGATGTATTTCACCAGCAAATTTGATACAGCTACAGCAGCAAGATGCAGACAAACTCAGCAGGTCATTTCCACAGCTGTTGCTGGTGGGAGTCAGCTCCCCTAGCCCTGAACACACAGAACACCCACATCAACATCCAAGACGCTCATTAAGACTCATACCCTGAAAAACAGCTAGGTGCCTCCAGAGAGGAGCTCATCTGCGTCAATTTATATGCTGGCCTTATGATGAGATGAGTTGCTGCCGTTCAATAAGATCAGTCGCACTCTGCACACCTGAAAACTTGCACTCTGTCCCTTGCTGTACCCTGTGAGCTGGTGGAGTATCCCAGCAACCCCTGAACCAGCCCAGCCTTCCATGTGCATGTCTGGCACATCATTTTGCACACCACTGACACCTTCCCCTGGTTTTCTCACTGTCAGACTCAAGCTAAGCTTGATGAAGTAATGCTAGGAGTGGGATCATCTCTAGCCATATCATTCCTGGCTGTCAAAGGCACCCACCTCCCCTCTCCCTGGCAATCAAGTCCTTCAAAACAAAAGCCCACTCACAGCAAACCCAATAGGTAGTTCATCAAGTAGCAGGTTTCATCAAAATCTCATATTTCCAGACTTCGTCTCTCCATGCTAGGTCCCTGCAGGGTCCGGTTCAAAGACCCATTCTGGTGTCACCCCTGCAGGCAGCTTTGACAGCCCGTCTAGGTGCAGCCTCCCTGCCAGCCCCTGAAGATGTCAGCCCTCAGGGAGATGAGGGATGGCAGCACCGAGGGGCACAGACTGCACCTGAGGAGCTCACTTCCAGATACACATGGCCTCATGCCTCAGTGCCCTTGCAGCAGCACATCAGTCTCTCATCCCCACTGTCAGAAGTCCCCTGTGATTCTTCTCTAAATGCTCACACCTTCACCCCTAAGAATAAGAATCCACTAGGGCTAGGGAATCAGCATGTAAAGTCACAGACTGTTCCATTAGCTGATGGCTAATGCTGTCCCCAGCAAGATCCCTTCCTTTCCCCAGACCTCCTGCTCTGTCATCAGCTCAGCAGACACCACCTGCACCTTCTCCTCCCCTGGAGAGGCAGGATCAGACCTCAAGGCCCCACTGCCCCAGCCCTCCAGCCCGAGCTCGGCCGCTGGCAGCGCCCATCACTGCTCGGGCAGCACAGCCCCAGCCTCCTCCCTTGTGCAGATGGGGCGATGGCACCGCAGAGGCACAGCCCATACGCCCTGCTAGTACCAATGTCTATCCATATACCTTGCTAGTGGCCCACATGACTATCTATCCCAACAGTATCTGCTAGTGCTTTCCATTCATTTTCAGGCATTATTTCACATTAACTACTGTTGTCTTATTTCATTAACAGCAGTAAAACACTTTGATAAAGTCACTTCACACAGTGTCTCTGTTGGCAAATTCCTGAAGAAGTAGAAGTCTTTAAAGGTTCACAAGCATTAGCAAGTCATGTCAGGGGAAAATAATATTTCCTCACCTCCCAGTGGCTGCCTTTCCCTTTCTGCTGGTGTCTATTGCTGTTATAGCAGACCAGCATGGCATTACCCCTCAAGGCAATGCTGTTCTGAGACCAGCCTATCTCCAGCTGCAGTAAAAGCTAATAACCTAGGCTGCAAACTGCACAAGTTGAGCAGCTGGCATGTAGCAGAATAGCTGCCTATCCTACTACGGAGGCAGTAGCTTCCAGCAGAGAGGCAGGGAAACAGTTGGGGACCATAGCATTTTTAATCATCACAGCCAGATTTAGCACAGCTGCCCTGGAAGCCAACAATGTAGAAAACAACATCATTTTAGAAGATACTCAGGAACAAAACATGTTATTGCAACTGACTTTAGTCCTCCTTCTGAAAAAAAAAACTGATTCAAAACTCACCTCTAGCAGCCTAATTAAACAAGTGTTTTAATACTTTGCAGGACCTAGGTCACAATTCATGTGAGGCACCATTTAAGTTCACTGGTGATCCTTCTGTGAAGATAAGCAGGTCACAACTCAGGGTTCATGGCAATGGGTCAGCTGAGAGCTATAGACAATCACGTACTAATTTTGCATTACAGGAGAGGGTGAAAAAACTCTGACATTTGCTACTACTATATCTAAGAAAAAATGTCAACTGATAGAAAGCCAAAGGAAACACAGATGGCTTCTGTTTAATGTGATCCCATATTGCAATTTAAAAAGGTCTTGTGCTGTGCTGTGTGACATGCTTCACTTGGAAATGAAAACTTCTGGGTTCCTCTAGTTTCCTCTCCCCTAAGCTAATGGCAGCAAACATTTGAAAGAAATTGCTCGCACTAAGCTTCACTCACTATTAAATGACAGACAATTTGCAATGCAGGTCAGAGTCCTGGAAGGTTGTTTCCGTGTAGATGTTAGATCTGGCACCCTGCTGAAGCTAACAAATCAACAAATTTTTGTAAAATTTATTTTTATTAATTTATTTATCCTTTTTTTTTTTTTTTTTGGGGGGGGTGGGGGGCAGAGGTTAAGTCTCTGCAGACCCTTTTCAAGGGAGACTAAATCCTTATTAAAGGCATTCTGAGCTCTGAGAAAAAGAACCGAATAACAAACTTTCTAACAGGCATTTCAGAACTGGTGGAAATACAAGAACATTTGCCATGTTTGGAGGTCTATGCTCCTGTGCTCTCTACAAAGTAGGCACTTTATTTCTCCTGATCTTAGGCAGAATCCACAAAACATATTAAAATCCTAATGATGTTTTAGCTGTCCATATCCAAGAATTCATAGCTACACTTCGCTATTGCCTAACCATCGAGATACTGAAACTGCCTTCTCAATACATTCCCTACTCAACACCTTCCCTTAAGTTTTCTTCATGGAGGATATACGCTTGACTACAGCTGCTGCTGGTGTGTTTTGTACCTGATTCTCAGAACGGTTTTCAGTGGTCGTGACATCTCTTCTGTTTCCCAGGGTCCAAGCCACAAGGCATTTTCAGAGTATGACCAGCCATTTGAGACATGCCCACGACACACAGCAGGTGCAGCTGACCATTCTTTCCACTAAACAGTCCTGTTGATAAAGTACTAACACAAGTCAAATAAAACTCTGATGCCTCTTTTGCAATAGGGATTTTAATAAAAAACTCTGTTTCCTTATGTTATTCTTCCCAAACTAGCGGTTGTTCATACTGCTTCTCTACTGCACAGCTACTAGTTGTTCATACTGCTTCTCAGTCTTGCTTATTGAATATCCACTGGGCCACAAGAATGGAAATCTACAGCTCATGTAAGTCTTGGCTTACATTTGATTCATCAATGAACATTTTGTAAAGATGGAACATCCTCAGCTAAAGACAGTGCAGTAAGCCACCTTGGGATATGCAGCCAAACCCTGCTTAAGACAGGTCTCATGTGAAGTAATAAATCCTGTTCCCTATCAGGCAGAGAAGGAGCTTGAAATCATACAGTGCCATAGACGGGTTCTTTAATCCTACAGGTAAGACAGGAAGATTTTCTTAAAAGATCAAACAGTTCCGTAGGAGACTATGATAGCATACCAGATTGCAAACCTGTGCTCCATTAGTTTAAAGAGTAAAATCCATGTGACATATCCTTTGAAACCAGGAGCAAAATCACGTAGTAATACAATTGGGGATGACTTTAAAAGTTACATTGGAAGTTTTGTTGTTGAGGCTTGGGAGGTTTGTACTTGTAACGCTAGTCATGATTCTGGAGCATCACGTTCAGGGGTTCAGAGCTGAGCACTGAGACCTAGAGCTGATCTGAGATCAGCCACACATTGAATCAGGGGAGATGAGTCAGACCTTTTTCAAAAAAATTCACAGGAAACTGATCTCAGTTTATCCCATTCATCCTATTTTGTAGGATTCCAACCAAGTTAGCTTGGGCTAGGATGGCTCAGAGGTTTACCCCAGCTCTCATTACCAGTGACTTGCCTGCTAGGTTAACACTGACACTGACTGTCCAGAACTGCCTACAGCTGCAGCATTGAGATATGTACTGAGTCAGCAAAGCTGACTTTTAATAAGAGGTCACTTTCTAACAAATTTTATTAAGACTCTGAAATCTCTCTGAAGGGCAACAACTGCATTTGTGAATTTGTGTAAGATTTGCAGGAAAAATGAGATGCTGGTATATTGAGACATTTATAAAAGGTCATTAAGAATTTCATTTAGTGAGGAAGTAATTTGATTGTAGAAGTTTGAGGGCATTTCATCAGAAGCAAATAAAGAAAGAAGATTCAATATCAGATTCAAATCAAATGACACCATTTTGCACCACATGAGTGACAGTTCACTGCACTCCTGAAGCACTGCTGTGGGCAGTTCACCTGAGAGAAATGGCCATGAACCATAATTCGCTGAAAAAACTCTACATTGCAAAAATAAAAGAATGGGTTTTCAGCCAGGATTGGGAATCATTTGTGAGGCTACGCACAATGAGGAAAAGATGGCCCAACACAGAGGGAATATTACAAAAAAAACACACTTGGAAAACATTTCCTGTTTTGAGGCAGAGAAAGGAAGGGTTACAGTGGATTAAATATTATAAATCAGAACAAACTAGATGGCCTGGTCCTCCACTAAATGAAACAGAAAGCTGGTAGCAGATGGCTTTGGGAAGGGCAATTCATTTAATTCTTTTTTTTTTCTTTCTTTAGTCTTTCTGCTTCCATCTTCATTAAGAAAGTAAACTGGGCTCAGATGGCTGACACAATTAACATCAGTGGTAAAGTGGTAATGGCTCAGGCTAGAACAAAGACAAGTCAGAGATCATTTACCTATATTACACAAACACGTGGTCCCACTCCCACCATCTCTAGCATGCTTAGGGACCTGGATGAACTAATCTTTACACGTTTCAAAGTTTGTGGAGAAAAAGAGAAGTCCGAGAACTTTGGGCTCAGGGCAAAAGGCCCATTATAGTGCCCATCTTTGAGAATGGGAGAAGGACACCCCAAAAAAAAACCAACGAAAAAGCAGACATAAATGTTATGCAAGGATATATACTGGAAAATACAAACAATCTTTTTGAGGCAATAGGGGGATAACTATCAAACTGCTATAAATTTTTCAAGACCAAACTGTGAAAAGCAACAGAACATGAATTCCCAGTATGAAACAAGCAAAAGGGATGGATGTGATTCTTGTGTTCCCTTTGTGTAAAGAGGCCAGTGAATAACATAGTAAGTGATTTTATGTTTGCACACAGCACGTACAGAAATACTGTACATAAGGCTGGTACCCATATTTTACAAAGGATGGAGAAGAAGGGAGAGGGCTAAAAATGAAAAACTAATAGAAAAATCTAAGAACTAAAATATTATTTCTGGTAAGAAACCTAAGATATTGAATCTATGGAGCTAACAGAATTGCCCCAGAAGACTGAGTTGGCTTGGTCACAGCAAGCACTTGCACGATGACAAATAGCATATTGACAAGCCCTATGAAACAACAGAAAGGAAGGAATATCAAGAATTAATAAGTGGAAGTTAGATGATAAAACTTTCACTTAGATACTGTTCTGGGTTCGGCTGGGATAGAGTTAATTTTCTTCTTAGTAGCTGGTGCAGTGCTGTGCTTTGGATTTGGTGTGAGAACAGTGTTGAAAGCACACTGATGGGTTTGGCTGTTGCTGGGTAGTGTTTGTACTAAGTCAAGGACTTTTCAGTTTCTCAGGCCCTGCCAGCAAGAAAACTGGAGGGGCACGGGAAACTGGGAGGGAATCCGGCCAGGACAGCTGACCTGAACTAGCCAAAGGGGTATTCCTTACCATGGGAAGTCATGCTCAGTATATAAACTGGGGGGGTTGGCCAGGGCCTGCTGGTCGTTTCTTGGAAACTGGCTGGGCATCGGTCAGCAGGTGGTGAGCAATTGTATTGTGCATCATTTGTTTCCTTTTCTCTCTTCCCTTTGGAATGCATTCCTCTTCCCCTCTGCCTCCTTTTCATTATAACTATTATTATTATTGCTCTTTCATTTTTATTTTATTTCAACTATTAAATTGTTCTTACCTCAACCCTCGAGGTTACCTTCCTTTCCAATTCTCCTCCCCATCCCTCTGGGTGAGGGGGGAGTGAGCGAGCGGCTGCATGGCACTTAATTACCAGCCAGGGTTAAACCACAACTGATACAAAATTATTTTAGAAAAGACTCTCCATCCTTTCATACCTTCAAATCAAGACTGGTTATCCTCCAGAACTGCCACAGTTTGAAAAAGCGTAAAGGTATGCTGAGGCTCAGTAACCAACACAGGGAAAAGGATATTCACTGTGTAATTTTCTCTTCCTTTTGACAGTCTCCAAATAAGCTAGAACTATTTAGATAGGAGCTTCATTCATATATGCAAACAAAAGCTTAATTAATTTAGTAAGCACTTAAGGTAACATTTACTTGGAAATAGAAAATTCAGCAATTAGAAAGTTAAACAATACCATGCCATTACCAAGGCATAAGCCAAAGCATCATTTTCTTGCAAAATAATGCCTCCATACAGCTTTCTCTTGCTCTTCAAATGTTCTACCGAATAGTCTTTTATGCCCATATATCAAGGAGTGCCATACAAGCTTCATGGAAGATTATAAGCATAAACTTCCATAGTTATCCAGTTGATTCAGATAATGCTGTACTTGATTTGTTATACACTGGTACCAGCAGAAGGTTTGGTGAATTATAGTATTGCACAGTCAGAGCCAATTGTAATTCCACTACTGCTTATGTGTACATGAATACACACCAAAAGATAAAACCATAATATCAACTAATCAGTGCACTTAAAATGACGCTGATGCAGACCTGATGGGGTTTAAGTCATGATGGCATGGTAACGTTTGGTTTCGTCTGGCAAAAGACAATAGAGGTGTTGTACCATCTGGCTGTGTGTGAACCACACATAAGCACACATCAGAAAGATTGACCCTCCCCGTGACAATAAACTACCTGTATTAAGGGGGGGGGGCTGTATATGAAATGTGCACCTGCTGAAACAGGGCATTCTTCCGAGCCCAGCGGCACCAGAGATACAGAAGCGTGCACCACGCCAGGGTGTCCATGTCAGCAGAGAAGAAGCTCGCCTCCCACCTGCAAACCCACACCATACTAGTGCTCCCAACTTTTAAAGCACTAGATGGTAATGTGAAACAAAAAGTATAGCAGGGATCTTGTCAGAAACAGTGGTATTAACGTTTATCCTTTGTCCACAGGATAAACACAGAAAGGGCAATGCTCCTCTCACTGCTTGGCCTCCCAACCTTAACAGAAAATGAGAAACCACCAAAGTAGGTGGCAAATGTAGTCCAGCCTGCAGAGTCACACACATAAATCCCTCTGCAAGTCATATACAGACTGTTCAGCCATTGTCAACCTGAGTTGGCTTTAGATTGATAAGCTGAATGTACATGGCTTCATAGCTCATCAGCAGTCTCCTAAGTGTTCATTGCCCCTAAGAGTTATCCATGGTCTGAGGGTTGTGAAGACACCAAACACAACTGTATGGAGCATGTAGGTTTAGGAGGTCCATGATTTATTCCTAAGTCAGACTTCTGTGTGTGCAGACAAGAAGAAAAACAGAGAGAGAGTAGCAAATTCTGAATCATATTAGTGATTTTCACAGTTTTGATTAGTGCTAACAATTTAATTAATCACATTACAATGCAACTATGCTGTTTGCTTTAGGAATTATGCAATACACAGTTTATTTTAAAAGTCTGAAAAGTTCTATGACTAATGTACAATACAAAGACTGATAACCAACTGAAAGGTTTCCATGTGGAAGAGCAGTTGTTTTGCTCTGGTGTTACTGGTCAGCTCCAGTAGCTACATGACCATTTACCCTGGCATGCTAACACTTCAGCATGGTGAAACAGATTTCTTTCCTAAATTAAAATTCCAATTAGAAACAGTGGGTGGTTTTATTCCCTTTCCTTCCCTTTTCACCAAAGTCTCATTTCTTGGTCCTTTGTACAGCCGCGACATGCGTGTGTAGGTCAGCAGGGGGAGTTCAGCCGCATAAATAACCCTCTCCAGGTCCACTGCCATTCCCAAAGCATACTGGCACATCTGGCAATAGGCATGACCGTCAGGAAAAAGGTGGTGTTTCATTGCACCATATAAAACAAATGGAAGATGTTAATTCGTAGTATCTACTTACAGGTATTTTCGTGAACAAGCATGTTTGTGGACCACAGTGTCCTTCCTTCAGAGTTTGTGAAGGTGTAAAGAACCTAATCCAGCTCACAGGGTGATGCAGATAGAGCCTTTTCTCTGAACTAGAGCAGGAGAGGGTTATGCACTGTGGGAGTGCTTCATGGGAGCACAGGTCTGACCTCCGCAGAGGTTACCACATGTCCGGATTTCCTTCAGCAAGGTCAGAGGAGATGACATACCTGGGCCTGGGATTTCTTGACAGCCTGCAGCTCCAGGCATACACAGCTTAGACTGGGCAGTTGGTCACCCAGAAATATCAGGCAGTTTATGGTATGTGTACAGCAGCCATGAAGTACTGAATTTTCTGGATGGTGCCGCACAGTCACTCCCACAAAACAGGTTGATGTGCTTGTGTTGCACAGCCTGTAACTCTCACACTCCCTCAAAGTGTCACGTTGACTGTACATATGCCACACCACACAACCTTCTGTCTGGGAACACCCAGACAGAGGTAACTGTAGCCATGCCTCTCTCCCCCCAGTAAAGCTGTGCTTTGGTGTGAGTTACACTGCAGGTGGTAAATCATGCACATGCTGAAAACCCTCCCTCACTCTTGCCCAGGAAGGATGTTTCCAGGGAGCGGAGCACTTCTTTGCTTCTTGGAGGTAGTGTCCGGCTGCAGTCACTGGCTGGGGCTTTCACAAAGCTACACACTAGCTTATTTTCAGCAGATCTTCCAGCCTGCACAGACTAACAGCTGCTTTAATGGCTTTTTCCAGCATGTTGCTGGACCTATTGCTTTATTACATTACAAGCCTATTTAGGCTATGACTCTAAATTTAGAGTCATATCCATTCCTAGCAAAGGGTTTCCACTGACTCCCCCAAGAAAAGTGTGTTCTTTCCATATTCATACTTATAGTGATCTAGCCAAAAGAGAATTATACGTGACAGACCTTAAATGTAAGCTGGTGTGCAGACCCATAACCTTGAATCAAGGAGAAGAGATGGTGACAGTGAGGCCCAGCTGAGCATCACTCTTATTTTGTTTCTCTCTCCCCTCATTCATCCCTTTCGCGAAACCAGCAACATGCTTTAGTGTGTTTTTCACACAGCTGAGGGGATGCTGTGGAAGCATTGCTAATGGTATGGTTTGCCTGAAAGTGCCTACACAGATCATATATCATTTGGGTTAGTCTCAGATGAGCTAATATGGAAGACACGGAGGATCCATTAAATTGCAGTGAGAGAGGAATGTATTAACTCTTTGACCCACTCCAGCAAACCTTCCTCAACAAGACTTCTGTTTAAAAAATAAGGAAGCAGGTGGGAGGGCAGGAGTTGGAGATTAAATGTGATACAAGCAAAACCTCTGGAGGGTTTGTTCTGACCTGTGTGTCCAGCCCAGTACAAAGGGTGGGAAAGAAATACTGAAATCGAGTTGTATTAAGGAGAGCATCATTAGGTAGCAAAGGGCATACATTCAGCGTTATTGAAAAATATTAAGAATAGGCATGTTACAAAAATCTCACATGACAGAGCAGAAGAGACAAAGCTGTAGTTATAACCTAACCATGATCACTTGCATGTCCTCCCTGCCCAAAGCTGCCCATTTGCTCTTTCAAGGAGAGCGTGTAGGTACAGCCAGTAGCACAGGTAGAAAGATCAGCTTAGCAGGGGAGAAATGGCAATCCATTCTTCATTTGGTTGGGTTACTCACCAGATCAGAAAAAAACAGAGAAAATGAAAAAAGAAAAAAAAAAAATCCTTAACACAAATGAAACAAACAAACAAAAAAAGCATAAATATTTAGCAGTTGTCAATTGAAAGTCTTCACACTTACAGATGTAGTTTAAGGGAGATTAAAGAAGCTACAGTGCAAAGAAATCCTTGACAGGTCCATATCTGGGAGCTCTTAAATGAAAATTCGACCCTCAATAGCACAGAAATTAAAACATGCCAGATGTTACAGGGATTTGACATAGTTCAACAAGGGTAAAGTTACAAGTTTATTAACTACACCAGCTGGTATTGGAGGATTTACGATTTTTTATGTGACATATAATTGGTGCATGTAAGCACACAAGGGGCATGAAAAAATGTTGTGAAAGCCCAACAAAATGAGAACTCATAAAAAGGGAACTTAAAGGAATGTAGTGCAAGGTGGTGTAATAAATTAAATGAACAGCAGAGGTCCTTGTTAAACTCCCCGCAGCCAGGCAAAGACGAAGAAATGCAATAAAGGATCATTTATTTAGTTTGCCAGAGAGGTTTTTTTTAAAAGCTTTTCTGAATTACGAAATCTTTTCAAATTACATCACTTGTAATTAAATCCATCTCCTTTGAACCGAATAGCATGTGGGCACTGTAAAGCTCTCCCCGGCCCACACATCTCGGCAGCAGAGGTTGGGCTGTGAGCCTGAGCCGAGCTTGCCAGGCGTGTGGGCAAGGACCGCTCTCCAGCCACGCGCTTCGGCCCATCCTTAAACTCATTAAAACATTGACACGGATGCCTAACTCATATTTAATCAATTTTATTAATTAACAGGGATGCATGTAAGGAATTTGCAGCTTTAGAATTCACAACTATGTTTATCTAAAATAACACAAAACCGCCTTGTGACACCGGTTCGTTTCTTCTTTTCCCTGCGCACATGAAAAAAGGGGGGTAGGTAGAACGGGTTTGCTTCAGAGTAAGCAGAGGTTTTCAGTTAATAGCTTTTAGGGACAGTGGACTTTGCTGAGGCATATTGCTGTGCAGATGGTGGCATTCAAAAAGTACTTTAAGTTAAATGTAAAGGGGAAAAAAGAGCATATCTTTGTTGGTACTACATAGACTAGATTATATTCCATCTGTCTGCATTGCATGTGTATGCAGATGGATCACTTTTTCCTGGGAAGTTATATATAGGTAAATACATTCCTGGCATGAAAATTCATAAGCGTAGTAAAGTACAGCAAATACAAGAAAATAACTTAGTAGAAGTGTGTAATGAAATTATGCCAGCAGGCTAGAAGCCCAGCCTGCTGCTAGCCTACAGCTCTTCACATTCTGCAGCCTGCATTTCACTTTACGGCTTTGCCAAGCCATCACCAATTGAGATTCAAATTTTACATGCTCTGCAGTGTGGCTTTAGAATTTATCCCTTTCAGTCTTTACTGGGCCAAGGAGAGAAACAAGTAACACTTGGTCCTGGTAAATGCTGGCAATGTTTTCTTCAAAATTCTGAACTTTAGAGCACAAACTTCATAGCTGACACTACCAGCACAGCTTGTCTGTCCATAATTGTTTTTCCTACCCGGTGAAACTCTGAACAAATTCAGCCAAGCCACAGACCTTTCAAAAATATAGTTCATGCATGTTCAATAGAAACCGTGTTGACTTCTGCAGCTAAAACATTTGAGGACTTTGCACAACAATGCACAAAACTGCACTTTTGAGCTGCTCTAGGTTTGGTCCAGGCACCTTATCTGAGAGCCATATTTCTATATATTTGCATTGGTCGCCTTGTTGAGTTTGAGTAGAGCAGAAGAAAATGTTTAACTCCATGACGCAAAGGAATCCCGAGGAAAATGTTTGCTGTGGAAGGATCTGAGAGTAAATCCTACCAGCAAGGACACTGGAAAATCAAGCAGAGAGATTGGTACTAGACATCTCTGACTGGCCACTCAAAATCACAGACATTTCCATTTCAGCCTCTGTAGCTGTTTCCCATTCATAGATGACCTGGTTCATCTAGCCAGCTTGTTGTAAAAATAAAGTCATTAAGTCTGAAAAACCCAGCTTCTTGTATGATGAGTGCTACAGAAAGCCCCGGAGAAATCAAATGTGTAATAAATGTACAGCATGTGTTTCGAATTCGTGATTTTACATGTAGTGATTTCTGTTAACGGTGGTGCTCTGAAGGGCTAAGCAGGAGCAGAGCGGCATTGCGCTGAGTGTGGTGGGTGGGATCCAATGGCCCCAGGTCCAACCAGTAGTGAGGCTGAGAACGTATTGCCAGGAGGCACGCTCACACATGAGAATGTATTGTCAGGAGGCATGCTTACACATGAGAACGTATTGCCAATGGGCATGCTTACACATGAGAATGTATTGCCAGGAGGCATGCTTACACAGAGCACATCTGTGCATGTGTGCGTGGCTGGACACAGATCAGATAGACACACAGAGCACTCACATGAACACAGACAAAACCAATGGCCTCATCCTGCTCCCCTCTCTGGCTGAGCAGGATGGAGGTCTGCGAGTGAGAATATATAGATATAGATATGTATACACACACACAGATGCACTCACACATGCGCACAGATGGAGAGTCTCTCGCACAGGAAAAGGTTAGAAAGGAATTTAGCAAGCAGGCTGGATGGGCTGTGCTGATTTGGTGCAGGGCATGACCAGACAAGCATACCAACTAGCAAACTGTTTACATGGACTGGTCCTGTTTATCCTCTTATCCTTATTTTCCCACATTTGTTCCTCCCCAAAACGCCTAAATCCCTCCCTGTTCCTCCCCTAAATGTCCCATCTGTGTGATCCTGAAATGCCCTTCTGTGGCATCACCCAATGTGTCCCGTGCCACAAGGCAGTAATCCCCCTCAGTTCTGAAAGTGCCCTGGCATTGACTCATCCTGATGGGTGTCCCACCTGGACGTGGGGGCTGAGGCTCTCTGGAGAGGACGGACAGGGTGTGCCCCCCTCTGAGCATGCAGCTTGGGTTCCCACCTGCCTTTGCCCTTGTGCTCCTCTGGGCATATGGAGACAGGCTGGTGCTATCAGGGCTGAAGGCTCCTGTCATGGGTCCTCGAGGAGCCAGGGCAGGACGTTATTTGGGTTCCCCCTCCTGCCCTGGCCTCTCTGTGCCCCTTTGTGGATGTGCAGACAATTTTTTATTTAGCAATTCTCATCTTTGTTCCTAGGCCCCTTTTCCTCATGTCTTCACTGCTCTCTACAGCACCACCCTGACAGGTGTAAATTCATAAGGATGTTATTCACTGCTTTTCAGGCCAGGAAATTTAGAAGTGAGAAGCTAATCCTGACATCACACAAGTAGATATCTTTTCCCATTTAACAAATTGTTCTTTTTACAGCCTTTCTATTACCAGCTAGCCAGATTGTGATCCACGTGCTGGTGTTCATACCACAGCTGGTTTGAACTGACTTTGAAATATTATCTAATACTTACTAAAATCTAATTACGTTTCATCTCTTTCATTCACTTTATTGATTTGGTCATCATGTCATTAAACAGTACAGTACTGAGATTACATGATAAAATGTGCATTTATAATTTCTTATCACTTTAAGGCCATGATCCATCATCATATTTAGCAAAGCATCTCATATGGAAGCATATGCTTATGTTTTCTATTTTCCCCCTTGTAATATTGAAAGTTAGAAGACTTCTCTATGGATATCATATTTGCATTTCTCGTATCTCATATCCTAGTCCTATAATCATTTCAAGGTGTAGCATGTCATTTACAAACTGATCATCAGCTGATTCCCTAACAAAATGCTGCCCCTGCCCATTCAGACACATTTATGCCTACCTTAGCAAAGTGCACAGACCCAGTCCTGAAAAGCACAGTTTCACACATGAAATTGAGCACCTGTGTTTTCAGGCAAAAGGTCTATGATGAGGTGCTTCTGAATCACAGGCAACGATTATACCAAACTTTGCAGCAGCTTTTGAAGAAGACAAACAAGCTGAGGAGACTGCCTTTAGCAAGGATGATTTTGTGTACTTGAACATGAAATAGTTACAAATCACTTTGACTTTATTTTTGTTTCCTATCACTGAAGAGAGGAGAAATGTGAAGAGTCAGAGTGATGTTGCACACTTTTCAGATTTCTCGAGACTCACATTTTTCATGCTTAAGTCTGGAGAATGGTTTACATTCATCCACGCTCTGTGCTTTCCAGCATAGAAGTTATGATGAACTGTCTTTCTGAAGCATCAGCCTCATTGATTACCGAGTCAAATGAGGTATGATTTAGCACATCTCAAGTACAACTGCATCTCTAGTAAGCAAAAATACGTAACAAAAGGGTGGTGATACCCCAGCTTTCCTCTTTGTTTGCATATCCTAAGTGCTGCCATTTTTTTCAGGCACTGGTGTTTTGGTTTCCAAAAATTCTGTCAGTCTGCTTTTATATTGAAACCTCACTTAGAAGATTTCTCAAGTTTCAGAGTCCTCCCCTGACAATATGCAAATACAGTATTACCACATGAAAACACTGCCAGTGAGTTTAGCCAGGAACACTTCAAAATCAAACAGGATGCAGAGCAAATACATGAAAACAATTCCCCATCCATCAATGCTTTATGTAACCAAACAGTCAACTGATTTTCAAGTGAGAAACTAAAGACCAGTGAGTGCACTGATGATCTTTGTTCTAAATGCTGTGCATTTAGAACTGATTTATCACCCCTATACCAATACATGTTCTGCTAACTAGTCACATAGTGATTTATGGTTGTTATACTTAAATGTCAGGAACTTGCCACATATGGTACGCAACCTAGAAAATTACGAAGAGTTTTCCATAGAGATTTGTGGTTATTCTGCCAAATAGTTTGGGATTCTTGAGTTTGGAGAAAGCTGAAAATTCCCTATTTATCCCACACACTAAGGTTTTGCAGTAAAATTTCTTTTCGTTTAGGTTTTGGTTTTGTCTTTCAGAGGTAGACCCATTTTAACATGTGGTATCATTTTACATACCCTCATTTACCCCTGACCATTGAACATCACTTTAGCACCTCACTCATTTAATGTGAGCAAGGATGCATGGTATCATTTTTCCTGTTTCCAGGATGACTGCTGCAGTTTTACTCCAGCTGGACCAACAGGAGGTGATGAATCCAGCCCTTCCGGGAATTGAATCCCATCCACTGAAACACTTGCTGCTCTTTGCCCCATATGTATAGTATCTTCCAGCCAGGACTCTCTCCTGTAACTATATATCTATCTAGTAAATCAAGGCCAGAAGGGTCTTCATACAAAAGATTGCATCTGTTGCCAGGAAGAATCACTCACAAAGGCAGAAAATTTAATTTGGCTTGGGGGTTTTTTGGGTGTGTGGTTTTTGGTTGGTTGGTTGTTGGTTTTTTTTATCCAGGTTGCACTGCCGCAAACATCAACAGCAAGAGTTGGATCTGAATTTCTCCTTATTGTGTCACTTTTTCACCCTTGGAAAAAAAATCATCTAACATCTTGATTTCAAAGAAAACAGAATTTGTTTATGACAAACTCCAAAGAAATGATGGGAGACTATAACGTTAACTAGCTAGCAGATAATTAAGGGGGAAAATTTTGTTTTAGCAAATGGCATCTCTCTCTTTCAAGCAACTACACATCTATCGATATGGCTGGTTTTTTCTGAACTTAATTAAATCAACCAGTCCCCATATAAGCTTGCACAGCTGTATTGCCTTCCTGCAGTTTCAAATATTTTTATAATCTTGGGTGGAGCGTGGGATACCAGGTGCTTCAGTAACTAACTCTGGAAACAGCTGAATTTTTTTTAAAGTATGTTATACTCCCAAAGTGGAAATAAACATCTCTGCATTCCCATGACTAAAGAATTCTCTTTCATTCTTTACCAAGCAGCAATCAGAATACAGACTATTAACAAAATAAAACAAAACACACTGCAGGGTAGGGCAGGGAATTTTTAATGTTTCCTGGAAATAAAAAAGCTAACATTTCTTCCTTTCTTTTCCCTATGTGAATAAAAAGAATGCTGAATTTAAGATTTTTATCATGCAACAGCCTCTCCCTTGATGTTAAAAGGTGACCTGGGCATTTTAAAGTAAGTAAATATGCTTTCATTTAAAATTAGATCACTTAGTGCTTAGTATTTTGGGAAGGGAGAGGAGGAGAAACAAGTGAAAGATGGGGAAATGTTAAATGATTTTCAAGCTGTTTAAATCTAAATGTTAATCACATATACCCAGATGGGTTGCAATACCAAATAATACACTAGTAAAGCACCTCTAGAACTTGTTTTTCATTTCCTGTTATTTTCTCAGGGATCTCACATTTAATATAAATGAGTAACCAAAAATGAATGAAAAAGATCTAGATACCAAATAGCTTTTTGCGCAGCATGTGGTGGACAGGATTACTGTAATGATGGAAGAGCAGATGAAACCTTTAGTAACTACAACAAATTGAAGAATTTGAGAAGCCCTGCAACTGTTGGGAGTTAGCTGCCTGTTTGCTACAGGTTTGATTCCCCCCTCAGTAAGGTCTGTGACCACACTACCAGTGACTCCCACAATCCACCATGTAGACCTCATGCCCATGAACAGTCCCTCCTGAGCAACTTTTAGCAACTAAAATATGCCCGAAACTCAGCTGCCAAAGGCTGATCCTGCACCATTATGCACAGTTGCTGGGAGAGTGACGGAGTTATCCACAATTTCTTTGCGGATAACTTACCACCCATCTTTAACATTTCCTGTCTCAATGCCAAGCAAGATTTCTCATTACGAGCACACACACCCTGCCCAAGTTACCATTTTGCTCTGAAGCAGGTTGCAGGTGAAGAAGGAGGCATTGCCTGCCTGTGTGGTAGCAGGCAAATGCACCGTCCCTGCCGGGTGACCCTGCTGGTGGGCAGCCAGCGCTGGCTCCACAGCTTCACTCTCGCACACTCACTGCAGAAAGCCAGATAGTCGGTGCAAATTATGGCTGTGCAGTCCCAGGCTAGCCCAGGAGGGGATTTATAGCCTCATTTGGAGAAGCTGCCAGTCACTGGTGATTCCAAAGTTCTGCAGTTGCCACTAGACCTCAGCTTTCCTCAACCTCCAGATACCCACATTAAAATTAGTACTAACACACTGCCAAAACCAGAGCCTCACAGACTGTGGCCATCAAAGCCAGGCAGTGGAAACTGCTGAGGGAGGCAACGTTTTACACGCTTCGGTGCCAAAATTTGGGTGCCTAATATCTGGGATTGGGAACATAGTCTCTATTTTCTGCCATCTCACAGAATTAGGCATCTCAGAAGGGCAACCCCAAAAATCTATGTGCCCTTGCCTGGAGAGGATGCCCACTCAAGGGCTGTATATGTGGTTTGCATTCAACTGTCTCAGGGTAAACAAGCAGAGGCGAGGGGAAACAGAGGCTACGGACCACAAAGTGACCACACAGCAGAGTCCTTTTCCCACCAGGTCGCCAAAGTCACACACTGTCAGCAACTTCTCCTTCTGGCTTCACGCATTCTCCCTTGCCTTCTGTATAATCATACAATGCATTTAGATATACAGCACAGACTTGCAATGCTGTGCATTGGTAATGCCACAGCACTGATATGTTTACCTTACCGCTTGTGCTGCACCTTGCTTCTCTCTCCCTCAGCATGTGCAGATTACACCTCCTGCAAGAAAGTAGTTATGCAGAAATGGCTATTTGTATTAACAGCTAAAAAAACAGAGCTGTGAGGCTTTGCTTTGGCTCACATCAGGTTTTCCTCAATGTGTTCCCTTGTTGCACGAAGGTCAGCTTCTGTCACTAAGAAATTAACTATACCACATCTTCATCTCCGTGTTTTGGCCTAAGAGTAACCACTGTAATTACTTTGGCTGTGATACAAATTTAATGTCAAAAAGCCATCTCCATCCTAATACCTCCTATTCTTTAGTTCTGCCATTCTAGACATATGGCTGGCACATTTTTCTATGCCTGTGCTGGGAAGTATGACGGCTTTACACCCAGAAAATTTGAAACAATTTAATTTTTCATAGTTCATATTT
Source organism: Ibycter americanus (assembly GCA_035590275.1). Classification (NCBI taxonomy): domain Eukaryota; kingdom Metazoa; phylum Chordata; class Aves; order Falconiformes; family Falconidae; genus Ibycter; species Ibycter americanus. The sequence continues at coordinate 64,882,719 of JAVJGI010000062.1, forward strand.
ATTTAAATTTGCTTCACTCACTTACTTCTTATCTTTACATTCCCTTGTTTTTTAATTTGAAACTCAAAAGTGTTTATTTCCTGTCCTTTTTCAGTGTGGTCACACCAGACCATGGCGGAATACTGGCCCATTTAGTTGCCACAAGGTATGTATTATAGAACATAAGACTATTGAATTTTCATCTGTCTATGCATTTAGTGTCCACCTTCACTAGTACTAACTTCCACTGCTTCTCTTTTGTCTGGTGCCATGGACCACTGACAGCTGTTGAACAGTAATACCTCGCTTTAACCTGCCAGAAGGCAAGATCTGGGGAGGAAAAAGGCAATCTTTGAAACATCACCAGGAAGCTTATGTCAGCTCTAACCCAGAGGTAAAACAGCTGACAGAACAAGGAGAGTTTACTTTAGAAATCCACTTAGACCTCTTCTGGATCTGTTCACTCCTGGCTCTTTGCTAAGACAGCTGGACAGCTAGCATCAGTATTTGACCCTTTCCTCAACAGTTACAAAAATACTTCTTTATTATAAATGTCACAGGATACTGTTTTCAGAGGTGTTTATAAATCCATCCCTTTTGTATTTACCAGCCTGGGATGTCTTGCAAGCACCTTTCCCTATACAAAACACAATTTAGTTGTATATGGGAACTGCTAGCTATGAACAACTCAGTGTGACTGAAGAGCAGCTGGTTGTCATTACCAACATAAGCCTGATAAACACTCCAGTTAACCCTAGCACATATGATCTATACAGGTCACAGTAGTTATCAGCGGTCTTTTTTCATTTACAGAAATAATATTTGCACTGGCCTACCCATAATGGAATTGAAATGAAATTCTCAGAAAAACCGACTCAGCTATTCTCAAAACTGAATCTCCTGTGTGTTTTAGAACTTAAAAAGAAAAAAATACAATATCCATTTTTAATAAGCACCTGTCTCACTCTAAGTGAAAGGTGTTATCTCTGACATGGGACACACACATGCACAAGCTACACTGCAACAACTTTTTAAGCCTGCAAAGTCCAAAGTGAGTCACCTGAATTCAGCACATTTCTGCATATCTATTAGGACACTGCTTCTAATTACAGGAGTGGATAACAAGCTTGTCTGTGCTTGTCCAGTACATTAGAGGATGGTGTTCACTTAATGAGCATCCCACTGATAACTTGTTTTCTCCTCATTATTCAGTATCTGGGCCTCAGTTTCATGTACAGCATGATGTTCAGCTGTTCATTTTCCCGATGGGTTTTTCCACGGGCTTGGCACAGCATCTGAGTGATTCATAAGTGGCATCCTTACATGTTGTGAGAACATGGCTGCATTTTGCAAAAAGGAAGCTGAAACAGAAAGATTTCCACAGGAAAAGTACCCACTGATTTCACAACACTTGTGATTGGAAGCTAGTTGCATAAGTAATTTTTAATGAAGAAATCCCCTGAAAATCAGGAGGCATCAGATGTCACTGGCTGATGGCAGTAGTCTTTTGGCACAGGGCACTGTGGAAGCAAAAAATTAAGACAAGTTCAAAATTTGCCCAGAAAGGCTCAAGGAAGAAAAATCCATTGAGGACCATTTGAAACAAAGATGACAACGCTGGCTCAGATGATTGTTGAACACCGATTTTTGAAGACTAGGAAAATACCACAGAGCAGTACTATTACGTGACAGTCTTGTTCCTATATGCTTTCCAACATGCCTGCCTGCTTTTGGCCACTGTGAGAGACAGGATGCAGGGGAAGATGAATTATTGGTCCTGGTCTGGCACAGCAGTTCCTATCTGCTCTTAAATAAAACCTGGCTTAACAACAGTTCTGAGTTTGGCCGAAGACTCCGTGTGGCTCCACAGGGCAGTGTTAACCTTTAGGAGGTTTTTAGCATACCCGGTAGCAATATGTTTGGCAGAAGGTGGATGGTATATTTCAAGATGTCACTGGAATTCAAAGAGGCAGCCAAATACTTCTTGTTGTTAAGGTCTTGGTCTAAACGGTGTAGGTGATTAACAGACTTTCAAAGTTGTTCGGTTTCCTCAGTGACACCTCTGCTTTAGAAAATGTTAACCTTTGGATTCCTATAAAATCCCATAAAAAAGCAGTAACGTTCAATCACATAACTGGAAAGTGAAATCAAAAAAGGTACACCTGAAGATGGGAGCAACTTTTCACGCTACCTGAGACATCTTCAGTACTCCTAAAAAAACAAAATTAATGCATCTAACATATGTAGCTTCTTTTAGGTAGTTCATCCTTATCTCTGGTTTTTCCTGTCACAAGTTACTAAATGTTTTTTATTGTTATTATTTTTTATTTCTTTTTTTGTATGCAACAAACATTTGACATGTAGCTATCAGCATGAATGACAGAAGTAACTGAGAATCCATCATCACATACTGGCAGAGTGATCTGTTGCTATTCTACTTGAATGTCAGTATGTTACCTTGTGTTTAGGGAGAGATGATTTTGATGCTACATCTCTCAGTCCACTTTGAAGCATATATATTTAGGAAAAGCATCTGTGCATTTCTTTGTCATATATCCTTAGCGCCTTTGAAAAACAAGGACATCAGGAACATTTTCCACAAATAGCTCTGTACTTCTACAGATTTATAAGTACAGTGCAATAAAAGTCTGACTTGAAGTGATTTTCAAATGTCTCGACATTGTGTCTGTCATTGCTGGGAAAAGTCACTGTCAAAAGCATGTTGATGGGAGGATTTGCTGGCTTTGAAAAAAAGCTAGTCAGGAAAGTTTTCTAAGATTCACAATGGGATTTTGGTTGTGGAAGTCTCTATCCCAGAATAACACTCTCCTGCGAGTGAGGAAACGACGGTAAGGAGACAGTAAAGACAGTAAGCAGTAAGAACAGGTAAAGTCCCATATCCTGGTGTATCAGGTTTCCATGGCAAGGTTTTGGTAGCTGGGGGGCTACAGGGGTTTCTTCTGTGAGAAGCTGCTGGAAGCTTCCCCTATGTCCAATGCCAATGCCAACCGGCTCCGAGACAGGACCCACCACTGGTCAAGGCCGAGCACATCAGTGATGGTGGTAGTGCTGCTGAGATAATAGATTTAAGAAGGGGGAAAAAAGCTGCACAGTAAATTGCAGGCAGAGAAAGGATCGAGAACATGAGACAGCAAGAACTCCGCAGACACAAAGGTCAGTGCAGAAGGAGGGCAGGAGGTGCTCCAGGCACCGGAGCAGACATTCCCCTGCAGCCCATGGTGAAGCCCATGGTGAGGCAGGCTGTCCCCCTGCAGCCCATGGAGGCTAACACTGGAGCAGATAGCCGCCTGCTGCCTGGGGAGGACCCCACGCTGGAGCAGATGGATGCCCCAAGGAGGCTGTGACCCTGTGGGAAGCCCACACTGGAGCAGGCTTCTGGCAGGACCTCTAGACCCATGGAGAGAGAAGCCCACGCTGGAGCAGGTTTGCTGGCAGGACCTGTGAGCCCACAGGGGACCCCCGCTGGAGCAGTCCACGCCTGAAGGACGGCACCCCGTGGAAGGCACACATGCTGGAGAAGTTCATGGAGACCTGTCTCCTGTGGGAGGGACCCCATGCTGGAGCAGGGACAGAGTGTGAGGAGCCCTGTCCCTGAGGGGACAGGAGCAGCAGAGACAGCGCATGATGGACTGACCACAACCCCTATTCCCTATCCCCCTGCGCTGCTCAGGGGGAAGAGGCAGAGAATTCATGAGTGAAGTTGAGCCTGGGAAGTATGGAGGGGTGGGGGGAAGGTGTTTTAAGTTTTGGTTTTATCTCTTATTATCCTACTCCAATATGATTGGTAATAAATTAAATTAATGCCCCAAGTCGAGCCTGTTTTGCCTGTGACGGTAATTGGTGAGTGATCTCTCCCTGCCCTTATCTTGATCCAGGAGCCTTTTGTTGTATTTTCTCTCCCCTGTCCAGCTGAGGAGGGGAGGGATGGAGCAGCTTTGGTGGGCACCTGCCACCCAGCCAGGGCCAGACTGCCACACCTGGGTAAGATCTTGGATGTGATTACTGCCTATGGAACCTTCTCTCCTTACAGCAGCTCCCTACTGTAGAAATCATTAAATAAGCATGGGGCTAAGGAGGCAGACAGACTTTACAGCTTGCTGGTTCCAACTTGGAGAACCCATAGTAAGTCCCAGTTCCTGATCACAAACAGGAAAGCTAGAACAAAGGCCTAAACCTGGCATTTGGGTGTCCCAGAGGAATGCCCTGAACAGCAACTTGTCACTTGCTTGTGTTGTTCTGAGTAAGGGAGAGAGGTTTTGTGGAAAGAGGTTTGGGAGGAGTTAATTTCTTTTAACTTTTGAAAGCCTCTGAACTGTTTCTGTTTCATTTTTCCTCTGAATGACAAATGTTCAGAAACCACAGGGAGTCCTGCAAGACGCGAGAAGGATCCCTGCTTCTACCAACTCCCTTCTGCCAGATTTCCCCTTCCCTTCTGGGGTCCAGCAGGACACGGCAGCTCCATTCAGGTTTATACATACTGAAACCTCCTTCTCTTGCCTGGAGATCCTATGCATGGGTACACACACTCATTTTCAGTCACATTTTGAAATAAATTATAGCTCAGCCTAGTATCTTTCACATAGTTGCCTTCTGAAAGGACTGATCAACGCATGCCTTTCTCCACCAGCTGGAAGAGTTTCACCTTCTCATGTTATAGCCAGCAACTGTTTCATGTAAGCAGCTTGGGGACAAAGGCAAGAAACCAGGTCTCCTCAGCTGGGCACACTAATCCCCAAGGACTCATCTGTACCAGTAAAGCAAACAGGGCATGATCATTCATTCTCATAAATTATTATGACGGTTCCATTATGACCAGACACTGTCAGGCAATCATTTAGCTTTCTGCCCACGTTAGAGACCAGAGTGAATTGCTAAAATAGAGTATGTTACAACTCTGTTCATGAGCCTTAAGGTTATTCTGCCTCAGCTTATCCTGACACTTGAATGGAGTATGAATATCCCAATACTTCTGAAATACAACATTCATAAACTCTGAAGAGCCAAACTGTGGGCATAATTCCCCCACATACTATGCTCTCAGACACATGTCGCAGAAGAGCTTTCTTTGTGTTGGTACAATAATCCATGTCGCAATTACCAGCAGCACTGCAGGCTTGTCTAATTGAAGACATAATGTCAGTGGGATAGCTTCCTGCTACAAAACATTGTTAACAGAATTGTGTAGAGAAAATAGTCATTCTGACATTTTTTTAGTGACAGCATTTTGTGCTAGTAACTGCCACTGTTACATTAAAGTATCAGCATAAAGAAACAAAGAGTAGATGATGCTGATTTGTTTTACAACTTGACAATTTACTGAAATGCTGAATGTCTAATTAAAAAAACCAAATTATTTGTGTCAGTGGTATCCGTATCTCCAATAAATTTCATTTGGAGCAATAAGAAAAGTCAGCAGAATAAGATTTTGATCCTGCAGAGGTTAAATATATGTCCTTATCTTACTTCTTCATTATCAATAGTGCTATTGAAATCAATAGTAATCAAGTTGAGCCCAGGCAAAAGCTTTTGGAGGAGCAAATGTACAATTTAAGGTAGCTAGCAACATCAAAGAGTAGATGTCATCTGTTTTTATTAAGCATTGGCAAATTAACTCCCTTTCATTTTTGTAAGTTATTTTGACAAGCTGACAAACTTCTCCTTAATTTCTGAGTTATGTCAAGCTTGTGGAAACACACTGTAATGCCATTACTTTATGAAATTTTGTCTTCCTGAAAGTTTCATGTAATCCCATTTTTACAAGATGTTACCTGCAGCGTTTCAAAAGTAAATCAAGCTAGTTCTGCACTGCAGAGCTGTAGATGTAAGCATCTGAGAAAGCTTGATCTTAGTAATAAAGTAAAAACACATTTATTTTATTTTTCACTAATTGTCCTTTTGCCATCTGCTTTCCAATATATACATTTCTCTTTCTCTGTCAAGCATCTCAATTGCAGATTCTCTGGGGTGAGTAGCTAGTGATACTGGCCTCACAGGAAAAACACCATTTAATGATACACAAGCTTAAATTTAAAAGCTGATCTCTGTGGCTTTGTTCCTTTTCTTAGCATTGTAACCCATCAGTGACATAAACTTCTGTTTATTGCGAAATATATGCATGTAACGCAGCAGATAATATATAAGAACCCATTCATTATCTCTGAGTGGGTGATATTCTGAATGAAGAGGGCCTTGCTGTTCAGAAGAGGACTAGGTCTTTTCCAGCTATCTGTCTTCAAGAGGAACAGTGGAAGGAAATATTTACTTCAGTGTCTGTAACTCTTTCTTGTTGTTTTGCACTCATTACGGTCATTTGGTCACTGCCCTGCTGGGACTGTACTTACAGACATATTACTATATAAATTTCCTAAAATAAAGACCAGGTCCTGAATCTTATCATTGCAAGGACCCTCCCCATACCCTTTTTCTGTGTGTGTGTGTGTGCTCGGTCCATACTTTCATGAGAATACTGTAGATTCACATAATTACAGAATGATTAGGTCTTGAAGGGAGCTCTGGAGGCCATCTGGCCTCTGCTCAGAGCTGGGTTTCCTACAACATTAGATTAGACAGCTGAGCACCACTCCCAGCTGAGTTTGGAATATTTCCAAGGATGGAGATTTCACAACCTATCCTGGCAACACCACCCAATGCTCAAACATCCTCACGTTGAAAAGCATTTTCCTTATGTATAATGGAATTTCCCTTGCTGCAGCCCGTGCCCACCACCTCTCAGTCCCAGTACTATGCACCTTTAGGAAGCGCCAGGCTCTGCCACCTCCATAACCTCCTTTTGGCAGCTGGACACAGCAGCTTGCTTTCCCTAGCAGAACAAAACTGGCTCCCTCGATCTCTCTTCTTATGCTACATACTCCTTCTGAACATCTTCTTTGGCTACACTCACTTCAGTTTGACAGTATCTTCGTTGTACTGGGAGCCCAAACCTGGACACAGTATTCCACATGCAGTCCCTTGAATGTCAAATAGTGGAGAAGGGGTAGTAGTCATTCCATTTAATCTACAGCCTGTGGCAATGTAGCCCAAAATGCAGACAGCCTTCATTGCCACAAAGGCTGACTCATGTTCAACTTCTTGTCCACCAGGACCCCAAGGTCTTTCGCTGCAAAGCTGCTTTCCAGCCAGTAAGCTGCAGTCCCATCTCCTTGCAGCTCCATGAAGTGCTCAGCGTTGCTTGATGTCACTGGAGAGGTTTGAGTGAGAGACCTGGGGAACACGGCCAAACTGTAAGAAGTGTTTCCATTCTCCCTGCACCATAAGCAATATCACAGGAGAAGCCAGGAGAAAAAGTCTCCTGTAGAAGATCACAGTGCTTTACAGAGGAAGTTGGGACATCACGGGAAGCCCTGATAAAAAGATTTCTTAGCACTGAGCTAGGAGGTCCTCAAAATCTGTGCAGGAGGGATTTGCTTTGAAGAATCCAGAGGTCTTGGGGGTGGAAGCTGTCCAAATCCATATGAAGAAGCCGACACTTTTCAGCACTGATGTCTCCAACACTTTTTAGGTGGTGAGGATGTCAATAGACTGTTTTGTAGCAGATACATGCATGTGTGACTGTGTCTTTCTGTGTGCACACATATTTGTAATGTAACACAGGTTTAAGAGAACAATATCAAACAAAACAAGAACAGCATAAGTTATTATCAATATACTACTAGCAAGATGAACATATTTAATTGTGATTGGAAAACAGAAAAAAGGTCATCACCTTGTAGAGGACTTATACCTTACTCTGATACTCCCTTTTTGTGCTCGGCCCAAGTTGCCACATGCCCATCTGTGCAAGCTTGGGAATAGCCAGGAAAATCCCCACACTGTAAAATTCCATTTCCAACGTGTGGTGTTGCTGGACTTGCTGCTAGCATGTGCACTAGCCATGCTAAACACAAGAGGGAAGTAAGACTGAGAAAGATTTTACTCAGAGTTATAAGTTCTGCCAGGGAAGGACCCTACTACACCCAAGGTAAGAGCCAGATAGGTTTCCCAGCCTGAGGCATAATTAGTTTCAATCTGCGTATACTTGCAATAATCAAAGAAATGCTATTGCACTAAAAAGGACAGAAGACACAGCAGAAATAACTCATCTGAAGGCACACAAGGTCAGAAAGGACAAAGAACTGAACCAGTGCAAGCCCATCCTTCCTCCCAAATCCTTTTGCTTCCCTTCCACCAAGTTTCCTTTCTGTGTTTCATGACTTCTTTTGTTCCTCAGGAGAAATAGTTGCACATGCTGATAGAAAGGTCAAGGGGATGAGGGTTTTTTTTCTTACCTTTTTTTCTTATTGACATTATAATGTCATATAACAAAACTAAAAATCTTTTCTCACCTCTGCCTCCAAACCCAGAGAAGGTGAACAGAAACAGCAGCTTGTAATGCTCATAGCTTAATGCAGATCCTATTTCCTTTTCTCTTTTCCTGTCTCAAATCAATCTCTTTTTATAGCTTCTGACTTCTGTGCAACTTGAATTATCAGCACTAACCAATCACTGAAAAATTTTGACTTGAAAGGCACACACGAGATGCTTCACAATATTCATTTCACTGCAGCTTTGATGTTGTCTGGTCCATTGAACACTCACTTTCCTCAACACAATGTGAATATAGTAAGTCCTACGAAGCCCCTTTCTAGACTTTCTAACAAACTAAATAAAGAAGGGCAAAAGTATGAAGAACAAATAAAGCAGCTATAGAATCTCTTAGAGCTTTTCTCTCTAAGGCTTGAATTCTACTTACTGGCCAGTAGACGAGGAATATTGACCAGTTACGACAGTGTGACCAGTTCAGAGTCAGCCCCATTGCTTCAGGATGCTGCATATACAGCATAAGAGCTATTCCTGAATTTGAAAAACTCATTTGCTCATTAGGACCAAGAGCCAAGAGTAGAAAGAAGAAAGCAGTGTCATGCTCTGTTCCAGAGGCATACGGTACGTACTTCTCAGTGAGTTTCTGAAGTGCTATATAAATTAGTAAAATTCAAGTACTAAATTTAGTTTCAAGTACTAAATACAGAGATTTTCTGAGACTTTCAAGAACTGAATCCATCCAGTTCCACAGCTGCACATATACCACTTGGTGTCTAACAGCTGGGGCAGTTTGCATGCAGCCAGGGCATGGGCTGCCACACAGCCAGGACTGAGCCATCAGTGCTGTGGCTGAAGCCCTCTCAGGCTGTCTGCTGAGGTGGTGGTGTCAGCTTGTCTGCGTACATCGAGCAGTAATGTAGGGGAGGTTTTCTGGTGATCATTCACAGAGATACGTTTGTCACAGGGCACATAGCTTGGTATTTCAGATGCAGCAGCTACACAGCTGCGCAGTGGTGTGAACTGAGCAGCAGCATCCTTGGTCAGGCAGTCACCATGGCTGTTGCACTAGCAAATGGCCTTCGCGGCACAAACATGTCACATGGACGTAAGCAACTTGGGGACTTCACAGCAGACACCTGCAAGCACTGTTGTGAGGCCAGTGCAATCCCTTCATACTATTATATATCTTTTGGTAGTCAAAACATGAAAGAAACCACAAAGTGGCAGCTTTCAGTTTGTCAGGAAGTATCTGCCCTTTGACTAGGAGCACATCACATCCACAAAAGGAATGTACCCTTTGCCTGTTTGGATCTGACCTGTGCCCACCCCCTTCATGGCTCTTCCCCAGGCCCTGCAGTTGCAGGCAGCCCTTCCTCCAGGAGCAGAAAGGCATCTCAGTGCTGAAGTCTCCTTTTGTGGGAAGCTAATGGAGTCTTTGTGCACATAATCCCTGGGATGTGAACACCTACCGAGTAAGGAGCTCTCTACCAACATAGGAAAGAGCAGTGAAGAGCCAACTCAAAGCCTGCTAACCTAGAAAAGAGAGACATAAATTTAATATGTGAATACCTTTGTTACTGCCTTTGGGTACACAAGGGAAAGTGCAGATGCTCAGAGTTCATCCACATGCAGTTCTCCAATTGGGAAAGCGTTACAGAGGTGGCAGTGTGTTCATTAACAGGGTGATTCACCCTCCCAATATTTCATAGCCAGGCAGGTAAAAGACTTTAGCCAAACAAAATGAAGGGAGGGCACTTTATATAGAGTTTATTTGTGCTAGCAGAGTTTTTTCCAAAGGTTATGCTGTGCTTCTTTTGTCTCCAAATAAAAGTGTTTTCTTGTTTTATACAGCACATTTTTGTGTTTTATACAGACTCAGTGCACAAAATCAGGGAAACGTGCCTGTCAAAGGTAATCAGTACCTTTGGGCCATTCTAGGTAAAGTCTAAAATGGATGTGGGTTTTTTAATTTTAAGAGTAAATATATCTAAACCAAACTCCTGATGCTGCCAGTACTTTCTACTGTCAGACAAAGCAATGACAAAGCAACGAGATCTGCATTACACAAGGAAATAAACTAGTGAGTACATTATCTTTGTATGCGCATGTTTCTTTCCTTCTCTGCCTATATACATCAGGCATGAAATACAGTATTTTAGCAAACATTTAGTCAAAGAATATCTACAGTCAGTATATTTGAGTCCAAAGATTCCAAAGTGGCTTCTTACATGGCAAAAAAAGAACTATTGTATCCTTTAGTAGGCTGTATAAACCAATGTATTAGAGAACACCCTATAAATTTATGTTGGTTTTCCTCTCCCTTACAATGCAAAGTAAATAATAAAGGAAATACTTGTCAACACATTCCTCATTTTGCTCTTCTTACTATAGACCATTTGAAATGGGGATCTTGTGAAGGATACTAAGAGACCTTCGCCAAGTAGAGACAAGAAAGAGCAAAACTACACTCAGCATCTAAAAGCCAGTCTGGAATTGCACCGTCTTAGAGCTCAAAAATATTTATACTACCTACAATACTATCACTTCCAGATTATTTTAGCATGCTGGTAGTCTCTATGAATGGATCAACATGTTTCCCTTCCACATCTCCACTCGACAGCTGGGAATGAATTCAGAAATATGCAGAAGGATGGTGCCTTGGGAGGAGTAACCTCTGTATTTCCCATGGCCTAGGGAGTGTGACGGAATTACTTTTGCCTAAGACATGTGAGAAAGACGTTTCCAGCCAGTTACTGGTGGTTACTGCTATTAAAGACTGCAGCTCCGCTGACTGCAGTGAAGCCCATCATCCCATATCCCAGCACCCCAAATACATTTAATGATGGCCATTGTGGAGGAGACATTCACTAAAAGGTGGTCAATTCCAATTTCTTGACAGATCTACTTTCTCTGAATTCATTAGGGACCAGAGAGGAGTAGGACAGAAGGTCCTAACAATGAAGCTATCACTGCACTTTAAAATGCATCCAAATTCCAAGCCATGAAATTTTCCTTCCTAAAAAACTTCAGAGAATGTTTCAAAGGTCATCATATGGGATAATTTTGGCTTTGAAAGAGCTATTGTGCTTCCAGACACGTGAAGTCTCTTTCTAGTCCAAATTAAATCCATAGCATTTTTATGTATTGACTTTTTCCTCTTCTTCCTCCTCCTATCTTCGCTTACCCCCGCACCCCACCCCCCCACCCCCCCCTTTTTCTGGGGGAATTAAGTTGCAATACTCTTGAAAGGAAGTGTAAAGCATTCTGTGGGGGAGGGGCAGATATAATCCCAGATCTCCATGGTTCTGTACATGGAGCCTACTGTACAAGAAAAACAGTTGCCAAATATGAAACCTTTTAAAACTGCAGTGTGGTGTATTGGCACAGTCTCTGGAGTGGATTAATACAGGGTGGAGACCAACAATACACTCTTCTAAGTACAACCAGTGTTAAACACCGTCTTTCTCTTTTCTTTCTGGGGTTTGTTTTTGGTGGGGTTTTTTTGGGGGGGGGGAGGTGGGTAGTACAATCACATGCATGTTGAGGCTCAGTTGTGCTCTGGCTTTCACTCTTGACTGCCAAACATCTCATAGCTCTGAATCTTCCTCTTATTTCAGGTCGTAGCTTTGACCTTCAAGAGCTTTTCCCAGATTAAGTATTGAGAAATATTACTCATATTCGAATTGACATAGTTATGCTGAAAAGGTTGTTTTGCCTCTGCCCAAACAATCAATGTTATGTCAGAATAATAACCTGACCTTGACAATGTCTTATCTGAGGAAGCGATCAGCCACAGTATCTGTACATTTGTCTTGTAATCTCCTAACACATCCTTGAATTTTTCAGAGATTTTTATGAATGAATAATTGTAAGAATACAGGAATGCAACTTCTGAACCATCTCACCTGTATTATATGGTATCCCAGCAAATCACCTGGTAAAGCCTCTCACTGAAACAGATAATTGATTTAGCAGGTAAAGAGTAGCACTGGATGTTACTGGAAGGTGTCACAACTGCAGATATCCCACTACAGCATATGGTATCAAGGCACTACATGGAAAAATTAAGATTTATTAAGTTAAATTTATTAAGATTTATTAGATTAATTAAATGCTTGCTAAAGCATTTGTTTCCTCCTAAACACCAGTTGTTTACTTGGACTTTATACTGCAATGATAAATATGTATATGGACAGTTCAATAGTTTTTTATTTGTTTCCAGAGGTTTATCCCTTCTTTTCTGATTTAAATCCGCGCTGCATTTCTGCACCTATGCTCCCTCTTACACAAACAAATATATTTACATATTCAAATACATGTCCACTGTAGATTCAGAAAGAGTAAATTCTGATTTTCTGCTCTCTGTTGTAATAGAAAAATCTTCACAGTCAAATCCTGGTTCAAATAAATCAAAAAACTCCTACGGATTCCAGAGCGGTCAAGACTGCACCCTATCTGTTCCTTTGGCAGAACTATGAAATGACACAAATAACCTGGTTAACAAATAGCAATCTTGTTATATTTCAAAATATTCTACTTACATTTTCTTACTGGCATGTGGATAACTCCTAGATCCATTAAGTCAGTTCAGTTATTTGGTTTGCATTTTATTTCATCAAAGTGTGTCCTAATAAGTCACAACAAACTCTGCATTTGGGAAAAGCTATCCTAGTAAGAAAGTTGATGAATTTGGATTTATGTTAGCAAACTCTATTCAGAATCCAGGGATCAAGTAAGATTTAGGATACGCAGCTCCTGAAGCATAGCTTTTTTCCGACAGTATTCATTAAACTTGTGCTAGCACTGGTGTTTGCTGATCTCTTAGGAATCAAGTTCAGGGAGCCAAACTGACTGAAAACAATTCACTTTGTTTTGTAAGGTCAGTTTTCTTCCTTTTCAGCTCCCTGAACTGGCTCATCACAGGATCAGAAAAATGCCAGTGCTAGCACATGGTCTCAGGTCACCATAAATCGTCAGGGAGTTGGAAAATAAGGCTTAAAAGCAGCTAGGTAGAAGAGTGAGAGCAGCACAGTGAGAATCTGACTAAATTCACATTTGATGACCACATTCAATGTTTCCCACATACCACATTCATCGTTTTGGACAACATTGTTGGAGTAAAACAGCATGAAATTGTCCATAGGCCTACGTAAATATGGAGTAGGTTTGTCCAGAAATTACTCATTAAAAGACCTGCCAGAGAAATTTCCCTTTATTTTTAGTAGTTTTGGGGACTTTTACTATCCTGTATAAATCTATAAACGAGTTACAGTGCTATACATCATTCTTTAAGAGGTTTTAAAGAAGCCTATGGAAAGATTCTTTTTTTTCTTTCATGACACCATTTTCTATTCCTGATGGCACCATTAAAACTACATGGCAAATTTGCAATAAAACTTTAAAAACTTGTTGGTTTGAGTTTACTTGCTTTTATCTGCTGCCTAGAGCAATAACTTCAGGCTCCCACAACCAAACTCAGGGCAGCCTAAATTCACCATCAACCAACAGGTGGGCAACAAGCAAGCGGTTCCAGAGCTAAGCTTTCAGTGCTAACTCACAAGTCCAAAAAATGTAAACTCTAGCCTAAACCATCTAACCTAAAACTCTAGGCTAAAAAATTGGGCAGTTCATACCAGCGAATGACAGCCCCAACTCCATGAGCTTAAAATCCTAAAATATTTATATTTTTTGGTTTTGTTGCACCAAAGAAAGAGAGTTAAGGAAGTATCTTAGCACAGAATAATGTCCTCAGATCAAAGCAGTCACATGCTGATATGTGAGGAGGTGAGAGGGCAGGTACCACTGGCATCACAAGAAGGCAAAAGAATCAGAAATAAAAGGATATCTTGTACAATGAACAATGTTAAAATCATCTGTTCTGAGAGTGGAGTCAGACTAGAGTGTGACAGCCCTGGAATCTGGCAAACAAAAGATTTTTAGATACTTTTATTTGATCCACAGGAAAAATTTTCTCCAGCCCAGCAAGCACCAAGGACTCACAGTATGAGGCCCACAGCAATTATTTTTGTCTTTCTGCAAATGCAACTAAAAAGACAAATTTCCTTTGTTTAATTTGATGGTCTGTATGAACAATTGAGTCTTTTATGCAAATCCAGTGTTCATCAAGGACTGTTTCTGAAGCAGTCAAGTGTGATGTTGGCTGCTATGGATACAATAAGTGCAGTCACTGCAGCAGCCATAAATTCTCCCATCACACAAGATTTAAGAGACCACTGCTGTCTGATTCAAGCATTTGCCAACCTCGATAAGGTCAGGAGCTAGGGAATGAACATCATAAAAGATTGTCACAACAGAAAGCAATCTAAAACTCTACCTGTGCTCATCAGTTAAGGAAAACAGAACAGAAAATAGCAGCTTAAAGACAGCTTTTGCAGCTGCAAGTCAGAATAAAACCTAAATGGTAAGTGAAGAAAATTTTCTGGCAGCTAGCAGTAATTTCTCAGCTATGGAAACTAGTGATAATCATTAAAGAAAGAGGTTGGTTTTCTTGGAAACCGCAATGGGAATGGTGTCAGAGTGTTAGTGGGTTTACTGTTGTTCCCATACCAGGAATTTTGATAGGGTATATTTTTTACCATTAGATTAGTGGTAAGCAAGAATATATAAAGTGCTTTGTATTCTGCAGCTTTGGCAGGAGTTATCAGAATGATACTGGCTACACAAGCCTCGCTTGGACTTCCCATCAATTGCCAGGGTAATGAGTGATGTTATGGAGACACAGTATGCGTGCTGGAATGATGTAGCAGACTCTGAGTCAGGAGGACTGGGATACATCCACTGGCGTTGCTTTTAAAATAAATATAGATCCTGAGAAGTCTGAGCATACCTCACTGTGCAGAATTAAATGACTGGTGAAGTGAGTGGTTTGTTGTTTCCTGGCTTCTGTATGGGGGAGTCAACTGGTCCTGACTGCTTCTATGCTGCAGATGGTAGCTTGACTGGATTGCTCCATTCACACAGCACACAGCAACAAGCTCTGTGGGAACAGAAGGGGAGTATTGAGGCTGGAGTCCACATGGCATACATCCACATTCATCATAGGTTATAAGGCTGTTATCCCAGCTGGTCAGGTAGCCATCAGTTACAGATCTATGTTGTTGACCCATTTACTAGGGTTGTTAAATACTTTCAGCTCAGAAACCAAGTCTCGTTATGTCCTTCACCTTGATTATGAAGAGTAGTTTCTCAGAAAGGTATTCTCAGCTTAGCCAGAAGAATCATCTGAGCTTAGTGCAAACCTTAGAGAAATCCAAGGAAACATTACCAAAGGTAACTGAATAGTCCACTCTTTCTCCAAATGTCAGGTATCTAGCAGTGAGATCTTCCCAGGAGGCCTGAACTTCCAACACACAGTTGAGGGGCATCACAGGGACAGTTTTCCCCCAAAGCAACAGCTTGTACTATCAACACAACCTTCAGAAACATACAGAAGATCTGCCTTTAAAACTCACCACACCAACTTTGTCATCATCCCAGTTGAAGTTAATAACTTTCTACTACTTAGAAAAAGCCATCAAGTAAAGCTTCTGATTCTTGTTAAAGGCAGATGGCTTTTCCTCTTTCAGATAAAGTCTGCCTAAGACACCAGAGAAGAAACAGCTGCCTCTGGTCATTCACACAGTATGTGTACCTAAGGGCAGTTGCCTCGTAGCTCTGGTCTGTTTGGGGTTTTACACAATGCTTGTCCACATGCGTACACATTCAGATCTCTGATAGCTTAATAAAAGTGGACAAAGCAACATGGATTTCCTCAGAGCTATGAAAGCAAGCGTCTAAAATTGAAGGGACTGGCTTAATCTGGAGCTGCCTGACTGCATAGCTAACAGCTTGGCAATTAGGGAGCTACCAGGATTCATTTGTATGTGTGGGGAGGCAACTAAATCAGCCAATTTTCAACATGCATGCACACTGCTCTGTCTGTTGGCTCCGTTGTGACTGGCTGCTGTTGTAGCAAAACACTTTGTGCCAGCTGAAAGGTGCTGGTGTCTCCTAAATTCTTTTTCATTCTGCTTTACCTGAAAACACAGCGTGGTTGAGGTGTGTTATCGCACTAGGGAAAGTCACTGAAGACAGAGCATCACCCATACATTTATAATGAAACTTTCAGTGGTGCAGGGTGTCTCTCAAAGCAGCTGACGTCCCAAAGCTGCTGTTCTCTTTCCTCAGATCTGGACAGATCTGGGTAGTACTTACACAATTCATTAGCCATCAAGACTCGCTAAGGAGCCAGTTAGCAGCTGAAATGGTGTAGCTGTTGCCGTCAGCATTTCCTGGCAGTGGGACAGGGGCCAGCTGCTCAGCCAGCCCTGTTGCTAACAGACAAGCTGGGTTAGCTGGTATTGTGCCTCCTGTCAAAGGGAATTGCTTTGTTATTCTGTTGAATCCATCAGTCGGCCAGGGTGAAGATCACAAAAAAAAAAAAACCACCAAAAAAACCCAACAAACCACTAAAAAAATCTGAAAACCTGTGTTTACTGTATGTGAAAGTGACTTTCAAACACCCTTGCTGTTAAGACAGGACATGACAATTCTGCAAAACCATGTGAGAAATTATTTTTTTACCTTATTACAGGTCTTAGTTTCATACAAGTACTTTCAGCTTATTATGCAAATTAAAACTCTTTTTGATTGAAGTGAAATCAACAGTACAGTTATGTTCATTTGTGGCTGAGACTTAAATGTCAAGGACAAATGAGAAGTATAATAAAAACAACAATTTTTTTTAAAAAAAACCTAATTAACTGTCTTAGTTCACTGCCTTTCTCGTTTAGAGAGCTTCTATTATTCTGATGCCTTTGATTAAGCTCTTTTGGAAATACCCAGAGAGCTCCAGCTGTCCATCATAATCGATGAGCTCAGCTAATTGCATCATACCAGTCAGTGCCCTTCATCAGATAATCAAGACTTTCATGAATCTTTCTTTTAGTGCTTGCAGACTTGACATTATCAAATTAAGCTGTCAGGAATACAGGTGGCATAGCGCAATCAAAATTTATTCCTCCTTCTTGCTTACTGGGCCATTCAGGAGAAGTAATTTTAGCATCCAAAACCAGTAAGATAAGACAGAGCACGTTCACAGTTCCCTCCACTCAAATGTAAATCAGTACTAGAGAAACCAAGGATTTGAAAAATTCCCCATCAGATCATACGGCAATAGGTGTGGCACAAAAATCTAGACTTACAAATGTTCTGAATCTGCCTTGCTGAACAGTTTATGTTACAGGGCGACATTTCTCTTTCCTGTCGCAGTAGAGATTTTTTTATACTGCATTTTAGGCTTGCTCTGCAAGCCAACTAAGGCTGTTTTAAAACACTGCTGGCACAGAGCAATTTTAAAACTTCTGTAATGCTTAAAAAGGGAATGACTGAGCAGACAGAGCTGGCTGGTGTTGGGATGCCCTCCTATGGGACATGCAGGGCTGGAAAAGATTGTTCTTGCAAATCCAAACTGCTATCTTTCTGCTACATCTAGCATGAGAGGACATGTCAGGATAAGTTCAGAGATCAGTGGAGGCTATAAAACCCACATAACTTGCCAGAAAACCAGCCACACCAAATGCTTTGTTGCCCTGGTTAGACTGCTAGTGTTCTCAATATTACTTCAGTTAGCTCTGTCAGATTACATTTTTGCTGTCAACTGCAGGTGACATACTCCTTTCTGGCCACCAGCACCACCTTTGGAGTGCATAGGATAAACTTGAAGGGATCTCAGACAATTTCTTCTTTGTGCTGATCAAGCAGGATCCACGGGAAGCATTCCAGCAGTGAGCTGGAGTATCTGCTTCTGTGTGACCTCACATCCAAGGCTATGTTAAGCACTGCTGGATGTTGGACAGTTGTTAGCCAGTTTTCCAGGGTCTGGGTTTTTGGGTGTGGATTTTTTTTCAGTTTTGGAAAGCTGTTTTATGGGGACTTCTACAGGGGTTGTAAAGTTCAGTGTGAATTTTTATGCAACTTGTTTTCTTCAGCCAGCGTTCCGTTATTATGGTCAAATGAGTATTGAGGAAGGGTGGGGAAGCTTCCCTGGAGGGAGGATGAAGAATTAAAAAAAAAAAAAAAAAAAAAAAAAGAGAGAGAGATGCAACTTGAATTAGACAAACAAGTTAGGAGAGAAAGGGAAATGTCTGAAGACCCCAGACAGAGACGAAAACAGTCAGTGTAGGTCAAAGCATAATGCAACAGGAAATGCTGCACTGTGTAGGAATACAATAACTAAATACGCTTGTTTATCACGGTGTAAGTACCAAAACCAGGTTGAGGATGACTGATTAGAAATAAAGCGATCAGGCTTTTTTTTTGGCTTTAATCTTCTTTGTTGCTATTGTTAGAGTAAACTCTTCCTGACTTTAGGAAGAGCAGCTAGCCCCTTGTGCCCAGGGTTTCAGTGGAGGACCCAAGCTAAAATCAAGGAGAGGAATCATTAGACTGAGAGGGAAGCCTCACAAAGGAACTTCTATAGCTTTCAGGGCTCTTCAATAAAGAAATTTTCAGAGGCCGTAAGGACACAGCGAAATCATGAAGGATTAACAAATTAAGAAGAATCTCTCTGGAGATTTGGAGAAGAATTGCAAGGAGAAGAGCAAAAGGAAAAAAACTACACAGAATTTTGAGTTTGGGACAGGCCTCCACTTTAAGAGAAGGATTTATCTGAACTGGATCATTGTTCACTTATTAGTCTGAATATGGTTAAAATGTGCAAAATTATTTCTCTCTCCCTATGTAATCTTTTTCAGAAGTAAACAAGTACACAATTAACAGCAGAAAAGTATCCACCATACACATCCTAGATTTTCTGCATTATGCTGAAGTGCCCACTGGTAATTTCTGTCCTCACTAATACACAGTGCAACTTCATTAATTATAATAAGACATCAGTTTCCCTATCTGCTTATAAATAAGGTCAAAATATCTGTCTGTCTAACAGTTAATCTCTACCCTGAGTCTGACTTTGAAGCTTTCCTATTGATTTCAAAAGAAGCTGTTGACACTTTGCTGGTCAGGGCCATCCACTGTCTTCTGTATGATGTGTTGCTGTTATCAGTAAGATCTATCAATAACCCAAATAAACACAATCTTGCTATGCTAAAATGCCACAACTTTCTTCATCAGTGTATCTACTGATATTAAACATCATCATCTATGAGCAAGATATAATTGTACTATTCCCTCCTAATCAAATTCCCTCTGGATTCACTCAAACCTACAAGTATATTTGATAAAATCAAGGACATTTCTGTTGTAGAAATAGTATCTTTTTTTTTTTTATTTCTCACTTAATGTTTTATTTTGTTCTAGCAGAAGGTATCACTTTCCTGGCTACAGCAGACTGAACTGATTTGTCTTGGCTTATTTTATCTTAAAAGATTAGCAGACATGCCCAGAATTTAGATGGTAGACCATCTGGAAATACTAGGTGCTGGATGCGCAAGCCAAGGTGTCAGAGCCAAACACTGGGTCACAAGAAACTGAATGATTGGAATATTACATTGGCCTTCTTGCCACAGTCAAGATGGCAAGAGAATTTTTAACAGAAGATTAAAAATTCAACTGTTTGTCCACAGAACACAGGAAGAACAGTCTCCATGCCTGCAAATGCCCCTTCACCCACGTCTCTCCAGCCCCTCTCATCTAGTTCACTCTAGATCACTTTTCAAGATCACCAAGTCTTTGTTATTTATGCAACACTACATATGATGGTGTTTTCTTTTCTCATGCATCCTTCTACAGTGGAGATTGGGCTAACACTTCTTACCCCCCACTCAGTAATTTGTATAAAAAAGCTACCTCAGAAGCAGACAGAACCTTAGGATCCGTAAGGAATTAAGTAGATAATATCATGAATGGTAGTATAGCACCTCTATAGTTCAGGCCATTCAACAGGAACAATGATATAACAAGAGTACCAGGGGGTTCAGATGTGGATGACAAAAATGACCAGAAGTACTGAAAGACTTTCATGTTAAAAAAACTATGAAAATGCTGTTATAGCTTATTGGCTACCAGTGGGGAGAGGATACTGAATTGGGAAAATCAATGTTCTAAATCTGATGACTTTTAATGACTAGCATAGGTTGAATTTTTCAAGTAATTTTTCCAGTATTATATGATTCTGTCATTCATTTCTAGTCTTACAAGGTTCACACAGTTCCCAAGGACCATGCTTTTAGCAAGAAAGACAGGCAGCTGTTTCCCTGTTGCACTCCAGAGGTGGAAACCTTGAGAAATCTTTCTCAGTAAACACCCTTGTCTTTAATACTGTAGTTCTAAGGAATAATGGCATTTTTATCAGACTTGAAAGATTTTGGCATGTTTAATTGAATTTGAAGAGTTTTACAGAGAAAAAATTGGTCACAAGTATCAAGGCAGAAAAGAAACGCTACAAGGTTAGTTGAAAGCTTGGATTCAGCCATATTGCAGTGTTGCCAGTAACTAATAACATGAAGGATGACAGCTGTTGGCTTTAAAGTGTTGTCATATGAGAAATCCATTAGATGATGCCCTTAACTAGTATGGCAAAGAAGCAAAGAACAGGTTTGTGCTTCCTTGCACCAGATCTACAACTTGAAGATATGCCGTCTTTGAACCCTACAGCGTAAATTCTATCTTCTACCAGCAAACACAGACTTTTCCCAGTATGACATGATCCAAACACATGAAATAAGTTTTAAAAGTGCCATTTTGCTTGCATAACTGAGATTTTATTAGCATCTCTCTCTGGCATGAACTGTGACACACAAAATATTGCTTGTTGCCCCTCAATCGACATAGGTTTCTACTGCAGGTTGTAGATTGGTAATTCATTTGATGATACATAGATACGTTGCCAACATCTTCTAACCTTTATAAAGGTACTTTGAAAACTGGTTCCAAAACATTTTGGATTGCAAACATCAGTCATCTGTCAACATTTCCATTGGACCACCATGCAACATTAACAAATGTTTGACTGGTAACACTTGGCACTAAAGCTTGACAGACTGCTTGCAGATCTCCCACTGGGACCTTACAAACCACCAGTGGCCCACACACAACAGCTTGAGATTGGTTAATTTTGAATATGTTATTTGTAATTAGCCTTCCACTGGATTCTTCCTTTTGTCTTGCACTAATCCTGCTGTCTATCACAGGGAATCAAAACCAAATGTTAAAGATGGGGAAAGAACTAGTAAAAAGAACAGAAGATGATACTGTGAAAACAGAAGGAGAAACTCCTGTTTCTGTACCCTGCCATATTGAAGAAGTCCCATTCCAAATCTGAGGCTGCTCACGTAACGCATCCACATCATCTCTGCCAAGGATAAAGAAACTGGAAGTCCATCACAGCATAAATTTGCATTCAGAATCTTGTGTTTTTATGAGCACCCTATGCACTATTTTAATTTTTCTTAATTTCTACACAAATCTGCAGTTTTTGAAAAGGAAAACAATATTTTAAAATATTTAAAAATAAATGCAGGAAACAGCTTTTGTAAGCAGTTGTTTAGCAAGCTATTCCACTCTATAGCAACATTTAGTGAAATTAATAGATATATAATATTTTCTGCTCAAAAGATTTTGGTTATAATTTTTCTGGTATGGGACTAATATTTAGACCTTGTAAGGTGTAATCAACTGTGCCTTTCTTGATGTCTTGTATTTCATAAGAATAAATTATTTATTATTTAATAATTCTGCCATTTGAAGTTATGTGTATTTCCTTCCTTATATACATTCAGAACACGAGATTTTCCAGATTTTTAATGCCTTGGGCCAGTCTGAGACTTTTAAAAGGATCTGATTTTCCAAAGACGTGAAGCAGCCATGTTCCTCCTTCTGAGACTTTGATCTTGGGAATAATTACAATTTTACTTCTCTCAAAGTGCTGTAAATTAGGATTGTGAATTCTTTTGTAGGGATATGAACATCTTTGTTCCAATTTTAAGTAAAGAGATGTAATGGGTAACAACGTTGCTTTCACTTGGTAACTTTTGCCCATTTCAAGAAAGGTACTTCTCTTTTCTGTAATGTGTTTCAGAGTTTTTGCATTATTAATAACCTACTAGATGGGGCGCCTTCATCATACACTAAGGTTCATTATATTATCTGCTACGTATGTGCAATAAAAATCAGACTTTACTTGAAGAACTTGTAATCTAAGCATTCTTAATGATAATTGTAATGGTATTTCTTGCTCTGCTAAAGCAGATACACACTTGAAGAAAGTCCCTCAGTGGAATGCCCAGGGTGCAGATGGTCAGTTTGCAGCATTGAACAAGGCTCATGAAGCTCACAATTGCTGTCGTTGAATGTATCTCATTCAGCACCTCATTCACAAGACTTCCATATTCACTACTGTCACAGGCAAAACAGTCTCAACTCAGGGTATTTCACATAATTTAATTTATTGGAAATAAACACACAGAAATGTTTAGTCACCTGTTTAGGTATTGAGAAAAGAGCAAGAAAACAAATTATTAAACAAACACTCCGAGAAATACTTTCCTTCCCTCTCCCCAGGCTCACTTTCTGTCCAACACCTTCCTAGCCCCTTCCTAATCGACGTCCTCAGTGGTGTCCCTGACCTGCATGGATCACAGACAGGCTGCACTCCCTCAGGGTTTCCTTGCCCTGGTGTGGGTCACCCTCAGGTGGGTATCCTATGCAGCAATAAGTGCATCCTTTCAAGGCTGCATCACCAGCCACCTCCCCAGCAATGTCCCCTACCACATCTCCTCCATTTCATTTCTCAAAATGCATCTCTTCACAATTCTCCACATGAGACCCCTTTTTGCATCCTCATATCTTTCCTCGTGTGTCCTCAGTGCACCCTTACGTCTCTTCTCCAGCATCTCCTGCCCCAGCAGCTACTGCCCTTTTTAACACCTGTTTGAGCAGAAAAGCCATGTTTTGGGGCACTGTGGGCTGTTTCCATCTGTTGTTAAGCCAGCTGGACCAGTCCAGGGCACCTTGTAGCTGCTGCCCCCCAAATGCTGCTATTGGTTTGCAATACGACTACTTAGTTAAGCCCAATTGTGCAAACATGTAAACCCTGAACTCTTCAAAGTCATTATGTGACTCATATAGACAACTGCAGGATCTTGACTGAAATTAAATATATATGAATACAATGTTCAGATTCCTTTCACCATCCCTACCATAAAAAGACTTTTTAAAAGCCCAATTAAATTATCAGGGTTTAATAATTCAATTAATTTTAATTTCTTGAATTAATTAAATTGTCAAAACCATGAATCACTCAACATAACAATTAGTACCTACCACTGGTCTCCAATACCTCTTACATACTGATACTTCTGATGTACTCCCAGTCCTAAACTGTACCCAAACCACTTCACTAGGCAGATGAAAAGACACAAACAAATCTTATATGCTCTGCAAATTACCTTTTTGAAAGAAGCTCTTTTAAAGAGTCTTCTATTCTGAAATTTTATTTACTGAAATTCTCCCAAAATGTTCTGGAAGGAATCTTTTTCTTCATTGCTGCAATGCAGACCAGAAAAAAAATATTTGAAGGCACAACCAATGGTAGAAAAACAGTGCTACACCTTATTTTTGTTCCACTGTAATTAGAAATCTTGTTTTCCAGAGACAAAACTGTAACAGCTAATGACTTCCTAGGGAAAACTAAAGCTCACAGAGCTAGAAAAACCCTCAAGAAGCCATTTAACACAGTCCTCCACCTTAAACAATTTCCCTTCTCAGATTTATCCTTTGATAACTTTCTCTCTTTGATGGATATTGAATCGAAGATCTCCCACATCTTCCTCTGACACCTATTGTCTTTTTAAAATTACATCTCATTTTCTGCCTTTGCCTTCCAGCTTTCAGCTCAATATGAAAGCTGAATACCTGTCTCAAAGTGCTCTAATCTCAATATGTACTTCCCATGCTCACATCTAGTCTCAGTTTTCACTTCCCACGTGTTTCTTTATTGAGCTTCAGGTTCAGAAAGAGCTCACAGTTTGGCCAAATCTTCTTGTCTTTCCTGCCTTTCTGGTTCATGTTTTTCTTTACAGACCACTTGCTTTCTTCAGTTCCTTTTCCTACTAGGCAACACAACTTTTCTCCCAAGTTTCTGAATTTGTTGAAGACTGACTGCCAGAAATACGTAGATTTAATTTTCCTGTTCTTCCCATCCATATGTTTACAAACCTTAAGTAACTGTTCCCCAAGTTATCGTTCTCTGTCATTTTGTCAGAAGTTCCTCCCTAATGACTGGGAACAGATGTAGAAGTTTGCTTTTAAAGCACTTAATTTTTAACCACTTAAAGGTGGTTGCTTTTTTTAAAAAAAAAAGTATCAAAAACACTGCCTTACACATACTCCAGTAATTTGCTGCACAATTCACTGGGTAGTTAAAAATCTCCATTGCCACCACAGGAGTGGTGATTTTGTGACTTACTGTCAAGATGGTTTATTCTCTTTTTTTGTCCCTGCTTTAATGTTATCTTTACACCTCAAACTTGTTCCTGTTGCAGGAGGCCTAATGGGAACCTCATGGAGGCCTGGGGCCTACCTGGTCATCTGCTCCCTGAGCCTTCTGACCTGCTCCAGGCTGTTCCCAGGACTGCCATTAGCAGAAATGGATAGAAAAATAGAAAAGTCCTGGCAGCCCTCAGTGACATCTCACCCTCAGGCTCCCAGGAGGCAGCGTGCTTGCAACCATATCAGGTCCAGGTAACAGAGAGATGCTTCCATTGCTCTCAGGACAGAATGACCTGCAACCACCATTGCCATCTTTTATTTCCTCCTGCAAACCTTGGTCCTGAACCTCATAGCCTTGGGTTGCACAGACTTTTCTTCTCTGCTGGTGTAATACTTCGTCCCACAAGCTCGAGCGACCTTACCTGCTCGGCTACACCATTTCTGCATCAGGCGGTTTCTTGGTGGTGAAGTTCTTTCTAGTCCCTCTGCTCAGCATTTATGGCCCCAAAGCCATGCCTACAGGTGTGCCAAAGTTAACAGATCGCCAGAATGCTTTATTTTACCCTTAATTCTCCACTGAATGTCTCCTTGGTTCATAATATCTTCAGTCAGAGAGGAAAGAGGGGAGGGAGAGAGAAAGAAGGAATCCACTCCCAGAATGAAGCCAAATAAGCCAATTTCTGTTAAGATTTAAGAACGAAGCCTGACAGGCCGGTGGTGCTACAAACCCCTGCACACAGGACAGCTGAGGGACAGGGTGCTGAGCCCTGGGCTGGAGTGGTGCACATTAGTATAATTATACCCTGACTTCATCCCAAAACCTAGCAGGGGTTACTGCGTTGTCTTTTTGAGATTGTAGTCATAAAATTAAGTCAGTTGTGGGCAATATATTCCGCTCACTTTCATACACACACTGCAAGCCTTGTTACCAGGGCCTCACAAAGCATCTCTTGAAAAAGGAATACAAGATGCTCTTTGTAAATAAAAGTTCATGAGTCTGAGGAATGAAGTAATTTTCCAAAATCGCAATGAACGATATTCTTTTTCATGAACTGACGAGAAGCTGAGAGCTGGGCTTGAGGGAAAGGGTCTGAATGAAGCATGTTAGAGAAACCACTTAGCCCTATTAGCCCATGGCACAGCCAGGCTGTCTCCCTCCTCCTCCTCCTCCTCCTCCTCCTCCTCCTCCTCCCACTCACAGCCTCCCTTCCCCCCTGCCAAAAGGAAAGGTTGGTCTACCTTTTTTTTTTTTTTTAAATAAAATCAGCACCTTTCTGCCTTCCACTGAATAAACTGGAGATGTTAAAAAATAAACAGTCTTGAGAGTCAATGTTTCCTGTAGAGCGGTTGGATGGAGTTGGGGGGGGGGGCGTTGGGGGGGAGGAAGGGGTGACCTCACTTTCTGAACAGCAAAGTTTGAGTGGGAGGGTCTCGGCACAAAAGGTAAAAAAGGGAATGATGTGAACATGTGAAGGAAGCCAGAGCACCGAGCCGAGCGTCAGTCTGTATCCTGACGTGGGGAGATAAGGTGACTGGGGAGCCAGCGGTGCTTTCCTGGAATACAATCTCTGTTTGACACTCTCTGCTTAAGCACTGCCCATCTGTATGTTATTCTGCTGGAGCCTCTGGGGAAAAAGAGGAGCCACAGGCACAGAGAGTGAACGAGGGAGGCAGCAAAAGCTCTTTTCTTCCTTTCTTGTCCTTTTTTTTTTCCTTTTTTTTTTTTTTCTTCTCTTTTAAATCAGGATCTGGTTAGACTGCCTTGAAGTGCCACATCTGGAAACTGAATGCTGAAAGAAAGTTAAAATAACTGAGGCACCACTAAGCCAAGGGGGGCTGATTGCAGAAGAGGGTAAACAATTACTGAGACGCTAGAAGACCACTACTGGATGTAAGGGGAGGAAATGGCTTTGATCTCCGCCTGGCCCCTCGTTTCTCCTATATTATTCTTTTTGAGATGCTTCTCCTCCAGCACAGCCTCGAGTGAGGGAGGCGTTTTTCAGTTTGACATTGAAGGTAGCTCAGCGGTCAGCGTGCAAGAAGCCACTGTTATCAGAGGGCAGCAGCAGGCAGTAGCTACTGGAAGTTGGGTGCCTTTTGCTGAGGTACAGTAACTCCCTTCTCTCTCTGGTGTCTGCGCTTTTCTGCTTTCATATGTCTGTGTTGAAGTTCCCATCTGGTTAACGTTAGCTTAATCATTTGATCCTTAAAGCGATACTGGAGGATTTTATGCAGGGGGTCTGAGACGTTGCATTTCGGGACTGGAGAGATACAGTTCAGCCTTCAAAATGTACACATGCCCTGCCTGCTGCAAGCAGACAGCTGCTGTACTTTGCAGTGAGGTTGGCTTAGCGTGTCCCTGACTTTCCTGCCAACATAACTAAACAGGCCTGTCCAAACAGAGCTATTTTACAAGGGTTAATTGTCACAACATTTTTCTGCTTGCCTTGTTGTAGTTCCTGCAATTGTAATTCACTTAAACTTCTAGAAGGAGTCTGTCTTTTGATGGCAAACACTGTCCTGCAGAAGTTTATGCTTTTGTCTCTGAATGCCATCCACCTTCCAAATCTGAAGTTCCTTTTCACGGTGAGAGTGGGGATAATAAATCAAATGAGTGTAGAAAACTGCCTGCAGAGAAAACACCTGCAGAGATTTTAAGAATTCCAAAAAGTACAAAGTTGGGATTAGTGACAAATGAAATTAGAGAGATCTGAGAAGCAATCTGATGGTGGAAAATTTTCCTGTAACCCCTGTGTTTTGGGATTGGTTGATATTCCTCATTCTAGCAAGGCTGTGTCAGGAATGAACTACTTAAAAATACAGCTTAAGAAAACAATAAATTACTCCAGCATACACTGGGAGGTGGGGACAGTAATGTCTCATGCGTGGGAGATGCGAAGTAGGAGGCAAATCAAGTTACATAAGGTCATGGGAAGGGAAAGAGTAGATCTTCTAGTATAACATCCAAAAATGAGGTGAGATTAGCGCAGCCATGTCACTGTGACAATATCAAGATCACAATCTCTGATATCATAGGGCTAATTTTCCCCCTGCAGTCCAATTGCCAGAACTAACTGCCATGTAAATAAGTGCAGAAGCCCTTCAGACAGCCAGGGTTACGGCAGGGCTGGGCAGAGCTCGTCCTCCCCACTGCAGTGGCTCCAAGCAGCTGGGCAGCCTCAGGAAATGCTTGCCCACCCTGCCAGGGACTCAGCATGAAACATGACCTGTGTGAGAAAACCGGAGGCTAAACCCT
Source organism: Ibycter americanus (assembly GCA_035590275.1). Lineage (NCBI taxonomy): Eukaryota > Metazoa > Chordata > Aves > Falconiformes > Falconidae > Ibycter > Ibycter americanus. The sequence goes on from JAVJGI010000062.1 coordinate 64,910,740, forward strand.
GCTCTGCTCAGCACAGGGGCTCTCGGGAGCCATCCCAGGCTTGGATGGACTCCATGACATGGGATGTACAGCTTCTCTCCTCTGGCCTGGGATCAGCCCCAGGAAGCTGCATTGCCACCTGTTGCTTACAGCATGGAAAGTCCCTCAATGAAATGCCTGATTTAAGAGTTGGATGGGTTTTGTAGCTGCTTTTCACAGAATAATGGGCCTAAATTATTATTAGCCTTTCTCAATATGATTGTGTATTATGGTTTTCCCAGAGACTCAGTTCACATTGCTTTAATATATTAGACTTCACCTTGGGAAAGTATTGTGAGATATATTGGACGCTGTGGGGAAATGACACTTTAGCCTCCTTCACACGTCTCAATCCTCCCTAATGTTTCATTTGTACAGTCCAATCAAATAGACTCACTAACTGGTGTTTGCTCTGGCAGTTTACTTCAGTCCCTGCAATGGCACCATTTAGAGGCTGGATCCCATGACACAAATAAATGATGCTGCCTGCTATTGTCACACTAAGGTCCTTGGCTGCAGAATGGTATAGTTTCATGAGGAAGGAGCCAGGATTTCAGGCCCCTTTTCTAGCTGCAGGTTCACCTTTCTATGGCATTTCAGGGCCCACCTCCATGGCAATTTCCAAGGATGCCCAGTAGGATGCTCTTTTGAGATAGAGCTGGTGGCTCTGTAACAGTAAGAACCTGCTTACCCATTGATCCACATACATTGTTGGTGAGCGAGAGCTGGGCAACTGGCTCTAAGCCTGGAGGTAGATGTATGGGCCAGAGAGTGATGGTCTGGTAGTCTTTCACGTGAGGAAGGAAGATTTCCTTTACTCCTCAGAGAGCTTCCCCTTCCCACAGCCCACCTCCCCTCCCTCAGCCCCGGGAACAGGGTTTATCCCATCAGGTTTGAATTAGCCTCTTTCAAAGCCCAAGTTCTTAACCCATAGCTCACAGTGAACCGCAGAGTAAACTCCCTTACACAGCGCGGTTTGATTCAGCATCTTTGTCTAAATATTGACTCAGGCCTACAGCTCTCCTGAGTAGACAGAGGCTGTTAGTCACATTGAATAGTGCCAAATTATACAAAGGGGGCAGATTTGTAAGGCAGAGTTATGGAGCCAAGGATGGGGCTTCATTGTGGACTGTGGTACCAGTCAACCGCGATGTGAAACACCACTGTGAAGCCAGAGCACAGGTCAGGGCAGACAGAGACCACGGTGTTTCAGCGTGCTGGACAGCATTTGCCCCACATGTGATTCTGCTCTACACAACATCTTCAGAAATCTGCAAGGTCTGAGACAGTGCTAGTGGGAGTTTCCAAGCTATAACTGCTGGGATGCTCTCAAATCCTGGTGAGAGTTTGATATTGTGAACCTATAGAAGAACAGGAGGTCCCAATTAATATAAATCCCCATTAGTGAATATTTCTCATTTTCTCACGCCTCTACCTTTCCTGTGTTTGGCAACACTAAACTCAGAGGAACTGGGAGAAGTGGTTTAAAAATTTTAAATTAACATTAATGTGGAGCTTTTCTGTGTCTTGGAAACGAATGAAAGCCTCTTAACAGCAGACAGAAGAGGACTAACTGTATTTTCAATGCTATAGTAGTATGCTGTACCCACTCATAGAGTGGACCATGGGTTTGAGTTGGACTTCAGTCAACATCTAGTAGTTTGGTGCCCTGGTTGCGAATCAATATGCAATGTAGTACACCTACATTAGGTGTATAAACTGTTCTTAAACTTTTTCAATCAGAATCAGACACTGTCTTCAAGTGTAAACTCAAATTCCCCATGCAGTAATGGAGGCACTAGGTTTTTAAAGCCTCTAATTCCTAGCAGTCTTCCCTGGAGGGTCTCAGAGGAGCCTCTGGCTCTGGAAGGACTGTGTTGGATACTTGCTTCAGGGCAGTTTATTAATCAGCTGAAGTCTGGCGCACAAAATGTAGATGTTTAAATTAACTGAACTATATTCCAGCCAATTAAATGCCATATTACTTACATAATGAGCACAGGTAGTGACCATCATGGAATAAGGTATCTACCTCTCTGCCTTTGTTTCAAGAAGAATGCTTATAGATTGATGAAAATTATTCAGGAAGGTATCATGAGAAGGATTACAGTGTTAGGAATTGGAAGACAGATGAGAGACTTTCCAATCCAATCTGCTTAGCTCAGAGGAAGGTTAAGAAAAAACTTTGAACTGTGTAAGCACATACACAGGCAAAAAAAAATTAATGACAGGCTTGCTAGTCTAACAAACGAAGGTCTTATCAAATGCAGCAACTGGAAACTGAAGGTGACCCAGTTCAGACTACAGGTTAGTTACAAATTTTAATTTCAAAGGAAATTAAGCACTGGAGACTTTATCCAGTTGTGTTGGATTGTCTATCAAGAAGCAGAACAATATGAAATGCACTCTTTTGTGTGCTCTTTAATTTAGCATGATTAAGTTCCTTGGCTCACAAAGACAATAAGGGAATATGGGGGAGATGTTACAGTGCCGAGTCCTGATGTGTATGGGGAGACAGTGAGAAAGAGAAAGAGTGAGCACAGAGCACTGGATCCAGCTCATCAGTATAACCCAAGTGCAGCTTGCAGCACTAAGTCAGAGATGGATTTTTCCAAATAAGGATAGATTAAAATATTTTACAAGGATGATTCATCAGCGGTGGAAGCAAAGGATTTAAAACTGACACACAGATATCCAATGAAAGCAAACAAGCGAGTGGCGAACATCAGAAAACTTTGTTTTGAGGTTCCACTCATTAGCTTAGACATAGCAGAAGGAAAGGGGGTGGTAAGACACTTCCAATTTTGGATAGGCACAGAATTAAAACTGAAAACCAGGAGTCACTTTTGAGAACAGTTAAATCTCACTATCAAACATACACCTTTAAAATAAGAAGTAGGTCATAAATTACCGTTTGGATCCAAAGCACACCACTGTCAACATTTGTGTTTGTAATTCCACTGACACAGTGGAATTGCTTATTAATTATATATTAAGTATATAGGCGTAGATTTTGTTCCCCAATAGAAAGTTCCTTACAGAGTCTAAGGTGAGAATGAACAATGGTACAAGACTTCAAATACTAGACAATATGGCGAATTATTCCCTGTGATTTACATTGTGCAGTCACTCACTTTAATGTAAAATGAATGTAAGGTGATGTCCAGAGAAAGATTTATTCTATTCTGATGTAAATGACTACACGAGGCCAAGAAAATATCAAAGAGAGCCCAGTATAGGAGATGAGTGTGGAAAGGAATGGTGGAAAAAAAGGTAAGACAGACATCTTGTGGATACACTTAACAAGCAAGAAAAGATAATTTCAAATGTCTTCTATGGAAAGAAGAAGTGAAGCAAACAGTGGGAAAGGAAGAAATCTAAAACAGGAAGAAGGCAAAGGAGAGGGAAAACTCAGAGCAAAAATGAGATAATCATGAGCCTTAAGAGTAAAGAAAAAAATGAAGTAGTTGGGACAGGGCAGGAAGCCAATTCCCAGAGTGAAGGAAGGCATGATATTGTTGGACAGATGGAAGGGGAGAACTGTTTCCAGCATCAGTGGTTTTGGCTCAGGGGAAAGGCAGAGAGGCAAAAGAAGTCCTTTAAAGGAAGAAATTGTCATAGCCAAGTCAAAATTAGCCACTTACTATCAGGAAAAGTAAGAAGCAGAAGTTACCTGATGGAGATTGCATGTTAAAATGACATGTTTGGCAATCATTTTGGCCCACGTGACTTAGCTGCTGATCTAAATTTTCAAAAGCAAGAAACAGTGTTTGAGGTGCTTGCTTTCTGGTTCTCTCAAGAGATAAAAGCAGTAATTAGCACAGGACCTGTGACAAACTCATCTCTCTAAAATGGCTCACATTAAATATATATAAAAAAGAGCAATCGTAAGTCCCAGCCACTTGTTAACAAAGACCCAAACTATCACAAAGTTGTCTTCTTCCCTTCCCTCATAAAGGTTGGGAAAAAAAGTCTTGCAGACTGTTTAGAGAAACCGCAATTTGATCCTTACTTTTGGCATTGATCTGTTCAAAACAAACTAGCACTAAAAGAAGCAGCAGAAAACCTTATCTTGAGGTGTGAGCCAAAAGTGGGTTTAGCTTGACAGAAACCTTTATATTCTTTCAAGCTAATGGGAACTGCATCTACCTTTAAAAAAATCAGATCTTTAAATTAATTCATTTCACACCCTTGAGGTTATGTTAGGTTAACTGCCATAGTGGGCAATTTGGATTTCTAGTTGCTGTTTTTCTCTGGTACAACAAGGTTATGTTCTGAGAAACATCTATTAGTGGGGCGGAAGTTTTACTGCAAATGTTTGTGATTCCAGCTTAAGTTTCTCATCAAAGCTTTAATGAAAATCAGCTGCTTGGAGCAGAGCCACCAGACCCCAAATCTTTTAAATCATAGGAAGCCAAAGCAAATGGAAGCACAGGACAGAGCAGATGGATAGTGGGAAATGTTGTCCATTTCAAGAAGGTGCATAAACCACCCACCAGAACAATGCAATTTAAACTCCACTGCCGTGAGTTCCCACAAAGTCTTGGGCAAGTACCAGCAAAGTGTCTCAAAGCTTATTCAGGGCTGTGAAAACCAATAAAAGGCATTTCATGCACAGTCTTATTCAAGACATGGGAAGCAAGGAAGGAATTAAAAGTCCAGTTTTTCCAGGGGGCATGAGAAGCAATAAAAGAATTGTTTTGTGAAGGAGAACTTGTCCTGATTTAAACTGATAACAATTGGAGCTTCTAGTGTTCAAGAGCTGTGAAACATAGGTCTAGTTTCTGAGTAATATATAACCAGTCACGGATAATTTACAGTTTGCTTCTGGACTTAGATTTCAAACACTAAAATATAGACACCCGTGGGTTTTATATTTTAATTGGTCCTTTTGAATATTTGGATCTGATCCCAGCTCATTTTCAGACACCACCGTGAGCTGGGGATGTTTGGGTTATGCATCCTAATGCAAAATTCAACAATTGCTGAATAGTACTGTATACAAAGCTCTTTGAGCTCCACAGTTTTCGAAATCTAATTCTTTGTCATTAAATGATCTCAGAGATTTTCCTATCAGTCATGATACATGCAGTGTGTATTTGGCAACGCAAACAGATTGACTAAAATGCAGTAAATATGATCTGGCTTTGTTGTTCCTGTTTAGTTGTATTGTGCAATTCTTTAGATGGTTATTTCCTTAAAATAAATACTTCAGAAATACTAGAAGTAATTTTTTTTTTCTTTTAAGAAAAAACAGCAGGAAACAGTGCTAAAATCCCAGCATTCAAGAGCCAAAGAATAATAGAAGGTTGTGAAAAATATTTTAGAAATTACTATTCCAAGTTTACAAGACTGCAAGAACTCAAACGTTACTTTTTAATTCATGACATATGGAATCCAAGGATCATGGGAAGAACTGGAACACTGAATTTTAATTTGAAACATAATTTAATAATTACTGAATAAAAAGACCCTACCTGCATGAACAGCTTCCAATATGATCTGTAAAATTAGCCATTTTAGCTAAAACTGTAAGGCTCCGAATTGTTGTTTGACTCTGTCTTCCCAACAAAAATGAATAAAAATTAATTCATTCAGCCTTTCACCATTGGCATCAGGTAGAAGAAAAAGTTACACAGAACCAGCACTTAAACCGGGTCATTTCTGGGCTGTGTGGTACCCTGTTACCACCCTGCAATGTATCCTGTTACTATTGCATGAAAGGCCTTTTGAGTGGAAAAAGATGAGCAGACTTTGGCCAACGCTAACACAAGGCCAATATCTCCTAGGGTTTCCCACTGTGGTTTTCTACTTCTGAGCCTGATGATAGCCCATGCAGAGCCACAGACAGCCTGCCGTTTGTGACTCCCTTATGTTGTGCTCCCCACTCCTGGCTCCAGGGACCCTTCCTCAAAAGCACTCTGTGGAAGCAAGCATTTGCCCAGACAAAAGCTGCTCCAGTACGCAAAAAAGAAAAAAAAAGAAACCCAAGAGGTGGCAGGGCAAAACACAGCACAGCCCTCCCTACCCCAGCTATTAAAATACTACATGCCCCAAAAAAGCCAACACAGCCTGGCCTGTTGAGGGTTGGCAAAGTCTCCAGAGCACCGGTATCTGGCACAGATCCATTCAGCGGGAGGTGGGCAGGTGTTGAAGGTCTAGACATGGTGTAAGGTCAGAGGGGGTTTGTGTGTCCTACTCAGCTTTTTGCAGGTTTGTGGGTTTCTGTGGCGCCCTGCTTCCCATCAATGGCAAGGATTGTCTACAGAAGCTCAAGAGAGTTTCTAAGGCACCAGCTAACTACTTTTAAGTCAGCTGGAAACAGGATTGGATTTTTGTGAGGGATGAGGAAATAAATTGTTGGTTTTTTCTCTTGACGCATCTATTCTTCCCACTCTTTGAGCCAACAAGAAACTAGTTTCTTCATTATTAGACTATGTCTATGATGAAACAAGCCAGGAGCCGAGAGGCAGTGAGAGATCGGGGCAGGTTATCCCTTCTCCCGAGCCCTGGCTTTTCCTCTCTCCATTCAGAGCACAGCCTCTCCACACCTCCATGCTGGATGTAAGGCATGTAGTACAAAGTTAACCACGCTGAACTGTCTCACTTCCTTCCCACACATTTCCAAAACACTAGGACCATCAAGGGAGAATTCCTATTTCTGACAACAGCCCAGGAACATGGCACCTTCCCATCAGCCATCCCCAGCAGCTGCCTGTTTTGTCCACAGCTGGGCCACCCTTAGGAGAGAGGTGGATGAAAGTTCTTTCTCTTGTTCTTTCAATATTTTCACATTGGCTTGTGTTTCATGCTAACAGGTTTTTAAGTTGATACCGTAGCTAATGGTCAAGTATGATGCCATGGCTAGTGGTCACTGTATGCCTCTACTGTGATTCCAACATTTCAAACAGCTGCAAAATCAAACCAGGAAACACAAGAAATCAGGGGTAGGGGAAATTGCTACAAAAGGGAAATCAAAGGAAGCTTCAGATTTACCCTCTCAGTTTTAACAGTGTCCCATGAGTACAATTGTATGTGCTTTAAAGGACACTTTTCTTTCTTATCCCTTGCAAATTTTTGTCTTTATCTGGAAATCTCTCAGGGAACGCTGTAGTTTGTCAACTCAGTATGTCTCACTTATCTGGGGGACTCAAGAAGAGAAAGTAAGACTCAGAACACAACATTTCATGTAAGCATTTTGTGGGGACTGGGTGGAGGGTGGTTAATGAGGAAATGATGCTGAATTATTTATCCCTTTTCCTGTAAATTGTTCTCCTTGAATAAACTTGGCATTTTGTTTGAAAGAGGAAAATCAACCTTTCCAACTGCAGATCTTCTATTTCCAACAGTGAGCATCTGCAAGAGTAAGTTTTTTGCTTAGTGGCTGTAGGAATGAGTACATAAGAGCAGAGGCTGGTATTAATCTCTAATCCTTAGCCAGTTTTCAGACAGCTAAAACATTTTAGCCTTCCCCCCTTTTGAAGAATGCCTTTTAAGCAGAGGCTTTGTCTTTCCCACTGTATATGGAAAAAATGACTGTGCACTTCTATGGAGAATGCCTAGCTGAGAAGTGTTTATGTTGGATCCAACCCCATCTCTGTTGCTGAATGGCATTTTGTTTTCCACTTGGACTGGGGAAGGAGTAACAGTCTGGAAACATTTTCAACACAGGAAATTTTTTTAAAATTAAATACAATTACTTAGTCCGGGTAATAGATAATGGTCTTGCTCTGCATAAAGCCATCTGGCTTTCAGCTATCGCTTGTTTTTGCCAGAGTCACCATCAGTCTGTCGCTACTGTAATGGAGGCACACACAAGCCCACTCAAGGAACAAGAATATAGAGTGGTAGTGGGCTAAAGAGGAGCTTCCTTGCCATTTTTCCCTGTTGCCCATGCTCTGCTTTGCATATTAGTTTGGGAATTACCCACATGTAATTAGCCAAATTCACTCTCTCTCCAACTGCTAGCTCTACTATGCAACAGAGAAAAATAGAGGTAACTTTTGTTCTGTATCATCTCCCCCACCAGCAGGATTTTTACCTCGAACTGGAGCAACTAGTTTCTGTCTTGCTAGTTTTAGTTTTAGAAATCTGAGCTCTCTGTCCAAAACTTAAGGAAGATGGTTTCCATCAGCATCATAATCTGTTCTTTATTGTTGTCAAAAATAAACTTCTGTTTTAGAAGCTGATGGGCTGATAACTCCTTAGGTGACACACAAATATTCCCAGCTGTCAGGGATAAGTCAGCAATGAAGTTTTCAAATGAGGCTGCTGTTAAACTCAGACCTTGTCCTGTGTCCCTTAGGGCAATTGCAATTTTTTCAATAAATTCTGAGGAGAGCTAAACCTCTCTGTATATATAAGTGATGGAGATCTTACAGTGTTAAGCTGTTGCTTAACACAGCAACACTTGGAAAACCAGACTAAATTCAGTCATCAGATATATTCTTCAGCAGCTGCAGGTTGCCAGACACAGCACGCTTGGCTCCAGACCACCCATAACCCTGTGCGCTCAGGTGGGAGCATCACTGGGGATGCAGACAAGGAGGGTCAATATTGAGATCCACGCACAGGGGATGACACAAAGGACACTAGTAACAGCTTCATTTGTTTCATCACTCATTGAACAGTTCATTTACTGAAAAAGGTTATGGATTTAGAACCAGTGTCACTTCTTTGTTGGTTTTTTTTATTATTATTTGAAGATTCAAATTACTGAGCTTCACAAAAAGACACCACTGCAGCTTTAATGAGCATTTCATCTTGCTTACTTAGAAAACCTCATTATTATATTAATTTGCCCAGCTCTACATCAAATGAACCCAGTGAGGCTTTAATTTTCATTGACCCTATCTCATCTTAGAATTTAATTTAAAAAATAAGAATATGAAACAATACTGGGGGTTTACAATGAATGACTATCTCAGCAACAAAGAATTTGCTTTCACATTTGCAAGCTAAATAGCAAAACAGAAAGCTTGTTATTGTGTAATTCATGTAATTGCTTTAGTTTGTAATCTCATCAAATGCAATTAGAACTGAGATACCTGTCAAGATAAGTGGATAAAAAAAGATTAGCAGCATTGCACCCAAAACTCTTCACCAACTTCTAGTTAATATCTAATTTACGACATCAGTGGAGCACTGGAAGTAATAAATATTTCACAGTTAACAATGTCAGAAAATTAAGAGGACAATACACGAATTTAATGTACTACACCAGGGTGCTTATTATAAAGCTATAATGAATATTGATTTGGAGACTAAGCTAAAAATATGTTACTCTCAGAAATGTTTACAATTTTAAAAATAAATTTGAAATTGCAAATGACTAATTTGCATGAGGATTCTGCCCTTGAAATGGTAAAGACTATAGAGTGGCTTTTTGCATGCAGACAGTTCTCTTAACAGCTGTAGTGTCCTATTAAATGGGGTAATTAACTGTCTACCTATGATGTCACACACTGAATTCATTTCTTCAGTAATAATAGTTAGAATGTGACCTTTCTAGTTCAGAAGAATTTGATACTGTAGACCAGGGGTAATGAAGGTTTATAGAAATTATAAACAGAGCTTGGAAGCCTAAGGGGAAGCTGGTGAGCAAGCTTGTCTGTTTTTAAATCTCTAGGTTTGTGAAGCTTCAAAGCTCATATAAATTCGGCAAAAATCAACAGAGAAGAAATAAAATTGCAGAGCAGATGTCTTCTTTTGTCTGCATGTTGTGGAGTATCTCACAGTGTAGAGCAGGGCTTCTGTCTGCCCCTCTTTATGGTGACTTTGATGGTAGAGCACGTCTGGCCAACAGGACAGTCATTAAATTCTGCAAGCCTCATTTTCCAGAGAAAGAAAAAGATCCCTCTGAAATGTCACTTCATAGCTTCAAGTACAAAGACAGTCTTGAATTTGCTATTACTCAAGCTCTGGGATTTTGAAATCCATTTCTTTCTTCAGATTATAACTTAAGCTGGAGTGAAGTATGACAGCTCTTAGAAAGGGCATCAACAGGGCATTTTATTTTTTAAATTAGTTATATTTCACCTCAGTGGCTGGAAGAACTCACAGCAATGTCCTCTGTAGCCAAGACCTGATTGAGGAAAACAGATTTTCCTTAAGTATCTTAAAAGCTCTCCTGCAAAATTAGTTTTAAATTTTCATGTGAAATTTTAACACTGAAATGTAATTCTTTCTTTTTCACCCTACTCTCTTTGATTAATCTTTTTCACACATCTGGTATGCTTTGGCAGTAAATCCTCACACATCACTCATAAAAGTTGCCCTTCAAGTGTCGTCTACCCCATAGAAAGGATGGGGGGAAAAAAATGGGAAAGACACCATAGTGCCAAGCAGTGCTGTGTAAATATGCAAATGGCTTTAAAGCATGGCTGTTTAGCTGGAAGCCAAAGAAGTTCTTTCAGCACTGGATTAAAAAGACTGGACGTCTTGGGTCCAGCAACAGCTTTAAATTCGCTGCAGGCATCCAAAACAAAAAATCATGACTACCAGAAATGTCTGCCCATGTGGGGACATTCATTATTCCTAGTAGTTCTGACTAGTTCTCTTAAAAGACATTAAGCTGTTGACTTGTGTCAGTGCTGTGGATTACATTGGGTACGTCTGGGACATTGTAATCTGCAATTACATTGGGTATACCACTGTGGATTACATTGGGTACTCCTGGACAAAGTCCCAGGCAACCGGCTCCAGGTGACCCTGTTTTAACATGGGGCTGGACCAGATGACCTTCCAGCCTCAACCATTATATGATTCTGTGTGACTACGGTCATTATTCCATTTTACAGATCAAGAAGCTGAGTGAAAGAGTAATGTACGTGTTCACACAAGAGATGAGCAGAAGAATGTGTTTTCTTGAGTCCCAATATCCTTGTGAATGTAGTTAGGGACAGAGGAGCTCATGCACAGAAGCAAGGTGATGAACTTCTCATCTGTTCGGTGAGAAGGAATACTTTCCCTTATGTTAATTTTAAATAACATAATGAAACTATTGCTGTGAAGATATTAGTAGATTAGAGGTGAAGGGTATGACATGAAGTGGGTGAGTGACTAGAGCCAGGTGCAGGGAAAGGCACAGTGGAGGAGTAGGAGGACAAATGAAAAGCACGACAGGGAGGACACAAGCATGAGTAGAGAACAAGGCAACAGCAGAAGGGCTGTGGGAGCCAGTGAGGGCAGGTGGAGATCCACAACCCATCAGCGTAATATTCAGATGCTCCATTAATAGAAACAGCCCAAGAGAAGTACAGAGGCCTCCCCCAAGAAGGGCCAATAAACGACCATCTCATCTGGTTGGCATTTACTGTAAGACTGTTTAAATTATATTCAAGCCTCATTGCCAATAAGAGAGACATATAATATAGACAAGCCTAAAAGGTAACCTATAACTAAAAACTAGAGTGAATGTGTGCTATAAATATAAACTGAGGAGCCATGGATTTAATCAATGCCTCACTATATATCAATGGACCTATTGGAACATGCTGTCTGCAGCAAACCCCTCACTGCTGCAAGTACTCACTATGTTTTTGAGGAAATTGTAACTGCACAAATGTCTATCCATATGATTATTCTTTCTCCTATGGAAAATACAAATCCATCCAAATTTGGGGGACATGAGAGACAGAAGAACTTGATAAACAAATTATTTGCAATTATACAGTTATTATTGTAAAAGTGGCAGGGATTTGAATGACAATTAGGACAATACCAGAACTGTCAATCAAATACTTGTCTATAGAGCCCAAGGATACCTTCTAGACATATTTTCCCTCTCCTGCCTTGAAAAATCAGAACAAAACAAAGCAGAGAGAATTTAATTAGAAAAATTTTACCCCAAGTCATATACTTCATGTAGGATTCATGAGATCCGTTGTCCACATGGCCTACTGTAGTTAGATTAAACGTAGCTGTAGAGATGGATCCTTTTGGCAGGTTGAGGAAGTAACAAAAAACAAAGTGTTTAAATACAGCCATCTGTTACCTCAACCATTTCAGCTGCTGAGAGACAGAGACCACCCTCTCAAGCTTCTTCCATAGTAGGTATTATGGGAAAAAATGCAGAGCTTTGCTTCGCATTTCTTGATTACATATTGCTAGCGATCTTGTGAAGTCTAGTGTTCATGTGTGGAACAGATGAGGATAAAAGCTGTGAAGGAGCAACTCCAAATAATATTCAAAGACACAAATAATATTACAAGCTCCGTTTTCATGCCATTATCACTGACAGCCCTACCCTTTTGGAAAACAGGAATCAGGAGTCTGATCATAGAGGCATCTGGCAGCGTCTGATGCTGGTTTCAGTGACATGTTTCCTAGTTATGAAGTGTGGCAACACTGGCTTTCATGCTTAGCCAGGCCAAATAGGAAAGGCAGATAACCTGCTGATGCTCAGGTATCTTGCATGTACCTGTAAAATATGCACTGTCTCCTGGGGACAGACAAAACCAGCATAGTTCTAATCTTTATGAGTTAAATTCATCCTAAAACTTACCTAACAGTGTTTCCCGTCTGGGAATGACTACGTATGTAGTCAATATTTGGTACAAAAGTGGTTTCAGCAAGAGCTGGTGAGTACCACCAGTGAATTCCTTGCCCATAAAAGTGGAAAAGCCTAGGTGTGAAGTACACTGGAGCATCACACACTGCCCAGCTGAGCAGAACATTGGCTGGATAAGACATGAGATGGGAATAAAAGTTTTTGGCAGTTCATCCACTGCTAGAAATAAGGCTCCATCTCCATAACTTAAAGGCATGCCCATGTAGACCATTCAAACCAAATCATTAATTAGTAAACACCCTATCAGTCTGATAAACTCAGTTTCTGATGGGCCCAGTGCAGCTGCCTGTGTATTCAGAAAAGGGGGAATGCATGCAGGTTTTCCTATCTGCTGACTCTAAACAACAAGTGCAATTCATAGGTTTTCTAGTGAACATGTGAATCCATCCAGCCCTCTGGGACCAAGGCAGCAACCAGCATGGCTGAGCCAGCATCAGGGTCCTGCAGAGCAAATATAACTATATCCTTTCACCCCCACTTAAGCCTTGTCCATCTCCATGTACATAAACACTTTTGAGATACCCTGCAGTCACAGCATACTCCTAAATACTACACACGGTGAATGCTTGAGCCAAAATTTAAACTCTAGCAGTTAAGTACCAAATGCATGGTGGCTGTGTAAGATGGCAAAAAGCCCAAGGCTCCTGAGTGTGCTGCACACCAGTAGCATGAGCCGGCACCAAGGTGCAGCTGCACACAGTGCATACTGTACATCTGCTAGATCTAATGTTTTGGCAACAAATGGAGAGAGGTTTCTCCTGCAGGTTACCAAAGGCAGGAAGGTCAGGACAGTGGGATGCAGTGTTATCAAAGATCTTTTTGTTTGCATAAATTTTCCCAGCAAACTGAAGAACTAAATCTTTCTGTCTATGCTTATGAATAACATGTCTTTGACCTGAGGAATTTGAAACGTCTGTTACTTTGTTCCCAGCAAGTAAGAAATGGTCAAATGTCCATCAGCCTACAACTGGCAGTCTGGATTTTAAAAGTCCGCTTTTAAACACACTCAAAGTCAATTATGTCTTGAGCTGAAAAGCAGATGTAGAAGTCGCATTGGTGCCCTCAGTACTTTCTTGCTGAATGAAACATCAGAAGTAGACTTGTATATCTGTCCAAGGTAAAGAAGATTGTTTTGTAATGATTTCCAAGCATGATAAGCCATACAAATTGTGCCTGCCCAGAGTGGTTTTAAGCTAAGATATCCATGGAGTCAAACACTTTGTTTGTTTACATCCCAGTTTGGAAAAGCAGTGTTTTTACCATGTCAAAAAGTATGTCTTTTGGAAGGAAACAAGAAGGTGTCCTTTGAATGGGGTCATGCTCCTTTCTGTGTTAGAGCTTTACTGCATAGTTATTTGGGGAGTTTTACTCCAGCTCTGGAGATTGTCAAAGTCTCTCACAGCATCAGAGCTCTTCTTCCCAGCTGTACCTACAGTGCTTAACCCCAAGCTGAGCCAGGAATGAACATGGCAGCACTAACATGATGGCAGGGATTAGTTTTGCTCTCTGTAAAATGGGATAATCTTGTATCTCACAGGCATGTATTAGAACTAGTCACTGCAGTGAGCACCAAGTATTTTGGCTGACTATATATTGTCTAAATAATAATTTCTTACAGATGTCTTTCCTAAATATTTTCTATGTTTTCCAAAGCCATCAAGTTGAAGCAGGACTGAGCTACTAGCAGTAATGAAATAATTTCCAGATAGTAAATTCCAGTGGTATTTTAAAACTCTTCCTAAGAATTATAGTTTTATTAAAGGTGCTAGCATATATACTTGCTTCCTGACTCCCAGAGGAAAAAAAAAATCCCATATCTCAGAGGTGAGCTGAAAAGATTCTATTTGCAGATTTTTGAATACCTAAGTATTCAGTGGGGAAGGTGGCACCAGCACAGAGTGATACAATACAGCTCCCTTGGAGAGCTACTTGTAAATATCAGAGGAGACACTATTTGGACAAAGAGAAACATCCCATGATTGTGCTCTGGCTAGAACTGGCTAGAATCAACCTAACTCAAATGTAGAAAGAGAATCACTTGTGCCTGTCAGACACCAAGGTCTCCTTTAGATACATCCACTTCCTTTACCTGAAGATACTGACTGGTGGAACAGACTATCAGGAGCCTTTGAACTTCAAAGGTACACGGTGTCCAGCAGTTTGGCCACATCAGTGGCACAGCAGTTGTAACTAGGACACTTCTACACAGTATAGCACATCTGACACATGCAACAGGTTTCAGGTCCCCAGACCTTGTATGCAGTACAGGCACCTACATGTGAACTAGACCTCCAGGTCCCCCTTCACAGTCAGTAGAGAGCAGCAGGCACAGCTGATCTACTTTAGATGCTTTTTAGTATAGAAGAAATTAAACCGTTCAAAGGATGTCTAGCTGGCTGTTTTTCCATGTGGATGTCTCCACGTTGATGACTCCCAGCCTGCTGCGGTTTGGGCTTCCTACACACGCAGTCCCACTGCCCAGCTGCAGGGGCTGCTGGCCAGGATGCCCCCACACTAGCACGGCCACAGCTGTGTTAGCACAGCACTGCACCTGGGGCATGAGGTCCTCTGGGGCTCAGCCTGGGACTGTCTTCATGGCTGAGTGTCGCATGCCAGGTGAGACCTACTGAACGTTGAAAATTTGGCGTGCTTTCAGCAAGTGCTTGGCTGGGGATTAAGTATTTATGAAACCGAAGTACTACACCTTGTTGTAGGTCATAAAGACCAGGAATCTCTTCGGGTAAGAGTCCTACCTATGCTGAGGAAACCAGGGAAACTGAAATAAGATCAAACGTACAGCAGAGGACTGGTTTCTCAGGCTGGTTTCTCTAATGTTCTTATTTCTAATAAATAATTACATAAATTAAAGTACTGGGAGATATTCAAGCAGGAAAATATCTTTATTTTTAGGAAGGGCAGTAGGCTATTTATCTCAAGTTAGCCTAAGCAAACAATCTTCAAAAAGGTCTCAAAACAGCAGCTGCCAATTCCAAATACTGCTCATTAGAAAAAATAAACAAAAGCAAGCATGTTTGGGTTGGGTTTGGAAATGTCCTCAAGGAGCAGAGGGCTGTTGTTTCCATGGAAATGCCATGCACTTCCAGCAGACTGGTCTCTCTTTTAGACACAGATTTTTAAATGGGTGCAGGATATTTTGAGCATTCACTCACCCCTGTACAGCAAAAGATGGAGAGTTTCAGGGATTTAGTATTACGCAGAGTCCTAAACTTCTGTTTGGTTAAACCAATACTTCCAGAAAAACATTACACCTTGATGCAAAGCTATCAAGAAGGGATATTGCTCCACTCAATGTGGCTGATTGTTTTCATTAATGCATTAAAAACTTCATTTATTTATTCATGTGTCCTACTTTTACAGGTACTTATGGCTGATATGATGCCTGCTATATCAGAGGAGCAATATTTTTCTATTTTCTTTTCCCCGGGCTCTGAGGCAAAGCTTGATAATGTTCAAGTAGAGTTTTTCTTCTTGTTTTTTTTAACTCCATAAGAGACAGTGGGGACTTCTGATGGTCCCACAGTTCTGAAACTGTTGATCAACCTATATCAACTGATAAATATTATTATGCAAATAATTCACATATGTGTCACAGTTCTCCATAGGTGTTTCAGTTGAGAGATAGCCCATCACACTAGACTTCACAGTTCTCAGAGTAAGATTCTTTTAAGTATATGTCTTCTGACAATATTTTTACCACCTTCACAGAACAGGTCACACTGCAGAAAAATGGAAACATGAATACACAAAAATCTTTTCAAAATGAAATTATATGTCCCATGAACTTGCTAAACCACCACAATAAAGCATGTGAACAAGCTGTGGTATGTCAGCTTAGCCAGCAGTAACTGTCTATGTATGTTCTTGACCATCACCAGATGACAGGTAATGAGAATTAATTTAATTCTCTTCTACTGAAGGCTAACAGAGCATGATCAGGAACAGCTACTATGACTTGGGTAACATATCATAAATTATGCTATAGTCATTTATCTAGCCTCTTGGCATATGAAGAAGTAAGGTGTGGGGGTTGCCAGAAACTACAAAAATGTGCATTTATGCCTCTTGGCATCAAAAATCACCCTTCTACAGAAAATACAGGCATTTATGACACAGGATAGAACTTCTTTGCATTTTTGCAGGTTGATTTGGGATACTAGGCTAAGTTAATTTTCATTTCATCACAAACCCATGAGTTTACAGGATTCGGCTGTGCCCATGCTGCACTCACTTTTACTATCCTGAACAGACTTTGAAGTGAGAATCTAGTAAGTAATACCATGTTTGATCTTTGCCCTCATGTCTGAACATCCACGCAGCCCACTCAGGATCTTTCTCAGACCTGTAAGGAAGCACATCCTTTTGTGACTCTCTGTCTAGCAACAAAGAGCATAACGCTGCTGGCCAGCTACAACCAAGTCTCAGCTGCTACATCCAAGTCTCAGCTGACACTAAACTTAACAGTGACTTGACAGCTGATGTGCCAGGACTGCTACTTCTTGTTTTGAATCAAATACAATGAGACTTCTGGTCTAAGACTGGTAGGCATAAGTATAATGAATATAATAAAGGTTAAAATGTCTTAATCCAGAACATTTAACCCTGAATCCACATCCCTTCATGTACCCCAACACTCAAGAGAGATCTCTGGATGTAACAAACATTGGTGTGGATCCAAGGGAGCCTTTTATTGTGGAAGAAAGAGACCCTTTGTGAGTTTGTGTATTCACAGGGAAGTCACAAGTTCCAGTACTAACTAAAGAAACATGCTATGTTTCCTTACCATTAGAAGAGAGAGTCAATGACTACATCTGTATTAAGCAATGTGGGGACCTCCTAGTCAAGTAGCATAACACAGCCCATGTCCACGTGCTGAAGCTCTCTCCATGTTTGCCCAGAGAAGAGCAGTCCCATACAGACTGCCTTGTGAGAACACAGCCTAACAGATGCTGCACTCTGAGCTGTGCCTGGACATTGTTAGGAAAACTACAATCTGCCAAAGAGCAAAATCAAGGCAGAAAATGAACCGTCAGTCAGTGTGGATGACCATAAGCCAGTCCCTGAAACCATGCCTTGCCCTTCTTCAGTTGGCTGATGTAGATGTAACCCCAGAGAACACTCTGTGCATGCTATCAGCACAGCACTCTTGGGGAATGCAAGCCAGAAGAGGCAGGGTCACAGCGAACATACCTACCCCAGCACTGCTGCACCACTACTGTTAGCTGGCAGCAGGGAAGGAACAGGGTCCCGATTCTGCCCTCAGTCACACAGGTATAGATCAGGATCACAATGAAATCAGTGGAACTGCTTGAATATAATATGGGAGTAAACTCATACCCTGTGTATGTGGATTGTCCTCCATCTTCAGTCCCATCTTGCACCCGTACCAGCAGAAAGGTCTGAAGAAACAGAATACGGCTACAGGCTCCACAGCACTTTCAGCACCACAGCTGGTTCTTGTTTTTAAGAAATGTAATAATTAAATCCAGATGCAAGGCCAGGGGTGGGGGGGGGAACAAATGCACCATGGGTGTAAAAGATTTTCAAGAGCTCAGCAAGATCCACATTATGTCGGACTTTTCAGCTTGAACTGGAACAAACATTGTCCCTCAGGAGAAAAAAAAATAATAATAATTATGAAGACATAATCGCTAATGCAGACCTAGCATTTTTGCCTACTAATTGACTTCACCACGCAGAAACAGACAGTGGATGGAAATGTTCCTCACTCAATTGCCTACATAATGATTTTTCAGGGAGGGTATTTCCATTTTGTCCCAGACCTGTTTGTGCTTTGTGTGCAATTATTTTGTGCTCCCAGAACATTCGGCTATTTGAATCCCTCAATTAGCTCAACACTCTGACACTTCTTTTTATAAATATGATGTTGGCTCATGCCCTGGAACAACTAACCGATCACTTCATTATCACCAGTAGGGCAAGGAGCAACAAAAAATATCAGAATAATTGAGAATGTCTGAGAAAACTTCTGAACCCAAAGGAAACAATCTGGATCCCATTTTCCCCTCATTCCCACTTCCCTGAGAGCATTGACTGTCAATACCTCATTTGTAGTTTAAATTGATGCAACCCATAGGTTAAAATACTGTATTAAAATAGCGAGTATCAGCACCTTCCAAGTTTTTGTGATTAATTGAATAATGTGTGGGGCAAATGTTGCCAAAAAATACCCAGACGGCTTAGGACCCTGCATTTCATTTTCAAGAGGGACTCTGACAGCAAGAATAACAGAGGCACCCAAGACTGAGGCAGATGTCTTGAGGAACTGAGAAGTGTGTCTGCTCAGAATAGGGCATAAACTGGTTCCCAGTGGACTTCAGCAAAGACTGTACAACCCTGCCAGTACAGCTGTAACCAGTTGCATTGCACTGAACTGCACCTAACTCATACCTGCTGGGTGGCTGGACTGGATGAGAGGTCACTCATGGCTGCAATGCAGGCATACCCTTAGATGAACTGTAAAAGAGATGATCTTCATGGCTGACTGAAGGATTTGCATAGATACCTTCACACACACTCATACATCTCCATTGTCCATGTTCACCATCATAAGTAAAAAATGATTCTGCTTAGACCTGCAAAACCAAGAAAGCTTTTGGGCAGACACTAATGGACCAGCTAGGACCACCCACCCGTTGAGGGGCATCAGAGAATATAACATGCCTTAGATCTGTATGGGTGGAGAGAAGGATTGCCAAGACAGACACTGGGATAAGAATCTGTTTTCAATTTAGAAACTAACTGTCTCCCTTCCTCAGTGTGTGGCGTAATCATTCAGCTGAAATCCTTAGCCTCATGGGAGCCAGTCTTACAGCTCTGTTTTAAGACTAAACGACTGAAAGAAAGAAGCAGTACAAATAGATAGTATTTCTGCTGTCCCAAAGTGGTTGTGGTATTAAGACTTATCCTTCTAGGAGCTATTATCTAAGAAAGTGTTTCTAAAGCAAACCAGATAAAATATTGTGTGTAAGGATGGTAAAGGCAACTGAGTTTTTCATTTATGTTCATCTCAGCTTCTCAGAGCTCTCTGGGATAAGTTTGGATAAATGATTTGTTTGTAAACCTCATTTTTAAAGCTTGTTGTTAGTCATCTCATAAAATACATTATTTTCTAAACAAGCAGCTTATCTGGCTACATAGAAGGGTCTACCCACCCTTGAGAATGGAAGCTAATGTGCAGATGAATCTCAGGATTGCTGGCTCTTGCTACCCAGTGCTCCACAGCTGTAACTACAGCACCATGCAGATGTACAAGGTCAGGTCCCATAAGCAATACAGCCATAGCACTATGCCAGGGTTAATTAGCCATAGACACCAGCAGGGTATTTAGCAATATTGCTCACAGGCTAGTTTTTGCAGCTGGTGGAGATATCACTGCATGGGGCTGCATTTGATATTGTAGACCTGCTGTTCATGTCACAGATTACAGTGGGCATGAGAAGCAATGATTAGCTCAGTGCAGAGAAGAAATCACCCTTTATTTCAGGTCAACCCAGGAAAACAAGGCAGAGGGAGATACAAAGAAAATTTAATCCTAATTAGATCAGTACAATATGATAAGAAGCCTCATAACTCATACAAATGCAAAAAGGATCATACCCTATTGATTGACTTGAACTTGCCACTTTTCCCACTTTTTGCAAGGATAAGTGACTTCACAAGCCACAGAATACACAAAGTGCTGTACAGACAGATGCAAAAAATATTCCAGGAGATCCTGACACATCTCAGGCTCTGACAGCCACCTCAGGGATAGTGTTTGTAAATGCTAACAGAAACAGGGTGTGGCAAATAATTTCTGGAGATCTAAATGACATGCTAGGACCTTCCCATCAGCTCTGCAACAACCTTGCAAGCGTTCAGCAAGGGTAAGAGATTCAGGATCCAAAAATTCATGAGTCTGCATGAATCTAACATAATACATGTGACAAAGGAAGACTGCACAGGGTGAGCAAGTGCTGCCTGAGTAACAGAGGTTTCTCCTGAGGTCAAACTTATGCGTGTCTCACCAGCTTTGCATAATGAGGTAGAAGTTCCTCAATGGAGAACAAAAATCTACACATAACATATCAAATGAAAGCTATCCTCTTTCATTTCCTTTTTATTTTCCTGTCGTAAAGGGGCATCTTAATAGCTTTGTTTATGTTTCTGAGTCCTTATATTATTGCTCTAATTACTATTTAAAAGCAGGTGATTTAGATATTACAGTCTTCTGTTTAATCTTGCTAAGCTTTGGTAAATTAGCAAAAGTAATAAATTATATACACCAGACACAGCCACACATTTAAGAAATAAAAAGAAAATTTTACCTTTCATGCAGTCTCCCCACATTTATTTGTTATGTCACATGAAGAATGATTGCAGAACTGTTGTATCTCCCAGAGACTGACTACTTCCTGGAATGACAACAGGTTATCGCTGGCACATCTCACCAGCCTCACAGCCAGCCAGCCCTGCTTTGGTAGCCTCTCACAGCAGCCAGCCAGCTTTCATTCTGAAGGGGAGTAAACTTTTTAGGTATGTTTCTGTCTCCTTTAGGCTCAGGCTCTCCATCCCAAGCTCATCAAAGCTTTGATGTAGAGTAAACTTTCTAAAAGCTTTTATTTTTTAAGTAAAAGCTACTTCTTTCCTATAAACACACCTCCTTTACTGAATAAGGAACATAATTTCTAGTTAACTCATTCTCTAGTACAAAGCGCAGCAAGAATCTGCCAGCTCTGCACCTGCAGGCAGGCACCCACTGCTGGCCAGGGGCAGGACACAGGCAGGAATGCTGACAGCTTAAATACTGTAAGGCAAAAAAGCAAGCACCAGGGCAGAGAGTGAAAGAACAGGCTTGAGTTCAGCAGCATGTGTGTGGTCTGCTACCACAGGGTTATGCAGTGTGCTCTGGCGAGACCTGATGGTTGTAACTCTTGCTTTCCCCTACCTCTCAGCCAAACCTAACTCTCCAAATATGTATGCATAGGATGTACTTTATTTTTATTTTTTCATTGCAGGGATGCCAAGAAGGATTCTACCGTACCAGCTCAGGAAAATGCTCTCCTTGCAACTGTAACGGTAATGCAAACAGATGCCTTGATGGATCTGGAATCTGTGTGGTAAGGAATTCCTGTCTTCTCTGCTGGTCCCTCACTGAATAACAGTATCTTTTTTTGTTTTTAATGGTAACATGAACCCTTTTACCTTCTTTCACTCTTATATGAGGCTTCACGTGAATGAAATATTTCCCAGGCAAACCCAAGAAACCACAGTCTGACTCTTCTATTAACAATAATGCTCAATTTCAATACACAGCAAAAGCAGTGTCTGTACCACAGGAGCTTTTTGCTGAAGAGTAATCATAAGTAGGGCCAAGATCAATACATTAATAAGATTATCCTGGCCAAATTTCATTCTCACTTACTCAAATTGTCTCTGCAAATTCAAAACACTTCCTGCATGCAGCATTTGTGAGAGTTAGTATGCCGGGGAAAATATTTAGTCCATCAGAAAAATGGAGTTTTGTATACCTCTAGAGAAAACATATATAAATTCAAACACATTTCATTCTCCCCTTTATGAACACAGTGCTGTACATCATACAAACAATTTACAATGGTGAGTGACCCCTGTGAGTGCATATACACGTTTTCCATAGTAATTCTGCTGCATGGCAGCCTCCTGCTGTGAAGGAACAACATAAGGAGGTTGAAATAATACACCAAAGGAAGAGCGTGTTGAAGTCCAAGGCAGTATTACAATTTCCCATATGTTCAATCTCACTCAGTATCAGCTCATACAGAAAGCTGTGAGTTAGTATTAGTAGCTGATCACTTGTAGCTCCAGAGCAAAAATCAGTCCAGTAAAACTAATCCCAATTACTAGTGGGCAATCAGAGCAGTAATATACTAAAGAAAGGACAGAAGTTAATAATGTAATGCATCTAAACCACATAGCAAGAGTGTAGTCTTTACAGGCTTGTAAAGGAGGAGTAGAGCTCAGAGTTCCTTGCTCTGCCATGTGTTACTTTTGACAAGTCATAAACCTTTGCCCTCAATTTGTCTTTTCATAAAATGACTTGATAATATTTACATGTTTTGCATTGTTTCAGTCTCTATCAAGTTTTCAGTTATATAAATATATAGACCCATGCTCCATGGCATATTTCCTACCATTTTTATTTCTATGGGAGAAAGACAGTGCAGCTGTTCAGCCCAGGAGCAATCATTATGGCTTGGCCACTGTAGTATGCTTAAGATTAGCTGGTTTCTGCAGAATGCATATTGACTTCTGTTTTAATATTACATTTTTAAAAGTTGTTTTACACTCCCAGGCATTCCCAGCTATTCTCTTCCACATGCACAAGGCTTTTGCTCACGGGATGATTGTCCCCTTGGAGTCAAGTGACAATGGTGCCAAAAGGAAACTTCTGATGGCAGACTTGGGAACAAGAGAGAGAGCTTGACAAGTGTCTGATTCTCATGGCTCTGGTGATAAGAGTTTCTGGAGTAGAATATATGAAGTAGCGAAGCGATTATATCCTCAGTTTACAAATACAACAGAAGGCTAGTTTCCTATCTTCTACAAAAATAAGGCTAATGTCAAGAGTTCAGGCCAAAACCAAAGTTACTGTATCAGCAGGAAATTATCTGAAAGTATATGTGCATTCCTGACTGGTGTTTCTCTGGAATACTAAACTCCTGGAGCCAGCCAGGTAGTAAAGAACAAAAATAAGAGCTAAACCCTGGTTTACTACTTGAGTTCAAATAAGCCATTTGATGGCTTATCTGAATGATTTAAGAAGCCATTAGGCTCAGGTAATTTACTTCTGAATAAAGTGGAACAGTGAAAAGGCTTAAGTGAAATAAGAGTGAAAGGGAGAGGGAAAGAGCGTGTGCAAGGAAAGAGCAGAATGAAAAGGGGGTTTGAAGGTTTGATAGCATAAAATAGAACTCTACATGCCCATGGGGACTGCAGTAACAGGACTTTAGGAGGAAAAACTTCTTTACTTTGAGGATGACAGAGCCTTGGAACAGGCTGCCCAGAGAGACTGTGAAGTCTCCTTCTCTGGAGATACTCAAAATCCACCTGGATGTGATCCTGTGCAACCTGCTCTAGGTGAATCTGCTTTAGCAGTGGGTTGGACTAGATGATCTCCAGCAGTCCCTTCCAACCCCAACCATTCTGTGATTCTGTGATTTTCCTGAGGATCTGGAAATTTCCAAGGAAGATTGGAAGACTGATGAAACTGGTAAACTGCAAAATGTGACTGAGAAATCCTGGAGAAGAAAAGCTTAGCAAAAGAAAGATGTAACTTGAATTACAGCAAGAAGAAAAGTTAGATGAATGAATGCAAGTAATTTCGGAGAAGGAGACTTGATGGCTGGTAATGTGATTTGTATTAGAATCAGTGGAGTAAGATCCTTCCCTAAGAGCCATTCTGGAGAAGCACAGGAACAGATTTGACCAAAGCCTGCTGGGGCTGAAGCTGGGGCAGAAATGAGTAGGTGCTTATATGGCTGGGAGTTTCTGTGAAGAGATAGGACTACATGGTATGAAGAGCTCACGAATTTCTCAGATTTTTAGACAAATTACTCCAGTAATTCTTGCAGTAGTAACCACCACACCTGATAGTAACACATCAAACTTTCTGTATTCAGTTACTCTTTAAAAGGTTTTAAAAAAAAAGAGAGATTCTGTATTTATCCCATAGTAGTATTATTGCTATCCTCTGTTTCTATCACTATAAACCTGCTATATCCCTGCTTATGAGACACAGCAGTGCTCTAGTTTTATTATTTATGGATTCTCCACTGGTACCACATGTTACTTTAACTATAAGTCATAGATGTTACAGAATGTCTTTAGCAGAAGATCTTTAGAACTGATGTTCCCCAAAGTTAAAAGTGTCTATATCTGCATGTTTATTCACACAATGGAATGGTTTAAACACGGGGGGAGGGGAAATAATTTTTTTAAGTTAACTCTACTAACAATGATGGAAGACAACATGAAAGTAATAACACTGTGTTCCATTGGTATTTAATTATTTTTAACAGTTTAAGTAATCACATAAGCTATAAGATCTGAATAAATGAACAAGGCAGTATGAAAATGAAAAAGTACTCTACTTCAAAAGCAATGAAATATAAGGGTCAGACTCCATACAAAGCTCCAAGACCATCATATTATGCAAATCCCCCAAATCAATTTGGCAAATGTAGTTCCCACTGCATACAAATTAAGGAAATTTTTGTTGGCCTCTGCCCTGAATTTGAAATCAAATAAAATTAAACCCCTATTAACAATGCCTTAGGGTAAAGTACTCACATCTTTAATTTCTGCTGACATAAGTATCTGTCTTAGAGTCCTGTTTCAAAACTACTCTCAGCTTATTCACAGAGTGTAAATCAAATCTACGAGTCTTTAAAAGCTTATTGAATGACACAATCAGTGAATCAAAAATCTCATTAGGTAACCAGACAGAAGAAATTATTAGAGACAGAGCCTTTTTTGCATAGATGTTCACATAAAACTCATGCAGAAATCAGTCCCATGGTCCTGTGATTAAAACTGAAAAGTCACTCAGTCCATTTCGTTAGTACAGAAAATTACCCAAGTGTTAGAAGAGCAGCTAGCACAGCATAAGCTCCATTTATGATGTAATACAACAGAGATGTCAAATAATGCTTCATTTCAAAGACACAATCTGGTGATGCATGTAAGGTTAGTAGAGGAAGAAACATCAATTCTTTGTACTGATTTTAGACTTTGGACTTTTAACATAACTCTCTCAATCCTAGCTATGAGAACAAAAACAAGTCACGTGTAGGACCCTGTAGCTTTTGATTTTGGAAACATGCATATATGTGATGTTAACTGGGTGAACCTGTAACAGCTGCAAGCAGCAGTCTGCAGTGATGTGCATTTCTCCTGCATAAAGCCCATTGGGATTTACTGCTAATAAGATATGAAAGAAATGTTTTGCCTTCTTCACCATCCCCCACATCCTACCCCACCAGCAACCTACAGCTGAGTTATTTCTTTACAGCACCTCCACTGAGGGTTCAACATTTGAAAATTCAGACATGGGGTGAGCTTCAAATGATTTGGCAACATCAGAGTGGCCACGATGGTCTCAACGAGTGGCATATGGAGGTGAAACAGCTTGTCTGAAGCAATGAGCTCTTGTATCATATGCAAGTAATATAATGGGCAGGGTTTTACCATACTAAAAACTTTGATTACACAAGGGAAGTCACTTGAGGTGACTGCAATGTACTATGGCAATTACTCTAGACAAACACACTAAAATGGATTGAAAGGTTGGAAGGATTTAAAAATTACAAAGCTGGGTATCCAGGCAAAATGTTTGTTGGACTGAGTTACCAGTGTTCTTTCTGAGGTTCCTATTGTTAATGGAGGTTAGATCTTCATAAATGCATGAAAACACATAAGGCAGAAATAAGTCTGGAGAGAGCACTATAGCAGAAGGTAAAGGTGTTGGTGTCTACTGAAAAATCTCTAAGTGCTTTGTTATCATCTCAGGCCCATATATTGGATCAGTATGTAAATAAGGTATCCAAAGATTACTCATAAATAAATAAATAATCTGACCTTTTTGGAAGAAGAAAGACCAAAGTATTATAACAGTGGAGAGGATAAATTCGCTGGTATCCTTTCCAGCCTTTTATGGACTTTTTTACAATAGAATGTATTGTCGTGTAAGTGATCTGTGTTTAAGCGTTTGAGTTTACAGCTGAGCGGAAAGGTTGGAACGGATTTGGCAGTTCTGCCTAAGAGGATAATATGTTCCACATGATTGCCAAGGCAGGTCTGGAGAATTGCCAGTGGATCTACAACCATCCACTAAATATGAGCAAAAAGCAGCAGGGAGCTAGCAAAACTCTCCAGCTTATTAGGTACTTCTGGCTTCACGAAGAGCCTTGCAGCTTCCAGCTCACTGTTTCTTTCCATAAAGATGAACTACATCTCTCTATATTGACCCTGATGATACATGTTTGGAAAGGTAACCAGAACTATAACAGTCTGGTGCTGAAATGCAGCCCTTTTCCGGAGTGTTTTAGTATGCAGTAGTTGTCAAAAGCATTACTGTTAATAGACTCATTTTCTCGGATATAGGTATTTCCCTCTCTCTTAGTTATGATTAAACTTAGTATTTGTTGTCCTAACTGATTTACTATTGAAAACTTGCAACAGTGACCACCAACATGTGACCACTTTGTTTCCCTTCCCCACACCGCCTATATAAAAGGCACGTAGGAAGTCACGCCAAGACTGCGAGGAAAGGCTGCTGTTGCTCTCACACCTGCTCAGCTGCATTTTCTACAGTTAGCTAAGACAAGTGAGGGATTGAGAAAGTAGAGGGCCAGGTGTTTTTGGCAAGCCATCAGCTCCCACTTCACTCATTAATACAGGACAAGTTCAACAAACCAGAACTTTGACATAGAGGGGGTACGTTGACCCAAACTGGCTCAGGAATGAGTTTTGTTGCTGTTCTCATTACTTTAGGTTGACAGTCATCTTCACTTTACTAAAAGTTGTACAACACGTAGTGCTTCCTTTTAGTGCCTCATCTCCTTCTTCCATAAGAAATTCTGAAAACTAACACTGCATCTCATCCACAGTGGCTGGAGAAAGAAGGGTTAAAATCATAAACCTCAAAGATGAAAAGATAAAACATGTACATGTCCTGGCTTTCAAGTCATTATGCTGAAGTACTCTTTTTACTATTACTATTTTATGACTGAAATGAGTTCTGGCGTGCTGACATGACAATGTTATGCAGTTCTGTAATGTCAGATATGAAGGCATCTCCTAGATTTGGGGAAGGCTACATCTGCACCCAGATATTATACTTCAGGCCATCCTCCACCACCCCACTAATAAATACAGACAGACTGCACAGCAATGTAAACCACTTGCATCTCTTTACCTATATAATTTATTTCTCCTTGTGCAATCTTTCTGCATTAACAGCTGCTATAAGACTATCTCTCAGAAGAATAAGAAATAAAGGAGAGGGTAAAAAAAACACCTAAAAAAGCTCAAACCAAAGTTTCTCCTATCTTGTAGCAATGACTGTTCTCAGCTGCAAAGTAATGTTTGGAATTCTCAGCCAGGGTTTGAGGACACTTCTAGATTCCACAGGTGATATTTAAGACCCTAGGATCTTGTGGGGGTTCAGGTTGTACTAACTTCACTATAAGAAGGGTTCAGTATTAATTTGTGGTTGTCCCTGGGGAGTCTCCATAGCTTGGCCATGTCTCACTTTGTTCTGTACAAAGACAGGCAGCAATTTTCTGCTAAACGTCAGTGTCTGATGTCCTAAGATACCTATCACTGCATATTTTCTGGAGATTTTTACTTCAGTCTTCCTTCTTTTTCCAAGGAAACCGAAATAAAAACTATATACTGAGTTACTTTATTTGAAAAAGTAGACACCAATATCAGTAAACATATTTCTACAATTTTTTTTAGTACATTTGAATGAACCACTGAGACAGGGAAGGCCATGAGCAATCCTATACATAGCCCAATTTATAACATCAACCAAACCATAAATGATGCCTTTCATTCTAAAGCATGTATGAATACTAGGACCAAGAGTAGCCCTTGCAACTCTTACAGCAAAACACAAATTTAAAATCAAATTTCACAAAAACTACCATAAGTGGAATTCCATTTTTTCCCTCATCATTCTTTCTCCATCAAAAGTGATCTGTTTAGACAGACACAAAACATCAGCATTGCCAGGGCAAAATTCTGCCACTAAATCAAAGTTACAATACACAGATACAAACCTCATTTAGTAATGCCTGTGCAAGTGAAACCTGACTATGTTTTCATTAAAGGTCTTCTTAATTGCATTCCTCTCTCCTCATTCTCTTTTCTTCAAAGAAGTCACCATGTTTGGAGTAGAAGTGAGTTTCAAATCTGTAGAGGCTGGCTCAGATGAGCTCACCCGCCCCCAGGCTGGCACCGCAGAAGAAGTTGCAGCCACAGAGAGGCCGAGTGCCCTTCCCCCATGCTGGGGAGCTCCCTCCCACCGCCAGCACTCCCAACATCCCACACCCAGTTTACCCATTATTCCAGGGAATGCCAGCTGCCGACTGCATAGCAACTTCTGTCATGGGATTAAACGACTGCTGGAGAATGAGCTGGGGCACCACGGTCACCTCCTGGCACCTGTGCCAACTCTGAGCACCAGAGGTCCCCTGCAGGGCCTGACCGAAGGTCTCTGCAGCCCATATTGGGGCTCTGGTGGTGGCAATAGGAGATGCTGCTTGGGCAGGGCTTCTAGCCTGGCCTGTTTCTGAAGTCTCTGTTTTGTACTCCACCATCATCCACAATTGCTGTATTAGGGTATGTTAGAGGGTACACACCTCCTGGGTCGTTTTAGTATCCATTTATGAATCTGTTGCCCATAAATTCTTCTAGGAAACCCTTTTTTGTCCCTGTAAATACTGTCACCTCCTGGCAACAAGCTGCAGAATTTTCTTACCTTCTGTACAGAGAAGTACCTTTACAAGTCTGTGCCCCTTGAATTGCAGGATTTGGGTGGAGTATTGTCCTGCATTCCACTTATTTACCAACTCTGTAATTTTACATAACCCAAACACACAGCCCTGTCAGCCTTTCTCTCCCAGCTGAGCAACCCTAGCATGTTTGGTCTCTAAGAGACTGGTGAATACCCAACAAATATCAGAAGAGCTCGCCAAGCCGCTCATCATTTATCAGAGTCCTGGCACACTGGAGAGGTCCCAGCAGGCTGAAGGTCAGCCAACGTGACGCCCATCTACAAGAAGGGCAGGAAGGAGGATCTGGGGAACTACAGGCCCGTCAGCCTGGCCTCGGTGCCGGCGAAGGTGATGGAGCAGGTCATCCTGAGTGCCATCACGCGGCACGTGCAGGACAACTGGGGGATCAGGCCCAGCCAGTACGGGTGTATGAAGGACAGGTCCTGCCTGATGAACCTGATCTGCCTCTATGGCAAGATGACTTGCCTAGTGGGTGAGGGAAATGTTGTGGATGTTTTCTACCTGGACCTTAGTAAAGCCTTTGACGCCATCTCCCACAGCATTCTCCTGGAGACACTGGCTGCTTATGCTTGGACAGTTGTACTTTATGCTGTGTTAAAAGCTGGCTGGATGGCTGAGCCCGAAGTGTGGTAGGAAGGCTCTGCAGAGGGATCTGGACAGGCTGGATCAATGGGCCAAGGCCAGCTGGATGAAGTTCAGCAATGAGAAGTTAAGGACTTGATGATTTTAAAGATGTTTTCCAAACTAAATGGTTCTATGATTCTACTATTCTATGATTCTAAAACTGGTCTCAGCACCAAGGCCTAGGTGATCAGAATAGTGACTTTTCCCCACTCTGAAAAGTGACTGTTACATCCTACCCTTCACTTCTTAGCCTTTATCAGCTTTCAGTTCGTAAAAGAAACTTTCTTCAAGTTCCCTGACAACTTAGGTGGCTTTTCTGAAATTCCAGTCATGTTATGTCCTCTGGTTCCCCTTCATACACTCGCACATTTGCACCATTACACAGCAGATTAGCGAAGCAGGTGTTCCTGAATCAGGTGATGCTTAGTCATGTACTCAGAGATCTTCTTTATTGTAGACAGTGTCATCTTACCAGGGATGGAAATCATATCCATCAGTCTGCAGTGTCCATGATCCACTGTTTGTAGGTCCGAAGAGGACCTTGATTCTTTAATCAAGCACACTAACCCAAAAGCACAGCAAATATGCACTGACAGAGTAGTTTCCCCCATACTTCCACCACAGAGCTGACTCCTTGCTGCCTCAGGCCTTGCACAGCTCTTTGCATCTCCGCTGTATCAGTACAAGGTGTAACTGGAGAGTTCTGATTCAGGGACATTGCAAAACACCTTGCACAATTGCAAGAAAGTAAAGCACTTCTGCACCCTTCCTGCTCTTTTAAAGCAATTTGGTGAGACAGCTAGAATTTGGAGGGTTGTGGGGGTTTTATGACAACTTCTGGGTATTGTGCTGAAGTAGAAAGGGGGACAGGAGTCTGCAGGAGTCCTGCAGTGTACAGGAGCACTGTTCATGCACTCTGCACCAGTGACCCACCACCTTGCCATGTGCCTAGGGGAAAACCCACATAACCTGTGGCATCTGTTTCCATTTGTAAACCAAAGGATACAACAATGCTTGCTTAAGCTTGCAGGACTTACAAATTCTATTTAGAACTGTTAACAGCAAACCTTGACTTTTTTTGTTGTTGTCATCGAAAATATTATGAGGCACAATTTTTTACCTAGCATCATGAAATTTTTTGGAACAAATATTCTGTATGAATTACCACAGCTTGATTTACTTCCAGAGCCCCAACAATATCAGCCAGTGGCCAATTTGCCTCTGCATGAGGAAGCCTATTTCTTCACAAACATTAAACTGTTAGACATGAAACTTGCTTATGAAGTGAGTGACATTTTGCATAGTTGCTCTGTATCTTATAGAAAGGCTGCTTATAGAAGACTCCTGCTTCTTCCCTCCATTAAGTGAACATCAGCCTTAGGCTGAGAACAAGGTGTAGTGATAACACGTGTCTTCATGCTGTAACACTTTTCATCTCAGGAGAAAAACATCAGAGCCACTGGTGTATTAGCCACCATTTGCAGGCAGATTCCCCTGATGTTCTTTTCCAGTCATCAAGTTCAAGAAGCAGCCTCGCTGAAACCTGTATCTAGGCTGAAATCTGTTGATAGTGTTTACCAGCAGGTATTTTTCATTCTGTTTTGATGTCAGTAAAAGGGATTTTTTCCTGCTGGCACATGCAATTCAAAACAGGGCTGCTGGCTACACCTGAGTACTTCTGACATCTCTGATGACAGGCAGTGCTGCTTCTGCTCTAGCACCTGGCAGGCAAATATGTCTGTTTTGTCCTGTATCACACCTTGCCAACACTTGCTGGCTGGCTGGCCAGTGTAATCATTTATAGCATTTTTATTTTGCAGCAGTGCTAGCTGGTTTGGCTGCATCTGCCAATGCCTTGAAGGGTCAGGGTCTGGCATCAGCCCCTGTTCTGCTTGGCTGGGTTTTTTCTGAATTAGGCAGCACCTCTGCTTAACTTTCACCACTCTCTCTCTTTCCACTGAAGGACTGCCAGAGAAACACAACCGGACAGCACTGCGACCAATGTCCAGATGGCTTCATTAGTGACGTTGTCAGAGGAGTGCCCACGTTCTGCCAGCCCTGCCCCTGCCCCCTGCCAGCACTTGCCAAGTATGTAAAGAGTCTTTGCTTCTCTTTGATTTGGGCTGGCTTTGGCCCTTTTCGAGGTGGGGTCAGGATCCCTTCCTGGATGCAGGAGACAAAGGCTGCTGCCCTTGCTGACCAGCAGGAAATAAAAGGACTACCAGCTGCTCACATTTATAGTCACAGGAAACAGCATTTCATTTAGAAGGTGTAAAATATCCTTCAGTGCTCATATCAATTCTTACCAAGAGGGAGGAGAAAATATTTGAGGAAATTCAAGTTCACACTCTGTTATGTAGGAAAGATTATTCAGCTGCCTGGTTACTTTTAAGAATCTCTTACAGACGAATAACTCCCAAGGAAGTCACATCAGGGATGTATGTGGCTGAGACAGACAAAAAGATCAATTAATGAACTCTGGAGGGTAAAACCAACCACAGAAAAGCATAGCCTGGCAGTCCCCTGAGTCAACAGCAGCTGGATCAGGTTAGTACAATAACAGTTAAAAGGAAAGGGCTGGAGGACCCTGTGACAGGTATGGTGCCTCTTCACCTGATGCTGACCTACCTTTGGGTAAGAAACTCTGAAGCTTGACAGAAAACCAAGACTAAGCCAAAGAGCTTCAGCTGTTATCCAGTTTGTGCCTTCAGAAGAAACAAATAACTATAAACCTTGATCAGCTGTTAGAAACTGTTAGTAGCATGTCAGTAACGCAGCTGAGAGAAATTATTTTCCTCTTGCTTGAGGGCCATGCTCTGGGTGAGAGGCATCTATGCAAATCCCACTATAGTGCACAGAGATACTAGTAAATACTTGCCAACAGGTTGAAGCTATTTTTTAGTAAGCTACGTATCCCCCTGTGTTGTTTCCCATTCTGCTTTCAGCAGGGCTTCTCAGCAAAGGGGAATTTCCTCACTGTATTTGTTTGCTGTTGCTATAGGATTACTCATACAGCCTTAAGGTGGGATGAGCTGCATTTTGCTCAGCTGCTCAGTGGCACAGGCTCAAAATGGCAATAGAGAAAAATCACTCTGGCCAAACTCCCACAGATCACATCTTGGCTTTTGCAGTGAGCTGCAGACATGTGAAGAGGACTGTGGGATGGAGAACAACTATTGCTGAAAAACTCCAGCTTTGCCTGGATTAAAGACAAAATCCTCCAGAGACAGGGGAAGATCCTGGCTTTGCTCACATGTAGAAAGGCTTAGGAGTACGCAAACTCACAGACAAAGCAGACCACTTCCTCCAATTTCAGTAGCGGTTGTAATGCCAGAAATAGTGGAAATACAACAGTCAGAAACAGTGCTTTTTCCTTAGCAAAGTGATTTTTTTTTAACCTATTGGGCACAGCGCAGCCACTTTGGTGTAAGGAGCTGTCCTCTCAACCACAACCTGGGCTGCACATGCCTGAGGCACTATCGCACAAGACCCAGTCTCTACTAAGCATGGTCAACCAAGATCTAGTCTGTCCTCCCTACAGCGTGATTTTACAGAGCATGGCTGGGTCTGCCTTCACTCAGCCCTCTGCCCTGTCCTGCATCCCACAGGGCTCTGCAGCAGTGCCCTCCAACAGCAGGGAGCCGGCCAGCCCAGCAGGACTCGGTGTGGTGACACCAGCAGGGACCTGAGCTACAGGCTATCATCTCTTCCAGTGCTATGGGAGATGGGCACAGAGGCCAAGGAGCATTCCTTACCTCAAGATGCTCCTTAGCCCTTCTGCCAGGGACATAATGCCTCTCCTCTTCCAGACCACTAGAGATAAGGAAGCCCTGAACCCAAAAGGACAGCAACATGGGAGTCAGAAGGGAGAGCAAAAGTTGGAGGAAGCCTGAATGCAGATGCTTCAACATTAGCAGCAGTAGAGGAGTTGGACTTAATGATCCTTGTAGGTCCCTTCCACTTCAGGATATTCTGTGTTCTGTGATATGTCACGCCTTTAAAACTATCTCAGTAAAAATCCATTTCAATTATTCAGGGTTTTCTCTCAGAAAAGTCCTGAAGGCAATAGTTAAAGGAATATCTGACCCCAATTTGCCTCATACCCCTATTTAAATAACATGCTGAAATTGCCTGTTCAGCTTCCTGCATGAGAGAGACCTGACCACAGCAATAGCCTTCAGCTGGGGCTGGAACAGGCAAATAATGATGATTGAGCAACATTCAGCCTTGCTTAACTAAATTCAAAGAACAACGATTCTTTCTTATTTTTTTCATTTTTCTTCCATTAATCCTACTCCATTTATATTAAGGCAAAACAGTAACTCTACCAAAAAGGAGATAAGCATTAAAAACCTTAAATAAAGAACATCCAAAGAATGTTATTTTGTACTCTGTTTTACTTTAGAAATAGTTAATTCATAACAGTTAGACAAAGTGACCAAATCTGTAAACTGACAATACTCATCAGATACATTTTTTTTTCTTGATATTCATCTGTGTGTCTCTAGATTTCCTGACCAGACTATCTTCCTATCTGCTATCCTGGGAAATTTTGAAATAATTTTTGGACATTACACATGAAGTGGAATGTCATCTCTTTGGAATAAAAAAAGGAGGATGGAGATTGCTTCACAGTCCAGCAGATGTTACTTCTTTTCAAACCTGAGGGAATTCATACGAACTCTTTTCTCCCTAAAAGATCACAAAAAATAAAAAACTTCAGGAAAGCTTCAGTCTTATTTCATAACTTAAACCTACAATGTGTTTTTTTCTACTATGTAAAGGAATTAGCCTCTGTAAAAGAAGAGAAAGGCTGCCAAACTGTTATGATTTTCTCAATATGTTCTCATAAAAGCTTCACAGAAGTTAATTTGTGAATTCTGTGAGAATAATCTCATTTTATGTTCTCTCTGGTTATATGAAATATTTTGAGACAGCACAGATCCAGACAGATTTGTTTGACCCTGGTTGTCCAACCAGCTCAGAAATGCTGGTGGGAACTGAAAATATGCAGGAATTATTGCCGTCTTTCAATGCTGTTCATTCCTGGAACAAGCAGTGTGTGGATCATGCTCTTTCCCATCACTACGAGTCTTTTGTCCTGTGCGAAAGGGATGCAACCTGGCCACAGTTGTCCAGCACTGTACGACACAGGACCTGCATTTTTAACAACCATGGGCCTGCAGCTGGCAACTGCTGCCACTCACTACTCTGGTGGCATTCCAGTACTGGCAGGAATTTACATACTGCAAACTAATTGGAAACATCTTTAGGACTGTACCTTTTTTCTGCAGATGTATGTAAGCCATGTCCATCACTGTGTTTGCAGTGTATACAACTTGCACTTTCCACATCTGGCTGCTGCTGTTCCCTGGGTCTCATATTTAGTTAAACACTTGTTAAATCCTGAAAACATCAGAAAGCAAAGGAATCCATGATTTAGAATCATGGCAGTGAAAATTACAGCCCAAGACATTATTGCAATCAGTACCACTCCCTGGCATGCTGGTCTCAGAGGAGGCCCCAGACTCTTTCCAGCTTACTCAGAGAGATGGTCAAGCAGCCTCGGTTACTGTAAATGAGGATGGCATCACTAAGGTAGTTTTCACCACTCGGTACTTCCAGATTGGATTTGAGGAAAACTGTAGGATTTGTACAGGAAACTGCTGCACCCATTCCAGAATATCAGTTCCTGAAGTGCTCACTGCACTTCATAAGCAATATTTTACCTCTCAGAATATGAGACAGGAAGCAATTAGGTTCACATGACACACACATTTATCCTAGGTCCCTTATCTCAAATGTGTGTATCAAAACTTGCAGGCGTGTCTGATCTACAATGCAAGACAAGAACTTATATATATCTGTAGTTATGTAGCTCCATAGTGCTATATACTAATTAGTGTTTTCTACACTAATTAAAAAGACTAAACAAGGGGTATAATGTGAATAACATAGAAAGCTTAAGCATACCTGTTTAGCAATTGGTAACCAAGAGCCAGAGCTGACACTGACAGCAAATGTCCATAATGTAATAAAGAAATATTCCCAAGCATTTGCCATTGCCTGCTATTCTAACTATTCATTTAATGAAATTACAGCTTTGCAGTCTCCTGTTACAGAAAAAGTGGAAGCGTGCGCTGTGTCTGTAAGGAAAACTATGCAGGACCCAACTGTGAAAGGTAAGAAACTAATAGGATGACTTACTGGTCAACAATACTGAAGTCCAGAAGTCTTTCAGGGAATCTTCCCATATAGGGGAGAAATCTTGTACATGTGTTTTCATCAGGTTGAATCATGTCTTTGAAGGATCTCATTCAGTTCCTACTAAAAACCATAAGAACTTGCTAAAACAGATATTTACATCTGATGTATTTTGATCAAGTTCTTGCACTTTGTGTACCTTCATGTGGTGATCTTCCTAGAAGGAACACAATTTACAAATCAAAATACAAAATACAGATCAGAAACAACAGCTGAAGTGAAAAATAACCACCACATAGATGCTTCTTGCAATTCATCACTCTAAAACATATGTCAGGCTTCTACTAAATACATTTTTCAAAAGCAAAGGAGAAAATCCATTATCTAATCAAATTCTTAATAAGCAGATACAGCTTTTTTAGTTAAATTTTAAATGCACTTCGTCAGACATAATTCAATAAAGTCAAGCAAACAACCATAGGTCAGTGTTGCTCTTCAACTTTCCCTTAAGCCCATGTCCTGGTTTCAGCTGGGACCAGCGGCTGCGTGGTGCTTGGCTGCCAGCCGGGGTTAAACCATGACAGTCCTTAAAAAATTTCCAGTAAATATCCTCTAAATAACCAAGTACATGAATAAATGGAGCTATACAGCAGAAATATAACTTGCTCTCCTAGCTTATAAAGGGCCATCTTACTTGCTATGAACACACATGGATGATGTTTCAGCAAATGTCAGAGGCCTGATGATCATTCAGAAATTCTTCTTTAGCAGCCGGTAAACTAAAACAGCTCTAACACAAAGACTGAGGCGTATAGTATGGCTCAGACACTGACTTCCTGAACACCTCATTTTCTTTTTCCTTAAAGCCCCTGAAGTATTTAAGACTTCAGTCCACTGTCATTAATGGGCAAGTCTTGAATTCAAATGATACTCAATGTAACTATCAGAGAAGGGAGACAGGGGGTGTTTAAGATACAAAAAGAAATCAATATGACAAAGGTAAGATGAAAAAGTGAAGGCTTTTACCCTTACAGATGATGCAAAAACATCAGCAAATTACCTCTGCATCACTAACATGGTGACAGCAATATGAAAGCCCTTTAGACAGATGGCACAAAAATAAAAAAAAACACACCCTTGTTTCCAGGCCTATGACTGTATTCTTTTGCTCTTCCAAAATGTCAGATTTATACACAAAGTATAATGCAGACAATTAAAAGGTCAGTGAGGTTTCTTAATGGTTATTAAAATGTCAACTGAGACTACAAGCAATTCAAATCCTATGAAATGAGTAGCAGATGCACAGTAACAGCAGAAAATAGCATCAGCTTTGTTCTCTAATAGCCACTACCCAGCCTGACACACTGCATCTATCTCAAGGAAGGCGAAGCTGTGTAGATGGGTTAGAAAAAGTTACAGAAAGAAATCAGCCTGTCTTGGTCACTGTGTTAAGTCCTTGACTAACTGCTGGGGTAAGTGGCAAGCAGTGACAAATGGGACTTTCCTTCTGGTGGGCTCCTGGTCCTACTCCCATTAGTGTCAGAAACGATGAAAAGCATTTCAAAGACTAATAAGAAATGCATTGCTTGTCCCTGTCCACTTGCTAAAGAGCAAGTCCCTCCCTCACATACACTGCTGCAGGGCACTGCCACCACTCCCTGCTCTCACTGGCAGCTATCATGCCATCAACATGCTGGCAGGAGAACTGGGGGATCCTGAGCGAGAAGGGGCAGGGCATTGTCCCTGTTCCTCCCTGCAGCCCAAATAGCAGCTCATGTCCCCAGGGAGAGGAGGGTGGCATCTTGCTCACTGCTCTCCCTCCCAGCTCTCTGCAGTGGTTGGTGATGGGTGACGCAGGGACACCCCTCCACAGGCAGCGCATGGGATCTCCAGAGCAGTGGACCGGGAAGCGATCTGCGCCATTTCCTCTGGCATTTGTGTAGGAGGCTTGCTTGTGCTGTTCCAGGGGCTTGGCATGAACCTCTCCAGTTCATGTTTGCCAGCAAATGGTGTTGTGAAATCACGGAGGCCTTTGCTAGGAACTGAGAAAAAAAGCTTCCCAGTTCGAAATTTAGGAATTAATCATTTTGCTCCTGGACTTCAGCAATAAGGCATTAAGGTGGTAGTGGATGAAATCCAGGTTTTGTTAGTGCCCAAATGTTAAAAAAGATAACTGAACAAATGATACTTTAGTGTCCAAACTGAACAGATGAAAAAGGTTCTTTTG
This sequence comes from Ibycter americanus, assembly GCA_035590275.1. Classification (NCBI taxonomy): domain Eukaryota; kingdom Metazoa; phylum Chordata; class Aves; order Falconiformes; family Falconidae; genus Ibycter; species Ibycter americanus. The sequence goes on from JAVJGI010000062.1 coordinate 64,948,967, forward strand.
GCACTGCCAGGGAAGAGGAAGTTAATTTCTTACTCACCAATAATTACAGGAAGCAAACATGACTGCAAAATGAAACAAAGATAACTCGGCAGCTTTATAATGGGAGAGGAAATATTCTTTGTTAGCAACAAAGAGCCGTTTATTGATAAAACGGAGGAAAAGACATTTACTGCAGGCCTCTACTTTTTCAGGCCATAAAGTGCAGAGATGGAGCAGTATGTTTCCATCCAGCAGCCTCTGCTCTTCTCAGGTGCTACCAACTATTCAAAAGAGGCCAAGCGCAGTTCAGCCCTATGAGACACACTGAGTGGCAAAGGGAAGGGGAAAGTGAAGGTGACACATTTATTTTCAGCTCTAAAAGTTTCTATTTGTTTTAGACAGCTACTCTAGATGAGGAAATATGGCCAGTAAAACTGAGTCAGATGGTTATAAAAAGCAGCACTTGCAAAATATATCTGTGAGAATGTGAGGAACTGTCCACCACATTTCTGGCAAATGAATGCATGGTGTATATCAGAAAATAAGACAAAAAAATCACCTTGTCCTGACAAGAGGGCAGATGTTGTGGGCCTGATGGGGATAGCACGTAGCCTTTCATAGATGCTGGCTGAAAGCCAGAGCTGGGTAGCAGTAAACAAAATGCTTGTCTGGCCTCAGCACTGCTCAGTGGCTTCTGGACTTGGTGGCCACATTAGACAGATGACCATTTGGAAAATACCTAACTACAGAAAACTGAAAAGCAACTCTGCAAGATTTTGAGAGCTCACAGTAAATCAAATGGTTCTATAGATTATTTTATTTTTTTTAGAAAACACAGAAGGTTGGTTTTTTCTGGCTCAAACTTCATAAACATTGAAATTCTGAAATCTGGGAAAATACTGCAATCTCACATTGGCTGAAATATTACAAAATTATAGCAAGACTTTTGGCATGACTGAATAGTAACATTACCCATCACTGCCTGCTCTAAATCCCACAGGAATGGGGAGCAACTCCACCAAAGTCAGTTAAATCACACTCCGTGCTAATGTCACATTCACAGTTCTTCTAGGGGTGCACAGAACTCCCAGTCACACTTTTATTCTTCACATCTGGGTCACTCAAAAGATAAGATCTGCATCAAAGATTCTGGCAGTGCTGCAAAGAAACAAACAGAGTCATTGTCACTGGCAAAAGCAGTATTTGAGGCAGCCAAGTGGTTTAAATTAAGATGCTAAAAATTTTATTTTTTTACTGTGGGGGTTCAGGACTAGAACATGAACAAAGCAACACTGAGGAAATTACTTTATTAAAAAAAAAACCCATCAGTAAAAGTAGGAACAGATCAAAACTGGAAGCTCTTATCAGATCTCCCACATTTTCATTGTCCAGACATAGCAGAACCTGGACTTTACTATGTTCAGAGTTTAGGAGACACAGACCTTGGCTCAGGTCCCCAGCCATAACCTGGGAAAATTTAACTAAACTGCTTGAAAGCTCATCCTCCCCGCCCACAAATAGCAGAACAAACAGCATCTTAAAACAGGACTTTATGGATGGGAGAAAAGACAAGGACAACAGGGTGATAAAACAGGATGAAATAACACTACTCCTTACCTAAATCACTGCAACAACTATTCATCCTCTGACTCCCTCAGTCAGCAATTTTTACACCAGCTAGTTATTTCCCTTCCTGCAGTAATTTTACCCAGTTTGGGGGTATGAGTCCCTGATCTCTGTGGCTGGATCATGGACCCTCCTGCCACCTTGCAGTGACACCATGAACAGCATGGGTTGCCCTTGTCCTGCCAGATGACCCCTCCAGTCCACCAGCCACCTGCTCCTCCAGCGAAGCCCTTGCTTGAGGATTTGCTCAGCTGCTGCAAGCTGCTCCATGCCCACTCCAGCGCTGACTCTGTTCACATCACTGGTTGTTTTGCAGAAGTTTCTCTAGCTTGTAGAATTAAGCACACTCCCTACTACCAGCTGAAACTCCTTTAACTGAGACCCTCTCCTTTCTTTCCAAATGATGACACCAAATCTATTATCTGTACACCCAGGAATTTTATGTATCACTGGTTTGTCTAGACTTTAAAAAAAACACTACAGTTTCAACACCTCTTCCATTTTAAGATATAGCAAGTTTTCAACTGAAATGCTTCCCAAACATGACAAGACATGAAAACAATTTGGACCCATTTCAGGCATTCTCTGTGGGGCTTGTTACCCACCCTCCTTCTCTCCCTCTGCAAACCAATAGAGCAATCCTCCCCTCCTGAGCTGGTGGCTGCTCTCAGCCTGTTGCCCTTAGCCAGCAGGTTAACATTGAATTAATCTAAAAAATGAAGGCTGGTTCAGTGCCTGTTCTGTTTTGCAAAATACCAGAAGCTATCCCAGTGCCTCACCAGAGAAGCATTTATACAGACCTTTTCTGGTCAGTACTTTGTTATATGCATTATAATGGAAATAAGGTCTGAACTTCCTCTGAGTTTCAGCATCATGAAATGCAGTCTCTTGCCCCAGTTTCCTATATAACACAATATAGCTGGTAAGATCCAAAGCTGAAGGATGAAAATAAACACTAGAACTGTATCTCTGCCAAGGTCATTCTGTCACAGATTTTAAAACAATGGAGAACAGATCATTTTACTGCTAAAGACACACTGGGGAAAAAAATAATTTAGACTGGTGTGATTAAAATCCCAGAAGTGCTCAAGAAGGGAAAAATATATAACTGTACAGATTGAGATCAGAGCATGAAACACACTCTGCAGGAATACAGCTCCTAATTTGCCTTCTGTCCTCTAGTAGCTGCAAACCATCATCAATTCCTGGTGACATAAATAAGGTCAGAGAAAAAACGGTACCGCAGATGGGAATGTCATTGCTCGTCATCACTGAGCTTGCTCTTCCTTTCAGGTGTGCCCCTGGTTACTATGGGAACCCTTTGCTAATTGGAAACACTTGTAAAAAATGCGACTGCAGTGGCAACTCAGACCCAAACTTAATTTTTGAAGACTGTGATGAAGTGACCGGCCAGTGCCGCAACTGCCTGCGCAACACCACTGGGTTCAAGTGCGAACGATGCGCTCCAGGTTACTATGGGGATGCCAGATTCGCTAAAAACTGTACAGGTACTTTCTATCTTTTAGTAATGCAGCACAGCATGGTCTATGGATGACCTCCCAGAGATCAGAGATGTCTGAATCAGGCACCAGACACCTACAGCCCTGGGAGGCAGGGGCTGCTCCCAGCTGCCTACCTGGTGGGATAATTTGGATGCCTGTTCAGTTGAATTATCCCAGGCAGTAGCACTCTTTCCATTGCCCATGAGGAAGTCTCAGACCCCAGACTCCGACATCTCAAATGCCTGTGCAGGATGAATGTAGGCACTGCATCTTGTTTTAAATAAGTCTCCAAGCTTTCTTTGGGCAGAAACTTCACCTTACTGTCTTTGTTCACACCACATGCTGCCCAACACAGACTGACGGCACTTAAAGACCTGAAAACATTTTTTATGGGAACAGGATCATCCTTCCTGTCCTGACCCAATCCCAGCGGAGTTTCTGCTAGTTTTCACACTGGTAATGTATTCTGCATTTCCCATATGTCTGTGTAATCTTGCTGGTTACTGTATTTCCACACCAGAGAGAACTGTACTTCCAGGATCTGGTAAAGTGCTACCCAGAGTATCTTACCAAAGCATGCCTACACAGAGGGGTCACAGAGGTCTACATCCTCTAATATAATTATTCTTCTAATTTACATGGAGTTTGAACCAAATAGGACTTTGGCCTCACGCACTTTGTCCTTGCTTTGGCTCTGGGAGTAAAGATTACATTCTCTTTCAAAGCACTGAGGAACAGGCGCTGCTAAAGGCAAAATGCAGGTGCTCAGTGCAAGGACCTTGAGGCTCCCTCCCAACCTCTTTGCCTGGGTCCTTCCCTCAAGGACCAGAACACAAATGGGGGAAGTGGATCACTCCTAGCTTTCAGGCTGACTCGAAGGCAAGACACAGACAAAGCATGCACACAACCCAGATCTCTGAAGTGTTCTGGGATCTCAAGGCACAGAGTTTACAGGCCTCGGGGCCTTAGCAATGTCTTGATCATAGAATCATAGAACCATTTAGGTTGGAAAAAACCTTTAAAATCATCAAGTCCAACCATTAACCCAGGACTGCCAAGTCCATCACTACACCATGTCCCTAAGCACCACATCTACGCATTTTTTAAACATTCCCAGGGATGGTGATTCCACCATGTCCCTGGGCAGCCTGTTCCAGTGTTTGACCACCCTTTCAAAGGTGAAGACTTTTTTCCTAATATCTAATCTAAACCTCCTCTGGTGCAACTTGAGGCTGTTTCCTCTTGTCCTATTGCTTGTTATCTGGGAGAAGAGACCTATCCCCACCTGCCTACAACATCCTTTCAGGTAGCTGAAGAGAGCAAGAAGATCCCCCGTGAGTGTCCTCCAGACTAAAAAACTCCAGTTCCTTCAGCCGCTCCTCATAATACTTGTGCTCTAGACCCTTCACCAGATTCTTTGGACATGCTCCAGCACTTCAATGTCTTTCTTGAAGTGAGGGGCCCAAAACTGAACACGGTATTTGAGATGTGGCCTCACCAGTGCCAAGTAAAGGGGGACAATCACTTCCCCAGTCCTGCTGGTCACACTGTATCCGATACAAGCCAGGATGCTGCTGGCCTCCTTGGCTACCTGGGAACACTGCTGTCTCATGTTCATCCAGCTTTCAACCAGCACTCCAGGTCCTTTTCCACCGGGCAGCTTGCAATTCACTGTACACTTGAACTTTGCTTTTTACTAGCTTACTATAAAGTGCTAAGGTATGTTTTGAGACCTGCAGGATGGTTGTTGTGAGGATGCTCTGCATTCAAGTGCCCTTTGTGCTGCTGTCTTCATTTGTAGGGGACCACATACGATGCCTGTAGTAGTCCCTTCTGGTTTTATGTTCTGGTAACAGCTAGAAGTCGAGTGTCCATCTCCAGAATGTAATTCACATCACTAAGTCATGTGCTTAAATTTCATTGACATTGAACATGGGGAGATGGTGCTCACACACAGTAATCACAAAAGCTGATCCCAGGTATCCAGACCAACCAAAAACACATCATCTGTAGGGAACAGAATGCCCCAAAACTCACCTGTCGCCTGGGTTTAGGCACCCAAGACATGCCTGAGATTCAACATCTCTGTGATTTTGAGGTTGCAAAAGCAAACCTTGTTTATGCACTTCACTTTCTAACCCAGTTCACCAGAGATGATTGAACGGTAATTCTCACATAAGGAATGTCAGGATCTAGTTTGTGGCTCCTGAATGCCATGAGGCAGGAGAAACGCACCCAGCGCTTCAACTCAGCAAACCGCAGCAATTGATTGTGCCCTAGCTATGACCAAAAGCAGAGCTTCCAACTGCTAAGAGTAGCTTTGCCAAAAGTCTGAAGATCACAGAGCACTCCAAGTGTCTAAGATTATGCAAGACATAATTTTGGAAGGCACCTCTGAACACAGAGTTTCTAAACTGAAGTTAAGTCAAACTTTCATCACCTCAGTATAGTTTTGACTAGCACCCTTAAGAAGTTGCAGGAGGTAGAGTGCCAGAATGCCTCAGTATTATTTACGTTTCTGAGTTACAGTTTAAGTGGGATTTCATGGTGCACAGGACTTCTCTATACAAGTTTTTCATGCAGTCTATAAATCAACTTGGTCAGTTCTCTTCATTAGCAAATTTCCTTGTAGTGTTTGATCTTTGCTAAAAATAAAAAGTGCCTGTGCGCTTGAATATGTTGTGAGAGGCACAGCTTTCTCTATTGAGGAATGAATTTGATCTTGTAGTTGACTCTAGCAAATCCTGATTTTGAAGTATTATGCTTCAGAGAATTAATTACATCCTTCTCGTTTCATCTTTGGTTTTGCTGAACACCACAACACACTGTACTTGACAGTACTGCATAGATTGTGTGCACCACTCAACACATCCATGATATCCAAACTAAACAGGTAGTTGACAAGGCAAGCTTATACTTTGGCATTTTGGAGCAATTAGGAACTCTTATTTAGAAAAATATTGATTCTGAAATAAGACAAATACCTTCTTTAAAATACAAAAGTACAGAAAAGATACTAGTGTGAGAAACGAGAGTCCACATATATGGATTCCACAGAGCTCCTCAAAGGGTATATAGAACAAAAAAATACAAGTGAACTAAACGAGCAAACAGGTCTATCCAGCTAAGATCACCTTTTTTTTTTCTTTCAAGCAAAAGACAAAATCTGTGTAGCTGTGGACAGTAGTTTTCAGGTCCTTTTAAATAATTTTTTTAACCACTTGTCCTTTAGCTACACGTCAAAGCTTTCCACAGATGTCCCTCAGAAATAAAGGTAAATTTAGAAGCTTACTCCACCAGAGCCACAGTAGCACTGCAAGTCTTAATTCCCTACCAAAAACGTGGTACCTCCCAAACAAGTAGATGAAAAATTGTCAGGACCGCTTTTGAAATTAATTTACTATAAGATTTGTGTAACAAATTAAGAATTATCCATTTAAATAAGAAGACACTATTTTATTTTTTTGAGCACTGATCTCATCCATATTTTAATCTTGTAACTCTAATCTTGCCACCTGGGGTTAGCCTACGTCCTGCGATGTAGGTAAAGAGAAATCTCTGCTTTCAACAAAGACTTTTCACTTCTTAACAAAAGAAGTAATAAATTTAAAAAACTGTAGATCCAAAAGCTGGGAGGCACCCAGTTCATACAGATTATGGTGAGGTCAAAATTTTGATTGCCCCACAAAATTCATAACCAAAATCTGTTTTTACATTAGTACAAAAATTGAGTAATTCTGCTAACACTGGTTCACCTACACAGAATTATTCCAATGTTAGTGCATCATGCTGACTTTGAAGCTGTATAACACATTTTCTCTGATAATTCTTCTAATGTGCAGTGTGGAATGTAAATACAAGGGTAAATCAGAGAACAATGAATGGGCTGCAATAAAATGGCAGTACACAGATTTGTTATATGAGATTCTGCTGAAACCATGAATCACAAGAGCAAAACAAATTCCAGATAAGTCACTGCTATTCTTATGTTCTGCTTGAGGTTTTGTTATTCTATCAAAGGGTTCCAAGAATATTTTAATCTTAAAAATAATAAATTTTAAAAGGCCAATTAAACCTTGAAAGAGACACTTTAGATTAAAAATTATACTTTTTAAAAAGCCACTTGTGCTGGCAATAAAAATGCAGCTTACTCAAGTTTAAAACAATGTAAAACCTCATTTACTCTTCATTGTAAGTGGCAGGAGATATTTACTTCTTGATATGCTGAAGCTGATGATGGAATTGGAGTCCATTACCAATCCCTGATAGCTGGAAAACTTATTTCATGGCAGCCTGACACAGCATTGATAAATTCCACAGGGCTGTGGAGAGATTTGTAACTAATAACTAATATTAGTTGTACCGCTTTTTTTAGCCCATCTCCTAAACATCACCCTCTCTAGACAGTAAAGCACAATTGTGCAGCTGAGCAACTCTGGCCTCACTGCCTCTGCTTATGACCAGCTGGGAAGCTCTAAACAAGTTGTTTCAGCAGAGGCTTTCTGGTTCTGTTTCCAACCTTGTATTTTATCTGCTCCGATTCGACTGCAGTGCAAAAACCACCTTTTTCTACATACCGAAGGAAAAACCTGTTGAAGATGCCCTTGGTTTTGGTTTGACTATCCATGCACAATCCTATGTACAATCATTTCACGAGTCTTGGGAGGGGAATGGAAAGTTGTACATTTCGAAGATTCTTCTTTCAAAAGTCCTTTCTTTTTCCCCCAGAATGTAACTGTGGAGGGAGAATGTGTGACAGCCAGACTGGAGAATGCCTCGCAGACAGTCCTGAAGTTTCTACTGGCACAGACTGCCCAACCATCAGTAAGAAGACTACCATGAGAACACCAAAAATTAGTATCACTCTTGTATTTGGATGGTTATTAACTTAAGAGCTCAGTTCTCCAGCGGGCTCAGCACTTTGACCTTGGTCCCACAGGGCACATAAACATGTGAATATGTACAATGCCCCACTGACTATTTAAACATGTTCTCATTTGTGTGACTAAGTACATGCATATGTCCAACTCTGTGGTACAGACTGAATGTTTAGGTACAAACTATGGAGCAGTAGGGAAGTATCACCAAAGCCACTTCTACAGACTTTGAGACACAGTGCCTGCAAAATAATATTCTGGCCCTAAAAACTGCCATCACAACTTTATTTGTGCCATCTTGCACATAATTTCTGGGTTTCTGGTTGTACATCTAATATAAATTATTGTTGTTGACAATTTGACATATATGCATCAGTCAGTTGCTTTTCCACTATCATCTCTATTATATTCTAATGATAGGAAGCCTGGGGACTTTCCAGAAGTGCTATGTTGTAACTGTTGGTAACCACTGATATTTTTTTCAGTGTTGGTATAACTATGCCTATGGTATAATGCAGACTGTGTAGCACACATGGGTTTCTAAACCAACTCCCAAGAAAAGGGGTCATGTGCCTGGAAGTGCAATGAGAAGGAAAACATTTGGAAGCTACTTCCATCAAGAATACAGACTATACAATATCAAGCAAAACTTTCTGTAGGAATCCGTGCTTCAGGTTCGCCTAAGTCTGTTGCATTTAGTGGTGGCACTAATGTCACTAAAACAAAGATGGTATTGCAAGCATTCACCAGGGACAAGGATATAGTTCTGCACAAGTGTATTCCAAACATGTTACAACTGTGTTTTTAGAAGTTGCCCTCCTAATCAAATAGGCAGCCAAGAGCCCATCTGCTGGACATCCTTACTTCTCATACCACTAAATTTCAAATACAGTTTTGTGTTCTGACAAAATGAAGTTCTTTTTTTGACCCTCATCTGTTGTTCTTCGGGCCACAAACATGCAGAGCCTCTAGGGAATAGCCAGGAAATACCTCCTCTCTCCCCTACTGATTACAGAATTGCTGTGGCAGCCTCTTGGAGCAGTCCCATCTGGTGCTGCTCAGCTGGAAGTGTCGTGACTGTACTGTGGGACCTTGAAAGTGGGTGGATGAAAGTAAAATGAAAATGGGTATCCATCAGGATCTATCAATGACAAAGAGAGGGAACCCCACGGGGCAAGAACACTATGATGCAAATTTAAGGTATTTGTTGTTAACTGACACAAACACTAAAAAAAAATGACACACTCTCATCTTCTTATCAGGCTGCGATAAATGTATTTGGGATTTGACAGATGACATCCGATTAGCAGTTCTGTCTATCGATGAAAGCAAATCAACTTTACTGAGCATTTCTACAGGTGTTGCAGCTCAAAAGCGCTTGAATGACCTAAACCTCACTACCACCCATCTCCAGGTATTGATGACATTTTATTTTTTAATGTAATTTTAATCTATTAATTTCCACTCCATTCCTGTAAATTTCAATCCCTGTCCTCAATAGAGAAATAATTTGTTTTCAGATGCACTGATTTTCTTTCCCATACACACAGGCAGCAACGTCCAAAAAAAAGAACCATGCTGTGCTTTGGACCATCCAGGTTGATGATGCTGCAGATGAAATGAATGATCTCCTGAGAGAGGCAGCAACACTTGATGAACAGGTTTGTTTGTAGTCCCCTGCCAGACCTCTGAGGGTTTGCAGTTTGTCATATTTGCATGCTGGCATAAGATGTTACTACAGAATAGCTCCAGTTGGAAGGGACCTACAACATCTAGTCCAACTGCCTGACCACTTCAGGGATGACCGAAAGCTAAAGCATGTTATTAACAGCATTGTCCAAATGCCTCTTAAACACTGACAACCTTGGGGAATCAATCACCTCTCTATGAAGCCTGTCCAGTATTTGACCACCCTCTCAGTAAAGAAATGTTTCCTAACATTTCTAAGAGGTTCTAGTCTGAACCTCTAGGTTCACCAGATAAGAGTGGGAGTGCCCTGAAAGATAGTTGGGAGAACTTTCTATTTCTATTTCTAAACTTTCTACTTTACTTTAGCTCTGAATTAAAAGCATAAGTGACCCATCACGTTTTCTTCCCAGAAAAGGAAGGATGTAGGGCCAAAGTCTGTTGAATGTGCTCAGAGGTTTCTCAACAATCACAAAAAGATTCCCCTCAGGATCTGAGTTCCCACCTACCCCCCTACACAACATGTTTGATCTAAGATAGACACACTACCTTTCTATTTCACATTTTGATTTCTAATTAAGTGAAGTAGCCAACACTAAACTAGTTCAGACTGACTTTGGGAGTACTTGTACTATATCTATTTTACATGTATGCTCTCATAAAATTAAAGTAGCCCTGATTAGACACTTCAAAATACACTACAAAACTGCCAGTTTAAAATTTTTTCATGTGCACATTGACATGGGAACTTGACCAGCACTCAAGATACGTTTTAACACAATTGTAATCATAAATGTTGCATCCACATTCAATTGCCAGGCTATAAAATTAAGGTTATCTGCTCTTCACTCACATAACATTTTCATTGCACCCTAGAAGAATACTGATACGATATATAAGAGAAGAAATAGGGTTCAAAATTGCTTCTCCTTTATTTTAAAGAGGTATTATTAAACATCTTTGTGTTGCTGAGATATATAGAGAGTGAGATACATCACTCTATGTTATTTTCAGAGATAACCACAGCTGTAGTAGGACTAGAGTATATTTCATGCTTATTGCAAAATGCCAGACCTTATATTCACTTACAAATTCCTTCACAAGACAAATTAAAATTATACCTTAGCCTAAAACTCAAATACAAGAGCAAGTCAGACAAAAAAGCACAAAGGAAGGGGAGAAAGGATTGTATAGAGAAGTAGAAGGGAAAATTTGCGTTTGAGTGTTTTTAATCAGCACTTACATAGCAGAAAGAGCACCGCAGAATTACACAGAATATGCCTGTGCTCAAGAGAGGTTTGATTAAATCAGCTCACAGACATACCTCTGTACCTGTGAAATCCGGCAGAGCTCACGCACCTCGGTGTCCTTCTATGTAGCTGGTAGGCAGGATGATTAAGGCATTAGGTTTTCTAGGAATATTTAGTGAATTTGGATGATAACATTTTTGTCATCTTCAGTACTACCCAGGGATTTCTTAGCTCATTTCTCATTTCAGCTGTCCCTGAACCAATAAATTCAGTGTTTCCTCTGGTCTTTTTTTCTCCCTGGTTATTTCTAATGCTTGTTCCACATGAATACCTGTGATTGCTTGTAAAGGCAGAGAAATAATGGCCACAGGCTCCCACAGTGGAAGGAAGACAACAGTAATAATTCTGAATATATTGAACTTTTCGCTCTTTCAAGGCACTTTTATGGAAAACAGGTGCTAGGGCCTTGAGTGGGCTTTTCAGAGATATGCTGCATCTTCTGTTCAGAGCATTTCATGTGCACATCCCCATGTCTGAGGGGTTGCTGCAGATTCTGATCTAAACCGCAAAGGCGGGATGAACGCACCAACCATAAGCAAATCCTACTGCTAAAAGAGAAGAGCAAAACTGACCTGGAACTCCCTGAGTCTACTTGGGATAAGCTTAGAGTAAAACAGCGCGTAGCTTGATCCTGAATATCTGGCAGAGACTAGGGGAGTCAAGCGCCTTTCCTTCCTGGGCTCTTAGCAAATTCCAGGATAAGCCTCTGTATGTCAGCAGGAATTTGACAGTCCCTAAGAGCACCCCTCACTCACGCTGCTGTGTTTCCCATTAATCTCACAACAATCAGCAAACCTTTCTCATCAATTCCCCATGTGTTGAATAGCTAAAGAAAAATCTGGCAACGGTGGGACCATGGCCAGCAGGTGGAGGGAGGTGATCCTCCCCCTCTGCTCTGCCCTGGCGAGGCCGCACCTGGAGTGCTGGGTCCAGTTCTGGGCTCCCCAGTTCAAGAGAGACAGGGAACCGCTGGAGAGGGTCTGGAGAAAGCAAAGGGCTACAAAGATGATGAGGGGACTGGGCTATCTCCCTTATGAGGAAAGGCTGAGAGAGCTGGGGCTGTTTAGCTTGGAGAAGAGAAGACTCAGAGGGGATCTTACCAATGCATATAAATATCTTAAGGGTGAGTGTCAAGAGGACGGGCCCAGGCTCTTTTCAGTGGTGCCCAGTGACAGGACAAGGGGCAGCGGGCACAAACTGTGACACAGGAGGTTCCATCTGAATATGAGGAAAAAAGTCTTTACTCTGAGGGTGACAGAGCCCTGGAACAGGCTGCCCAGAGAGGCTGTGGAGTCTCCCGCTCTGGAGACACTCAAAACCGGCCTGGACATGATCCTGTGCAACCTGCTCTAGATGAACCTGCTTCAGCAGGGGTTGGACGAGATGCCCTCCAGAGGTCCCTGCCAACCCTGACCACTCTGATTCTGTGAGACTCATGTAGAGGCAACTGTGTGTAAAACAGTAACAAATTGCTTAAAATAAGCATGAAGTAGTGATGCCGAGCAACAGAGCATCCACAAGAAACCCTGACAATGAAGGAATATGAGTAAAACCCGCAGTGCTTGCCCTTCAAAGACCA
>JAVJGI010000062.1:64961633-64983193 GCA_035590275.1 Ibycter americanus
AGCGCCAGCGCCCCGCCGGCTGCCCGCCTTGAGCACGTACGAAGCAAACGCACCAACAGCCACGGATCTTCTGGTTTATGAGGTGTCCGGGCACCTCAAATCCAGAAACTAATTTTCCATTGGCAATTTTTGCTGATGCAGCCCCAACGGGTACCGTGCGTCACCACCTCACCACGGGTAGGCGTGCGGTGCAGGCTCACTCACACACACACGCACAGGGTCTAGGAAACATCACTGGCACAGCAGTCATATTTTTTTCTCTTTCCTGGCAACTGTCAGTGAAAATTAAACTTAAGGACTCCCAAAGTCAGTGACCTTCTCAGAAAGATGGTAGCTATGACACGGTAACTCTTCGTTTCCCTTACGTGTAGGGGAGCACAATGCAGAGTACAGCCTCCAATATAACATAGTATCCTTCAGAGTATGTTGACTCCTCATGCCTTTTCTTAATTCTAGCAAGTTGGAGAGCTGGGGACCTCACTTGAGGGAGACACTGATCTAAAAATGGCTGTGAGCTTGACACCTTATTCTTCAGCCTATATGCTTACTCAGGAAGTGCCACAGCCAGCAAAATGAGCCAGCTCCCCTGAATGCCTCATCAGATGGGAGTTTTACAACCTTACATAATTTATGGCAATTTGATTGCAGCAAATGATGGATAAATATGGGACAGATTTTAATCTCTCGCTCTGCAATTCTGAAAATACCAACAAGACAGCCCTTCACGTCAAACACCTCTGTAAATGCCTCTTTATATGATAAATGGACTCTCGTATGCTCATCAGGAGAAAGCAAAATGTGTGTTTACACTGCTCATCCTCACACTTGCACATGGATCTGTAAAGAAATCTAATGTCTAGCTCACATGGTTTATTCATAGGGAAATGAAGCATCCAGAAAAGGCCTACTAGTACAGAAGGAAACCATGGAGACCAACAACCGTGCTACTCAGCTTGTGCAGCAGCTCAGTAATATGAGGGATAACATTCAAGGTAAATAGATGTCTTTCTGGTTCAGCTCAGTGTCAAGCACGTATAGATGAAACCCCCAGCAAAAAAATGTCATAGCACCCGGGCTCTCTCCCAAAGCAACCCACACATAAGGCTTTTGCAGCCTGCAAAGTCATGACAAAAACTTGTCTCTTAAAAGACAGCTGAAACCACCAGCTGACTTGGGCTGACACCCAGAACAAGAGCTTCTCTTTCTCTTTTCTCTCTTTGACAGAACAAAATGATAGCAATTAGGTTTACATTAGATACTTCAAGCTAATTCAGCTTGTAGCCTTTGTGTGAATACCTGCTCAAGGTATTTATCTACACCCGTGGTTTAAAAAATAGAGTATCGGACTGGGGCTGGATAGAGATACAAACACAAGCACAGGATGGGCAATGAGCGTGCTCTGTGTCTTACTTGTCAGCAGATTTATGCAAGTGCACTTCTCCCATCCTGCTGATAAGTAATGGAGGCCATATGAATAGCTAGACAGATTTTTTAAAAGTTTTGCTTTCCCTTTTGAACCCATGGTAGTCAGTTAGGTCTGACTCTGGTGATTGCATGAGTGAGTGTTACTTTAAATCTAGTTTTTGCCTTTTAGCAAACTGTTCCTGAGTAGGGCTGTGCTGGTTCATACAACATCATGCAGATGCTTCTAAAAAGAAAATGACAATGAATAGTAAATAAATTGGTGAACTTACCAGTTCCCCAAGCTCAATGTGGGGGGTGGTGGCAATTTTCTTACTAAGCTGCTTATTGCTTCATCTGACCAGAATTTCCAATTGAGTTTGGGTCCAGACACATCTACGAAGCATTACAGACTAGCTGTTGTCCTCTTGTTCTTTTATTTTTTTCTGAAATACAGAAGTAGAATTGAAAAACTGCATTCTCATTGCCTTCTTTTTCCACAAAGAAAGCACTGCCTCTAGTAAAAGTGAAAGGCAGAACTATAAACTGTGTGGCTAGTGCAAACCACCAGAAATGGTTATAGTGATGCTGTTTCACAGTAGGAGAGGTAAACAGATCTCCCAAAATTAGGGAAACAGTGAAACCAAGAGCTTTCTCATTTTAAAATGTTGGGACAAACTGTCACCTACTGTCCCAGTGTCCTGCTCATCTGTGCATATGATGTGAGAGGATGCAGATAAAATTTAGGAAGTCCATCCTTGGGTCACATGCTAGAAAACTAAAAGCATCTCTAGAATTAGCATAAATTTCAAAACATAACTTCTCTCTGACTGTAAATGTATATCTTTTACACCTTCCCAGATTATTTTTTTTTATTTAGAGACTGTGAAACCTCTTGCATCTCCAAGAATTTTTACTGTCCTATATATCAAAGGATAAATGACAACAGTGAACATCTTCCCAAGCACAATTGCACTTAAAAAGTCTCCTAGTTAGAGATTATCATCATCATCTGGAATATCTATAACATATCATTAGCATGCTGATATATAAAACTGAGATTAAATCAATTGCAGTCTCTTCTTTGGTACATACAGAAAGCAATAAAACCTCAAGCAAAAGTACTTAGCAGCATCCCTGTCCCCTTTACACCTGCATCATGAAAGCCTCCATCCCGCCACAGAGCACACTGAATTCCCCCAGTCTTTGGCAAAGCCAACAGTATACAAAAGTTGTATACAGAACCAGAATAGAAAGGCTGACTGGCAGTTGAGTTTAAACAGCCCTTTTTCAATAGAAATACTTGATTAACAGACCTGACTAGTTCTGTTTTAGAGCAATTATTGCAAGCTCTGTCACAACTTGTGTAAAGAAGAGCAGTTACATATCAACTGTTAACCTTGCTTATCCTTATCTCCATGGGTACTTTAACTCAACATAGTTAACACATCCCATCACACAAAAGAGGCAGACTGAGACCGGACTCATAGGATGTTACATTTGTACCACTTTCTTACACCTGTCATGCTAGATCACCTTTGAATGTTTGGCCATCCATCACATTTTATTTCTACAATTATTGAGCAAAAGGGTCAGCACAAGCCTCGTTGTAGGTCATTAACAATCACTGGTTGACCTCTGGATCGTCCTTTTGTATAATTAATTGTTTTGAAGCAGGACAGGAACCACAGAAGGCAGACATGTATCTAGTTTGGCACACAAATAGCACAATCAAGTTGAGCTATTATAGAAGAAACACCCATGGCTGTGAATAAGAAGGGAGTGCTCGTTCACCCAGAAAGCAGTTAGAGATGAGCAGGTGAAAATTATTTCCACTATGCTCAGAACAGGGACATCACCTGTAGAAGGAAAGACACTCTTCACTGAAGGGAAGATGTATGTGTGCACATACGCATATGCGTGTGCCAGCATGAGAAGTAAAACAAAACCTACGGAGCTGTTGGTCACGATCAGTTACTGCTCAGTATGAGCCTTCAAAGCTTCACTAATGAGCTCAGGAGCCAGGAAGAAACTGCATACAAAGACACTCCACCAAAGAATGAATTGTGCCACAATTAAACATCTATCTTTTATAAAAATCTTACAGGTGCACAGTGCTGGCTTTGCCAGCTCTGGTTATCCACAAAAGTAGTGATGAATGCAAGCCAAAGCTACTCACATCATAGGGCACAGAAGAGGAGGTGATTGGTATTCGAGGCCAGGGAGTGAGAAGTGGGTAAACTTTTTAATGTCTACAGCTGAGGATGGATAAACTCAATTTCAGCTGCAGGGATCCAACAGTGTTTTTTGAACTGAGACCAAAACCCAGAAATATCCAAAACAGCTAGGCAGTATCAGGCCACAAGCCATATGTTACCTCTTTAGGGTGCCTCAAACTTCTTCAGATAGAAAAAGAGGTTACTTCAGTCTCGTGGTCATTGCTCTTATTTAATAAACATTTTTGCAGCAACACTTAAAAACCACGATCCCGGACAAAAGCCCCAGCCTGCTACATGCCACAGAAGTCAGAATGAAATGATGATCCCAGCCTCTAGGAACTGCCAAGTCAAATAATGCACACAACCCATGCCTGCCTAATCTCATCCTCTTCTGATGAGACCCCCACATATGCCAGAAAGTGTGATTTATTTACAGGTTTAATTTTAAGACTAGATTAAGTATAACAATTATCTACGGTAGAGTTGTAAGATAATTAAAACTTTCTTTTGCCATCAGCATGATCTGGATTCACAAAAGTAAAAGTACTCCACAGTATTTACTTCTCCATAGCCATGCTGGATTGACCATCTGTTGTTCCTTTTTCCCCCAGAAATCAGCAGCAAGATGAAATACTATGCAATTCAACAAGAGCTAAGCCCTGAAGAAATTGCCCAGAAGCTGAGTGTGGCTGAGGAGATGCTGAAGGAAATCAAACACCGTAAGCCTTTCACTAATCAGAGGCAACGTGCAGATGAGGAAGAAAATACATCAAAGCAGTGTGAGTTTTAAGTCTGTTTTCCATTCACCCACATGCTGATGTGCAGCTGGCATGGGCCAGGCAGCTCTGGATGTACTGCTGAGCTCCTGGAGAGGACTGGCAGGTGCTTGGCAAGCTCCCACAGGTGTGATGAAGATGCTGCTGCTGCTTCCAAATGCCTGCCCCAAGTCTCTGCTGGTGCTTGCTGCCCCCGTGGCAGAACGGGCAAAACAATATGTGTGTCTGTGTGTGCCCGCGCACTGCAGCACCTCAGCAGTAGCTGCTTAGGAAGGTTCGTGCCAGGGCTGGAATTGCTCATGTGAACATCTTTCTTACCCCCTGCCAGCTCTGCCATGGGGACAGTAAACTCCAGCAGAGAGAGGGGAAACTGCAAGTATGGGAAAGAGTGGCAGCCTGATTCTCACAGCTCCGTGAACATGAGTCACAGCCTCAGGACAGTAAAGGCTGCCTTCTCCAGAATAACTTGGTTAGCTGTGACAATGAAAAACAAATTAAGAGCAAGGAAAGCTAAATGTAGTTTCTTTTACAAAAAGCTACTTGAGAGGTGAAATTAATGGGATTAAAATGAGATACTAAAATGAGAGGCATCTTTCCGTTTCAAAAGAGGAGGGAAAATTAAAGTCAAGGTATATGATCTCTCAAGTGAGCTTTTAACAAATGTGTTTTACTGTCCCCTCAGTAATGGCACTAGAAATTGTTGCATAGGTTAAGTGTTGTCAGAAATCCAAGCTTTGGATCAATCAGCTGCCTCTGATTTTTCTCCCAGTGCTACAGCAAGTTGAAGAGTTTCATGAGAGGTACAATGACACAAGATCACTAGTATCGGATGTGCTGGAGCAGCTCAGCGAACAGGATGTGAAGCTGTCAGACCTGGAGGAGGCATTAGACCAGGCACTTGACTATATTATACAAACTGAGGATATAAATAAGGAAAACACAGACAGTCTTCAAAGGCAAGAGGTACTATGCAGCACATTTACCACAACTGTTGTCTGTGAACACTCCATCTCTGCCAGTGCTTAAAATAGTAGATTGCAAACAATTTAGATTCAGGAATCACCACACCAAAAATTAATTTCTAAGTCTCCAGTTCTAAGAAACAAAATGTGGAAGTGCAAGGTACTATTATCTATTCATGGAGTGACAATAAATGACAAGTTTTAGCATGGCATGTCTCAGCAGGCCAAGGAAGAGATAGATACTAATGCCTAAACTAGGAAGATGTATTACAACAAACCCCAAGAAACTTAAAATTCCATGTAGCATGGCTGCTATAAATATTGTGGTGGGATGGTTTCACTGTTATGTACTGATTTATAATGTGGAAGAACTTCACGACCACAAAAGTAATTATATTCTATTAAAACAACTAAAGGCTATGCACTGCATTTGTGCCCTGGACTGAGTGTGTTCATACTGTCTCGTCCAACCTTTCTCTCTGGTCCTCTTTAAACAAAATGCATCCCCAGTTTTTCAGTAAGAACAGAAAATTGTCCTTGCATCTTCAAGCACAAATCCATTCTCTAACTGCTCCACAACAGATACCTTGAAACTGGGTTTCCTACCTGCTGGGCGAACAGCCTAGCTATAAGGCTACAGCAGTTTTCCCTTACGCTTTGTTCAAATGAATAGCTTCAGTATTCTGAACAAAGTAATCAATCTAGAGGAGAGCTCAGAGACCTGTTCCCTACAGCACGGAAGGGGGGCATGTTTGCCTCTAAGTGGTGGCATTAGGTTCAAATCCCATCTGACTGGATGAGGAAATTGAATTTTCAGGTCTCTTATCCCAGAAAAGTACCCAATCCATCAGCCATACAAAAAGACTATTTTTTCTCCTCCCAGCAGCTTTGTGACTCTTTCTCTGGTTTTTTTTTGTTTCCTTTAAGGGATGCAAAACCAAAATGTCCTAAAATTTTACTCTTCATTTATTTTTTCAGCAAGGAAGAAAATGACAAAGCAAACAATTTGGGACCATTTGAAGTGAAATGTTTCCATTTCGATGGCTGAAATTGTTTGGATTCTAGAGGAGAGGGGTTTAAGAAGCAGTTTTGTGATCTGAAGAACAATCTTGCAAATCCAGGCCAACCTCTGGGTTTCATAGCATCAGTGGCTGAGTTTTGAGCTCTTGAAATTTGCTGCAGTAGAAGTTCATGTTGATGTGGAAGGTCTAATAACTCAATAGATAAATCAGGCATGCTGTTCTCCTGAATTCTTCCACAAGCAGCTTGGGACCCTTATGTGCAAAGCCTCTTCTGTTGTTTCATTGTTTCATAATTACAGTGCCAAGCTGCAGCTCATCTCACATTTATGAAGCAAAGCCTGAAGTGTGCAGTCACAATTGTTCACTGTTTTTGACCAGTTGGATCTTCATTATTCCTCACAATGAAAGCAGATGCTGTACAAAAAAGATTGTTCACATTAGCTCTACTATTGACAAGGGAAAAAAATCTCTATACTGTAGATCTAAAAAAAAACCAGAAAAAAACTAGTCCTCAGACTACTATGAAAAATCCATGTTTAATTTGTCTCTGCTGGCACTGCACTGAATAATGCTTCATTCCAATAATTGCTCATGCTGTAATATAAAATGAAATTAACAAATAAAAAAAACCCTCAACATTTCTTTCACAAAGACAAGAAAATACAAAGTATCATTTATAATTTGGAGCTATTAGAGATGTCTGGGAAAAACTTAGATTTCAAATTTGTCTACAATCTATTTAGTTCATCACTTCATCTTTTGAATTAACTTTAATGAATTTAACAGAAATGGTAACACTGTATTTTAGAATGCATAGATGATTTGGGATGTGATTTTATTTTATTTTATTTTATTTTATTTTTTGTAGAAACAACATGAGAAAATATTAAAGCAAACAGATGAAGTGAATGGCATTCTGCTAAGTGCCACAACTATTTTGGCAGGACCACAAAAGATCAACTCTGAGTTAAGTGAGGTAATAAAGGTAGGTGCTTCAGTGACTTCTTTAAATTATATGTCCTGATTTTTTTAACTTTTGTCACGTGTTTAGACCGCTAAATAAAAACCTCTCCTTTTTTTATACTGTTTCAATTAAATACTCATGAATATCCCCTCAAAAAAAGTATAAATCTTTCTGGATTAAAAGCTCTGTAATTACATTTTACTGCCTCAGAAAAAAATTATATTATAAGGACACTTTACTGTAGGCAGAGCTGAATGAAGGATTTTGCTGTGGAGTTCTCAATCATTTCATTACAAGCAGCTGCCAAAAGATGCTCTGGTAGAAGACTGCACTATATGCTAAATTCCTTTTCTCCTGCCTGCAAGTGTGCATAGGAGAAGGCAAAAGATCCCCGATATCAGTGTCAAAACCAGACAGTTTCAGAGTGTAAACACATTGTCTTATAGACACATTACACAGAGTGTAAACACATTGTCTTATAGAAATCCTCTTCTGGAACTGTAGACTAGTATCCAATGTTTCGTATGAGACAACGTGCTGTAGGAAATTTTTAGAAATTTCAGGGTTTTGGACTTCCTATGAAAGAATGAAGAAAATAAAACTGGGATTTTTCTAACTAAAATATTTATCAAAGCTGCTTTTTTTCATGTTTTATTTGAAAATTTTGAGATAATTTAATTATCTCATTAAATGATCATTAACTAATAATTCAACACAATTAACAAATGAAAATTCTCCACAAACGTTCAATTTGGTCATAGTTGCCTACTTCTTTTTTAACACAAACATAAATATCAGAAGTCATTAATTCTTCCTTGAAAAAGTTATTTGAGAAAACAGAAAGAAGACAGCTTGCTTTATTACCATCCCAGGATGATCAAGCAGTATGATTTTTTTTTCTCCTATGTTTTGTACAAAACAAATTGCTGCAGTTTATCATCTTGGGTCCCCCACTCCTGTGGATAAATTTACCCACAGGGGATGTTCACACTGCAGGGAAATAGTATGCAAACATCATACATCTTCCATCCTCATCAGCAATAAGTATTTTCATGCTTCACTCATTCATCCTTTTTCTCTCCCTCCGTTTCGTCCTTTCTTCGTGTATTTTGAGGCCACATTTATAATTCTCAAACGTATCAGCAAGCTTGTGTATTGGAGAGAAGGTGAATGCAGGGCCCATTTGGTCTTCCCCACAAGTATTTCATGTGAGGAAGAAGTATGGCTAAGGCAAAGTGATACTACTTCTCCTTGCCTATACATACATACAGGTGGTATTTAGCTGGACTGATTTACAAATCAGACTAACCCAAGATGTCTTAGCCTGAGAGATGTCTCTGTGCAAGGAGACAGAAAGGGGCCAGGGCCCATTTCCCTGATCTGTCACAGCTCACAGCTGTACAGCTCAACTCTCTGCACCTCTCCAGCTATTGCCAAATTGTCCCCAGGGCACAGGCACTGCCCCATGCTATTCCCCAAGGAGGCAGGTTTGGGACAGTGGCAGCTGGCCAGGGCCAAAACAGTGCCAGGGCCCATGCAGTAATGGGATGATGCGTAAGCCCAACCACCACAGCACTATTTAGTTCACTTGTATAGATATCATTTAGAAGTCCCAAAAACTAATTTCTGGCGTGCAGCCTTCACAGAGAAGAGGTAAAAACAAAAAAAAAAATTATGGGTTCAACCTCCCAATTCCAGAAGAACTGCAATGAGGGGATTTTTGCAAAGATCTGGTTTAATTACTTCACCTGTTAGCACTTCAGTCTGAAAGACTACTCATTCGCAGCATTCTGGACCAAACATAAAAGATCGTAAGACATTTCTCAACTGCCTTTCTTTTGTATTATATATATATCTAATAGCTTTTTAAGCGATTCTTGGAATTTTGGTTGATTTTTATCTTCCTGCATTTGTCTTGCCATATTGACATTCATGGGACAGACTCTTTTAGATCTTTCTTCTTTTTGATCTGTTAAAATTATAACAGAAAGCAACAACATTGTAATAATATAGATTAAAACAAAACCTAATAATCAAAATATGGATTGATTTTTTACAGTTTTTATCTTCTTTCCTTCCTTCCATATTTTGTTCAGAATGTGTCAGGGTTCTACGCAGAAATAGACGGAGCAAAAAAGGAATTGCAAGAAAAACTAGCCAATCTGTCTCTGTTTGATGATGATTTGGTAGAAAAAGCTATGCATCATGCACAGAACCTAAGAAGACTTGCTGATGAGCTGGACCGGTAAAATTTAGCTTCAGCAGACTCTGTTCATAGAAGTGCTACTCATTGAACAGCTGAATGAACTAAATGACAAGCAGAAACACAGTGATATTAAATATGCTGTCTGTAAATATGTACTAAACAAATCACTGTTAAGTCATGTATGGAAGGACTTCTCCTGGTCCAGAAGCAACAGCTGAATCCTTTCAAGGAATAGACATATATCTTGCATGACATTTTCCCTTTTCTAATTTGGCATGTTCTTCTCTTTCCATAGCAAGAAAATAGGAAAGGTAGATTACTGAAAAGTAAAACAATACAGGCAGATAAAATGGGATTTGCAGAAACAGCTTATGTCAGTAAGTCCATTCACATTTAAAAATGTTTAGCATTATGGGCCACAAAATAGACTTTGGGATAATTTTTGTTCAAGAACTGGTTTACAGATGGAGTAGTTCTGACAGTCAGTAGGTTGTGTCCCAGTGAAACTGGCCCACTGTAACACCAAAAAATTACTGTAAGTCTTCCTATTTTGCTGGAAGATACTAAATGCATCAACTTCCCCCCAATTTACTAAAGAGTTGCTTCTAGACAGATTCAAAATATGACTTTTATTTGCAACTGGGACTAGTCATGGAACAATCACTGCTGCAAATGAATTCTTAAATAAAATATTTCACCAAATTCTACCTTAAATAACATCATGGACATATGCTTTTGGAACATAAACTTAAAACTACTCTTCAGGTATATTATCTAAATACCAGTTGTTTCTTAATATTAGTCTGCCCTAGATAAGAGATTAAAATAAAGAAAAAAAAAATAACAGATGGTTTTCTTTTCTACAATTGTATAAAGCTGACATCTGTAACTCTGTTCTAGAATCCCACACAAACTACAGACAGCCTAAAAAATAAACAATATGTTCAGTCTGAGATCAGCTAACTGGGGGCAGCAGAATCACTTGAAAGAAAATACCCCATATGGCTGGCCTTCATCCCTTACCAAAATAATTTTTAAATGACTACCAAGTCCAACACATTAGGAATTTAACAGAAAGCAAACAGAAATAATTACAAAATATCCAGATGGAAATGTGCAGACTTTTTTTATTTGTTGAGAAGATTGTCCTGCAGTGAAACTTTAATCCTTTAAAACATTTAGCCTGTCTTCAAATCATTTTGGGTTTATGGGTTTGTTTTATAAGCTTGTTAGGCTTTTATTTGGTAGAGTTTCTTCTTTTGTCTTAGAGGAATATAGCAGGAAATTCTTGCAACACTGAATCTGGAAATTTAATAATCCCTCAGTGTGCAAACACCTTCAAGTGAATACACACCTGTAAATATATATTTAGAGAATATAGCTAACACATACTCTGAAATCTGTTTATCACAATAATATTAAAAATAATAAATTGCTAACAGCTGAAGGTTAAGCCCTGAATCACATTCATCCAAGTGCTGTTTGGAATCTCCCCTGACGACCAGTTATCACCTAATATGCAAATCAAGCTTTACCAAGCCAGCAAAAATATGTTGTGTTTTTTAAATCTTAACTTTTTGCAAAGTTTCATGACCATGTGCAGTTCTTCATCTGATCCTCCCCCTTTTCCCACCTACTTTTGGGAAATATAAACAGCCCAAGGATACAGCTGTCCTGATCACTGGCACACACAGGTCTTTCCATTCATGGCCAGAGTTATCGCTAAAGGACAACTGATAGATCTGTTATTCTGTTAATTTATGGAAAATCTAATCTAGATTTAAAAAAAAAAAAAAGCCCAGTAGTCACTTGTTGCTGCTTATATAGATGTTAAGGGTAAAATTCCTGGAGTTAAACCACTAGGAAGGACTTTCTATCCACATAGTTTTCACCTGCTTCAGATGGACATAAATGGTCATACACAATAAAGAGAATACTACTCAGGCCAGGTATATTTATTTATTTATATATTTATATATTTATTGATTATGTAGTCAGAACTGACAAAATGTTAATTAATCGATTTGAAACTACTTAGATTTAGTTTGGTTTCTTCCTCCTTTTACTCTCTTTTAACAGGAATTTGTATGGTGTTGATACAAATGGTTTGGTACAAAGGGCAATAAATGCTTCAAATGTGTATGAAAACATTGCCAGTTACATTGAAGAAGCTAACAAAGCTGCATTGCTGGCACTGAACACAACAAACCGGGTCAATGACGTAAGTAATTTTCATAATACAGCTTTTAGTTTGCTTCAGGGATTTCAGACACCTAAATATAAAGAAAAAACAAGATTTAGCTTAACTGTCAGCACTATACTTCTCACTGCACATTTTGCTTCACCTACTATTTCCTGAATTAAACCCTAGGTGGTTAGTTATTCTGCCAGCCTAAAGTCCCCTGGTACTCAAAAAGATGCAACTTGTTCTTCTGTCCCTAAATATAGGGTGATGCTGCTCTGTGTTGGTACTCAAACTGAGGCATTTCTGTGAAAGTACAGACAACTCCCTGGCCCTGCAGGAACCTGACATGGCATTTAGTGCTCAAGTCCTCCTATTCCACACAGCACCATGTGGCAGGAAAGGTGGTCAAGACATCTAACAGAAGCATCACTGTTTCTCATAGAAAGTCAAGTTAAAATGGGGCAAATACCCCACTCATACATTCAGTGCAAGGATAAGGATGCTAATTTTGTCTCTGTCCTTGCTGTTCTATAACACTTTATATGTATTTTTGTATGTATATAGCTTCCAACCTCTATACATGCTACTTATCAGCAATTTATTAGTGAGATAGCAAGAAGATCTGATTAGCTTACAAGGGCCTGAACCCCAGGGAGCTGTGGCATTTTGAGTCCAGCCCTCAGCTTTCAGCACACTACTGAGGACTGCAAGGCAGCTCCCCATGCAGTGCAAGTGTTCATTACCCACCCGAGATGACAGCAGAAATGAACAGTCACAGTGCCTAATCAACATGTAGCGTGAGCATCACATTGTCCATACTGGACCTGATAAATTGATAGGACTTCTGTGCTCTCTGCATCTTTGTTATTCAGTGTTTTTGTCTGGAAAAGCATACATTTCTCTAAACTTGAATTGCAATTTACAGAAAATTTTGCTTTTCAGACTTTTTTTCCAATCCATCTGCCAATCTTAAGAGTAACAATGCAAATGAAAACCACAGTGACTTTGCAGTTGCACTTATATGAAGGAATAAAGAGGAACATTTGATAAGCATTATTCTGACTTTCTTTTTTGAAACATACTTATAGGCTGCAGTTGGAATCGATACTCAGATCATTTACCATAAAGGCAAAAGCGAAGAACTTCTCAACCAAGCCATGGAACTACAACAGACAGCAGATGACAGTAAATATAGATTCTTCCTATTTTCCCAGTCAGTTTAGAAGTATGCATGTTAAAATAAATTTCAAAAGCACATCACTAAGACAGAACTACTGCTGTAACAGAATAGCATATTGATCAAAGTTACTACACAATGTACTTGAAACGGCCACGGGCACAGTTTGAGTAGTTCACGTGTTGTCATCCTGCCAGATGCTGAAAGTTTATTTCATTCACAGAAGGACTATTTCAGATAGAACCACTGTTTAAATAGGAGATCCTGCGAACAGCTGTTCAACTGAAATCAATTCACAACAGTGTAAGTGCTCAGAAAGCTGGATTTCACCAGTGAGGATTAATAATAAATGTTAAAGGATTTTGGCCCTTTTTCACTGAAAATGGAAAAAAAGCTCTAAAATTACAGAAATTACTTCTTCAGTTTTTCAGGATATTTTGAGTTCCTTAAAACTTTTCCTGTATACTTGCTGCAGCTATTCTCAACAGTTCTGGTAAAGCAAAGGGAGAGAGAGCACTGACTGAGATACAGGTCTCCAGATTTTTTTGAATGACCTTCTGACAGGCAAATAATGGCTGGGAGCTGCAAAACTGCTTTTTCCTTTAGGTTATGTGAAGTCAAAGAGTGCTAGTATGCCTTATACTAAAAAAGGCTATAGTATACTGCCTACGGTGTATTAAATGTTTAATAACGTACCTCCACAGGATAAAATTTACCTTTTAAATGCCACTTTGATGCCACTCAACTCTACCTCCTGTTTTCTCCCCACAGGTAACGATTTAACCATTGCAGACACTAGCCGGCATGTTAACAGCACTCTTGCTAGAATGAACGCTCTGCGAAGCCAACTGACAAGAGCCATCACAAAAATGCAATCAGCAGAGCCAGGTTGTAAAAGCAACTTCATCTTTATGATGCTTTATCTTCATTCATTTAAGAGCATATTTTACCTTTGCGTATGGCCTATGAAGTTGATATTAAGATTTCAGTCCCAGGGAGGCCTAAAGGAATTTGACAGAAACTACAAGACCTAAAAAGCAAACATCCAGCTTTAACACATTCATAATAAAATCATATGTTTTGCCACCTGAAATTATTAACATTCTTCTTGATCCTCCTTACTACAGTTGTCTCCTATGTTATTCTTGATGTTTTCAGAACTGGGAGACTCTACAAGTCTGTGGATTTATTGCATTGATAGCCAAAATCTAATTCACATATACATCACACCTGGCAAGTAGAGTATTTGGGAGGTAATTACTGGCAGTCTTCATTGACAAAACCTCACCTTAGTTTTTCAGAAAAGAGACATCAGAGTATCCAGCAAGTATCTCTGAAGGTGTTCAAAGCTGACATCGTTAAGATTTTTCATTAACTTCAACTAAAAATGGCTGGGTTTTACTGCCAAGACATCACCATATGCAAAATGCCACAGGTTTTACAAATACAGTAGATGGTAACTCCCCAAAAACCCAAAAAAAACCAAAATGCCAGGGATGAAAAAACCAGAAACACTTCAAGTGTCTTGGGTTTCTCTTCTTCAAAAATATCTTTCATGAAAAATATTCAACAAATACACGCATTTTCTTTTTAAAACTTGATGAAAATCAATGTATTTTTTCATCTCCATTCCAACTTCTTTGGCTAAATAACACTCACCAAAATCCAAGAACACTGAAAATTTCTAACTATCTAGAATGAAAATAAGAATCTGTTAAATTTTAAGAATTAATATAACTGTAGACCAACCACAGGAAGTTTTGAACATTCCTTGTGGAAATAAAGAGCAAATTAAGCAAGCAAGGTTGGGGCCTCATTCTGCAGAAGGTAAAATCTAAGGCTAAAAAAAAAAAGGCTAAGGCCTCACCACCTTCTAAGTACTGGTTATAGCTCACTTGAATCTATGAAAGAGTTCGTTTCTTCTCATCCCCTATTTATTTTGTAGTGGAAGCCAGAGAACGTTTGGAGCAAGCTAAACTGAAGACTGCAGAGGCTGTAAGTGCTACCATGACAGTGACACAGGCTACGACCCCCATCGATGAGAACGTGAGGTTGTGGTCTCAGAACCTGCAAGACTTGCAGCACAATTCAGCAGCATACGACAGTGCTGTGCATTCAGCTGGGGATGCAGGTATGGTGACCTGAATTTTGCCATTCCTTAGCATTAAAAGGCCAGGCAATCATCGCAACATCATGTTGTATGGATTGTTTACATTGCATATTCATTGCATATAAACTTCTAGCATTTTACCTCCTTGAAGACATTTCAAAAAATAGCAGTTATCTAGAGACTTGACTATACTTTTAAACTGTTGCATACTGGGGCATTTCCAAAAATGACCTGAACAGTTAAGGGCTGAAGTCTTACTGGCTTCTAAGTTTTTTTTATCAGGGTACCAAGCTAACACTGAATGGTAGGCAGCTTGTTAAAATACTTCTTGCTATTATGATTGATGGTTCAGGTGTTTGGTTTTTTTAACACTGGGAGGCATTTGAAAACAGGGCCCTTTTGTCCTCAGTAGTACAAACATGGACAAGAAATGGTCCCTGACTTGATGAGCTTGTAGTCTAAACAAAGGGGGCAAAGAGGATTAAGGAGGAAATATAATATTTAAGCAGAATGATTGCTGGGAAAGCTTGTAAGCATCACATTAATTCCACTCTTATCATCCGGGGGAGGAAGGAGAGTAGAGTAAAAATTGGAAGATTTGTTATGAAAAACTTAAGGTAGCTAAAAAGACAAAAGAAAAAATGAGGCAGGCTACAAAACTGAAACAAAGATGATAGGAAAGACTGTAAAAAGAGGCAGGGAGAGTGAAGCTGAAATGAAGTGATTTGTGAAAGAAGGAAAAGAACAATTAGGAAAGAAAATAATCAGTCTAGAAGTGAAAATATTCAGAATAAAAAATTGCTGACAAGCACCACTGTTTATTGCTCAGTGTATTCCTGGCTCTGCCTAGGAGGTTTACTAATTCCAAGTTATTCATGGCTTGGGAAGCTGGAAATCCAGAACAAGAAATTTCCTGCATACATTTCATAAGTACCATCACCTGCAGCCCTGTTCAGCAATGTCTTGCCTCCTGAAAGTGCCTCAGAGAAGGTCCATAACTCCATTGAGTCTATCTCCAGAAAGTCTGAATCTCAGATCTACTGCCTCAAATCCCTTCTCCTTCTGTCAGGAGCTTTGCAACTTGAGTGCCATTTTACTGCACATGGTGTGGGGTACCAAACCCAACACTGCTTCCAGCGCCCCAAAGCCACACTCTGCCCTCTCAGCCAGGGAAACCCAAGGGTCATGTTACTTCCAGAATTCAGTAGTGGATAAGACCCTCGCAGTAATATTTTTGGTTGAGTGCTCCCAAGAACGGGTACAAAAGTGGTTCCCTACACAAGAAGAAATTCAGTACTTTTCAATATCCCAACTTCTGGCACTAGAACTGGAGGCAACTCACATTTCTCTAAGCTTTTCATCCAAAGGAAACACTAAAACACTCCCTCTGGCAATGAGTAAGCTCACTGCTAGTCACTGTGCAGAGCTCCTTAAGTAGTTGCATTGCATTGCTGTAAAATGGTTTTGATCACCACAGAGCACAGTTTAGGCTGTGAGCTATGGGCTCCAATTCCCATTTAAGATAATGTAAATGAGAATATGATTGGCATCCAGGGAGGGAATGGTATGAGGAAAAACATCCATGAGAAACAGTCTGCTATAGCTTATATATGAAGGTTTTTGGTTTCATTCACCTTTACATTTGATTTACATTTAACATTTACCAGTGCCAGCTTAGTAGACAGAGCAGCAACATGAACTGCATTTGGCTCTTCGTGCTCAAAATGTCAGCAGACATTCAGGATTCAAAAAATCTGCTCATACTAGCTTGTTTTACTGGAAGAAATATTGAGAGGCTCCATAAGAGTGGATAGACCTAAGATGGCCCGGCTGTCCTAGTTGGTCGTGTTTCCAAAAAGGCATGCATGGTACATGCACCACGAGTTGTGAAGAACAGCTCAGCTCCTATGTGATGTGCCTGGCAAAAATATTTTCTCTGTGACAGTGGGTTTGCAGGTAGGGAGTCACCTTGAAAGTATTGTGATCATATCAGAGTGCCAGGAGGGCCTGCGTACTAACTGTTTGAGAGATGGTAATATGCAAACTACAGCAATGTGTGACCTATTACATTTATGGAGCCAGCTTTTCCATGGCATTTTTTGTCTGAAGGCTTTTTTTTGTTTGTTTGTTTGTTTCAAGTACAATGATATTTTTTTTTTTGCCAGAAAGATCAGGTGGAAATAGCTGAGGAGACAGATCAGTGCTACAAAAGAGGCTAGCATGGGTAGCGCTCCAGTCAGATGTGACTGTGATTCACAGCCTGGGAAGACAGATGTAAACAATGCTGGGGCATGGTGTTCTCAGATCAGCTGTGTGTGTTGCCAGGAGAGGTTGACCTGGCAGGAGGAATGTCCATCAAAGTCAAATGGAAAGTCACAAAAGACGTTCAGACAGGTGCCTGAAACACCAAAACACCTGATCATCATGCCAATAACACTGCCATGGCAGCTGAAGCCTCTAAGGTGGCATGTCTGGATTGCCTTTGAATAAAGCTTGCGTTTGATTTTTGGAAGGGTGAGTGCATGTCTTGGCTGTGTAGTTTGTCTGAGAATACTCCCTGTGTTGTGTCACCATTGTGCAGGGAACTGGTAGGCTTCAGCAGAGCAGATGAAGGACAGGTCGGGAAGCAAAACAATAAAGGAAAAAGTGTCTGAAAGGTTGTAGTCAAGGTATTTCCTCCTTGACAGTTTCCTTGGTATTCTTTTTTGTATTTTATCACTGGGTGAGACTAGGTTTCCTTTTTCACTCTCGCCTTCATCCCAAAGACTAAAATCAAAAATCAATATTCTTCTGTGTTGAAGAATGCCATTATAAAGGACAAGAGGAAGAGATTTATGGTGAGATTTTATAACAGTACTAGCAGTAATAGATGTTAGTTTTGTGTTTTCATTTTACAGTTGTGTTTCCAGTTTGATACCTCAAATTTCAAACAGATGAAAAGCCAGTTCTTCAACATATCAGATCAAGCACAATTCCAATTCATTTGCTGATTAATAAAAAAAATAGGTGGTTGAAATTTTCTAAATCACTTTCTGAGCTTGTAATTTTTTTACTTTAAGAATAATGTGAGCTTTTTCCCAATGCAATGGAACATTCATTTCAAAAGGCAGAGAAAACTTTCTGTGAGTTGATTATTATACTAGTTGGTTGGTTTTTTTCTTTTAAGTAGAAATTTAATGCATTCTGGAATTAATGTGTTACCCAGAATTCACTGTAGTTCTTTGATGATTTGCTAAAATAATGGCATTTTAATGCACAGTAAGCCTTCTATAGAATATCTGATTACCAACTCCCAGCACGTAAGGCCTTTCAGGACTTAATGGGCATAACTGGAGAGTTTAAAGCTCTGTACGGCCCACTCCTACACTGGAAAGTAAAACACAAGTGAAAAGACCCAAGCAGAGAGAGCAGGACTGTGGTCAATATAGCTTTCCACTCTATTCAAAGAGAAGCAGGACTTGTAGGACTCCACGGGATCTTCTCATACTCTGGGTTTTTATGAATGAGGCTGAGATGCTACAGTCTTTAGTCAATACAGAACTGGAAGCATAGAGAAGTGATTGGAGGCTGTTCTTCCTTCTTTCCCTTCTACACAGTCTCAATACATCTGAGGATTAGCTCCTCTACCTGTCTCTCTGCTATCTTCGCAGACAAGAGTGAAAATATGAGGGGAAAACCACAAGAACAGGCAGACACAAGTTGACAACCCCTAAAATATAACTGCAAACCCTACAAATCTGGTCTTAACCTTTATAGTGAATCATGTCATTAAAAATTAACTATGAATAGTGGATCTTTCTTATATGCATGTAGCTTGTGGCTAAAATCACATTTTGTTATACTCAGCTAGTTGTACCTACATCTAATTAAAGATGAAAAATGATGTGATGTGTAAATATCCTTCAAAGGACAGCAAGTCATTGGAATCTAATGTGATGAAACTGGATTATAATTACTGGTAGTCATTTTTCTTTCTCTGTAATTTTTCTGCTTATCTTTCTGGGAAAGGACTTCTCTCCCTTTGAACACAACAAAGCGCCTGCATTTCCCTTTGATAACAATCCTACTTGCACGTGTACCAGAAGACACAGCAGTGAGAGACTGAAGGTCCCGGACTCTGATTCATGACCCCTGGCAGCTGTAGGCAGGAAAGCTCAAGGGGTTACCACTTGCAAGGGGTGAGGCAAGTAGTAAGCACAGTTTAGGTGCACATGCATCATCAGCTAAGGCTTTCTAGCGTTGTACAGTACAGGCCTGTTGGCACAGTCTGAAAGCAGCAGTGTTTCTGTTAGCAGAGTGGGCTGTGAACCACACCCAGACACATCACCTGTACAGCTGTTGCTGCTGTCTGGGTGACAACCTTTGTAAGAGATGCACAGCTGAGACCTGAGGGAAATAACCTATTCACCTCCCCTAAAATGAACTTGAAGAGCTCAGGAACCCATAGCTCCTAGGTGCAGTTCCCAGGTCAGCCACAGATATCCAGTGAGCTGCTGAACAAATAATCCTTCTGCTCCAGTTGCCATATCTGTAAAATCTGGTTTAACATTTATTTGCCTTGAAGGAAGATTAAAAGGTTATAATGATTAACATTTGCAAAGCTTCTTGAGCACAGTATTACAGAGGTACAACACCATGGTAGTACCTAGGAGTCCCATGAAAAAGTAGTCTGCTTTGTGCAAACTTCTTTCCAAAAACTTTTGCAATACTAGATTCTGATAAATTACTATCCTTTCTGAAATCACTGCCCCTCACACAGCACATTGAGAACTTGTTCTTAAAGCAGAAGGAGATAGGTGGGCTAACCTAAGAGGCTAAGGAGAAATTTTTCTGGTGCAAAACCAGTGTTACAAAGAGTTAAAAAACAAACTGTCACTTCTTTTCTAACTGCAGTGAAGAAACTTACAGAAGTCTTCCCTCAGCTCCTGGACAAACTGCGCACAGTAGAACAGAAGGCACCAGCAAACAATATTTCTTCCAGTATTCAGCGGATCAGAGAGTTAATTGCTCAAACCAGGAGTGTAGCAAGCAAGGTAAAACTTTTGGATGGGACTTTTGTTTACTAATGCTAATAACCAAATGCATCTTATTAGGAGCTCCATTTTCTTGGGTGATGTTAGAAGTCCAAACCTTGATGTTGTCACCTCCCAACAACTGCATAAAAAAAATACCATGGAAGCCATTAAAATCTTTACAGTTGCAACTTGCAAGCAATTAATATTACCATGGTATTTATGGTAGACTACTGCTACTGCAGTAGCAACTTTAATTAAGTAATTGGCACAGTGTTAAAGATGGCTACAATAACAAAACCATTTAAAGCTAAAACCAATAGGTCATTACTCAGCCGGCAACATTAGTCATATACGTAGTAATTACGGCAATTTAATGCAAACTTTTCTGAGATTACAGTATTTCCTTTTTTTTCTTTTGCATTAATTTTCTGCAGGGTAAGATAATCTTTGCCTCACACATGTTTAATAGAGAAAAACACTTCCATTATCATACATAAATTATGAGGGATTTTTCTGTAACAAGAACACCAAAACTGTGTATTTTAATTTACTTAGAGAAATAAAAAATGTAGTGTATTATTGTATGTTCACAATGCTGGAATATGCTGTCCACATGCATTACTTCAAAAAAGAAAAGGAAAAATCAGTTAGCATATGTGCAGTGCTTGACTGTTCTTTAGATGTATTTTGTCATTTAGGCATATTGTGCTTAGACTTGAAAACATTTCAGTTATGTTGAAGGCATTTTGAACTAAAATGAACATGTTTTAAAATTTTACTCACATCCCATATATATCACTGTTAGTTCAGTAATACAACAAGATTGCTCATGAACAGAAAATTGGTTACACTACTCCCAAAGCAAAGAAATAAATTTATAGCTATGTAAGAATTTCATTATGTGCCACACATAATGATGTAGCCCTGATTCGACTAAGCATACACCTATGTCCCACTGAAACGTAATTTACTTTATGAATACGCTTAGGCACAGTTAATTAGGAGCTTTAAATAATTTTAAAATTAATCCCCTTCACCTTCTTTACAGAGTCTTCCAGGAGTGATTTTACACACAAAACATACAATTTTGCACTGCCAACATATAAGTGCCAACGCTGCTTTTATAGTAAGGAAGGCTGCTAGCTAAACATTCCTGCACATTACCTTAAGTAATGTCCCCAGGCAGCAATAATGTGTCTCACTTTGCACACTTGCAACTGCAGGTTCAAGTTTCTATGATGTTTGGAGGCCAATCAGCTGTCGAAGTCAATCCAAAGATCAACGTGGAGGAACTGAAATCTTTCACTTCCATGAGCTTGTACATAAAGTTTCAGAAAGACAACCCACAAGTGGCAGCATCTCCAGACAGATTTATTTTGTACCTCGGAAACAAAAATGTAAGAGAATAACCCAGTTAATTTTTTTATATAACATATATATATATATATATATATATATATAAAATCAAAGATGTTGCACTGTATGTGGGTGTGGTTGTTCCTCTCACTCTTTCTCGCTGTGTC